>CM052897.1:29268369-29303943 GCA_028534135.1 Potos flavus
TGTATTTCCAAGTGAGCTCTTTGGAATGATGTCAAGTGAACATGTCATGGAGACAGCCCCTAAAAAGACAGTAGTATATTATGAATCTTGTCAGTGTGAATGAAAGAGTTTTATGCCTGCACAGTAATGAATGATTATTTACTAAATGTCTATGTGTGGAAGATATGATATGAGAATCTCTTTACTTTCATTATAAACTGGGTGTGATGCTACATGGTAGACTAAATTCTGACTACCACAAACTGCTTCGAGAGCGACTAATAAATGAACTAAGAGTTGCTGGTGACATTTTTGGCTTGGGTTGCTTGGCAACAGAGCCTCTGTTGGTGATCACCTTGAAAGGTGTGGCTGGCAAATTGGAATACAGAAGAAAGAAACATGAATTATACTGCAAAAAAGGGGGAACTTTTGATACTGGGAATGTTTAGAAAGGAAGAGACAAGGACAAGAGAAGTGCCTGCATGTGGCTATTGACTACTTAAGTTAAAGTGTGGTTAAAGTGTTTCCTTACCTCACCACTCATATTGAAATGTTAAATATACTTACAATATTAATAATTAAATGATACCAATGAAAAAAATAAAATGCTGGAAGAATACTTTGTTGAATTATAGAATTTTAGAGTAAGGCATAGCTCTTCCAAGCAAAACAAAAACCAGATTTAATTTTTGACATTTTTGGTACATGAAAACTTAAAAGATACAGTGTTTTGTTGTTTTTTTTTTTAAGGAGAAAATGTCAGCTTGTATTGGCAGCATAGAGCAAACAAAATAGCAAATAGCTCATTTTCTCAAGTTAAATAGTATATATACACAAAGCCACAATAAAGTAATAAGATACATACCGCAATTACAATAGGAAAAGATTAAGAAAGAGTAACTTTCAAAAAAAAAAAACTATAGATGTACAAATAGATTTTCAACCTCATTCATACATAAAGATGTACAGATAAAACATGAGATTCCATGTTTTTCCTATCAGATAGACATATATGAAAAGTGATCTAATACCCAGTATTGATTAGAGGGTAGTAAATAAGTACTGTCGCAAATATTTGGTAGGGATGTAAAAGGATGTAAGGGAGAAATTTGGTTATATCTATCAAAATGTATAATGCAGGTACTCTTTGTTCCAACATTTCATATCTATTAATGTGATCTTGGACAGACTCACAAGAATTATCAAAACATATGTTCAAAGCTACTCATTGCAACATTATAATTTAAAGAACTAGAAATAAAGTCAATAACCAGCATTAAGTAGAAAACTGGTGAAATGAGTTATAATGTGTCAATACTATGGCATATGATAAAGCTTTTATGCAGACAAAAATGACTATATTGATATAGACAGATCTCGCATAAAAATTAAAACAGAATCATTGCAAGCATATTTGTATAGTTCTTAAAATATTAATTAAATTATTTTAGTAGAATACATAAGAAATTCAATAGTGGTTAATTTTTGAGAGAACTCAGAGTAAGGCCAGGTAGGTGAAGTAATTTTACTTTATACCATTTATATAGTCTGAACCACCTGAACGAAGCTTTGCGCAGTGGCAGTATCCTAGCCAATGACGTTTATCCGAGGCGCGATTATTGCTAATTGAACCACCTGAACGATACATGGTACTTTTATTTTAAAATAATAACAAACATGTAGTTTTTCTTTCAGTGTCCAATAATATAAATTATGAAGAAGACTTTAAGCATGAATACACATTTGATGAGTTCGAGAAATAATATTATTACAGGTAAATGTTTTAGGAGATGTTATAGCCTGTTACAGCATAGGCATTAGCTATCTGAGATATCAAATTACTTATTATTTGAATATTATCCCTAATTAAAATAATAGTAAATATAAAAATGTATGAACTTTGGCTGTAAAATTACTTATAATAAACTATAGTTACAGGAGTGGAATTTAGTGATTCATCACTTACATATAACACCCAGTGCTCATATTCTACTGAAGCCAATATTACACTATATGTTAACTAACTAGAATTTAAAATAAATTGAAAAAATTTTAAAATAAAAAATTGAAAAAATATTAATATATACATATATATGTTTTTTATAGGGGGGCAGGGGGAGAGGGGGAGAAAAAATCTTAAGCAGGCTCTATGCCCAGCATGGAGCCTGATCTTACAAGCCTGAGATCATGACCTGAGCTGAAATCAGGAGTCAGATGTTTAACTGACTGAGCCAACCAGGCGCCCCCAAAATATTAATATATTTAAAAAGAACTAGAGTTACATGATGGTTTGGGTGATTGGAAGAGATCTTTAGATACTTTAAGAATAAAGTAAGTTTAAAAATGCTATTTATAAAACTGCAAATCTTTTTTCATGGCTTTCATATTAAACAAAACTAAAACATTGGTTATAGTAAATACACATGAGAATTTTTTTCTAGGTGTACAGTAGGTAAAATTCCAGTTACACAGTACTTAGAAGAGAGAGAACCAGCAATTTTCTTTTCTTTCATGGGACCATCGGATTTCTGGGACAGAGAAACCATTTTTTGGCATATGACTAATCTGGATTGGATTGCATAATCTGATTTATCAGGAGGAAAAGAGATTTTTAGATATCTTTTAGTTAGATTTTAATGGAGATGGGAATAATTATTTGTTAACCACATGTTTAGAAGAAAAAAGGTATTCAATAAATATTTGTGGAAGGAATTAATAAATTATTGGGTAAATATCTGATCCATATTTAATACAAAATAGCAACTTAAAATTTCTTATTATGGATTACAAAAAATGTATTTTATTCTAAATAAAACATTGGCACTCATCCATCTCCATTTAGGCCTAAGAAACACACACACACACACACACACACACACACACACAAGTGGGATAGACAAACAGGTTAGAAAAACTTGATATCGTTATTTAGAATAAAATTAGCACATATAAGGTGAGTTGATGACCAAGTAGAGGATATACTAAAGATTTAAAGAATGTAATAACTGAAAAAAAATAAACAAATGATAAAATAGATATAACTTAATACCTGTCTCTATCTAAAAAAAGTGATGACTTAGGAATAATCAAATTATTTTGGTCAATTTAGATGTAAAATTAAAGAAATGTAGAATCAACAGTTTCATCTGAATTTTTCCATATTGAATCTTCTAGGGATCAGATTAACTAAATTATATTTAGTATATCCATTTACCCTGTGTAAAAAAGTTTACAAGTCACATATTTAGTGTTTTCAACAATATTTTATGTAAAGATGGATATATTTGGACAGAATTCATAATGCCATACTCCATAGAAAGAAGACCGATGTGAATACAATCACATATTTGTATCCAGAATTCTTACTTAATTCCAAGAATATGTATTTCTTGATTGAGTTAGAAATATTAATTCAAAAAGTAGGCATATTTTTGCTTTTCGTTTTCATTCCCTAAAGGTGATGTACCTCCCTTAACATTCATCCTGATATCCTGCATGTTATAATAGGACAAGAACTATTGTTCAGCTGAATAAATGTTTTCAAGGAATAATAATATTTTGATAAGCACATATATGTTCTCTAGGGAAGAAAACAAGTTTGAAGAAAATATCCCCTGTTTTCTAATTGTTAATGACCTATAAGCCAATTCAGCTTTCTAACTGGCTGCTCTGGAGTAAAAATTCCCATAAAACACCTGTATAATCTCAGAAGAGAGCATCACCATCGTTCTAAATTAAAATGCTATCAGCAGATTCAGTGCGTTGAAAATAAGAAGAAAAAGTATGAGGATCAGAGTCAGGTGGGGAACACTGAAATTTCATCTGTCTGGGCCATTTTCATCATGTCTGCCAGCCTTAGCAGTAGGAAACAACTTTTATTTATTTATTTTTAAAAATATTTTATTTATTTATTTGACAGAGAGAGAGAGAGAGATCACAAGTAGGCAGAGAGGCAGGCAGAGAGAGAGGGGGAAGCAGGCTCCCTGCTGAGCAGAGAGCCCGATGCGGGGCTTGATCGCAGGACCCTGAGATCATGACCTGAGCCGAAGACAGAGGCTCCAACCCACTGACCCACCTAGGTGCTCCAGGAAACAACTTTTAAATCCAAGGTGTATACCTGCATACTTGTTTAGGGAGATGTCATCACCTTTTCTTAATTGAAACACTTTTCTATTCAAGCTCAGTTTTTAAAAACTGAAATTTAGGAATTCAGCTACGTGTGTGTTTAGCACATGTTTGGATTTAGGAGGATACATTTATTTGTGAAAATATGACATGCCCAATCAGATATGTGTTGAAAACAGATTAACAAACCATTCTATCTCTACTTACAGTTATATTATCTTCCAAAACTTATTGTCAGACCATTCTAAAACTTCCATAATTTTGTTACTGTGGAACTACCTAAAGGCATATAAAACAATTTACCAAATTGCAAAATACAGTTACTTATCATAAAATACAATTCAGTCATTTATTTAAATATCCAGGATACAAATCTAATATTTATTAGACTATAATCAGACTAAAAGACTATTGGTATCAAAGATTGAGTATAATAAAAGAGTATAATCAAGGCAAAAATAATAGTATAGATGAGCAAAGGAAATTGTATTGAATTATGTTGGGAAAAATTGGAGTGGTAACATTTGAATTGTGTCTTAAAGAAATAGATTTTACTTCACTTTAAGAAACTATTCCAATTGTTTAGAAAGTCTTTTACCTTTTCATAGATACTTATTACAATCTTTATTATGAAAGGAAGCTTTTAACATATTATGCTAAATATACCTATAAATAGCTAAACTTTTCAAGAGAGCACTATCTAGTTTTTTTCTAAATGATATCAGCCCTGAAAAAAAAAAATGTTTCTCAAGATTCAACAAGATTCATGAAGCGGCATGTGTTTATTTCAAGGTCTGTCATTCCTAAGAGATACAGGCCCAAGCCTGCTTGGTTTGTGACAGCTAATAATATCTCAGGATTGAAAAGAACTATTATTTTTATATTAATTATGTCCTATACCTGTCCCAAGCTTTGAAAGTCGACTTCATGAGCAAGCTCAGCTTCTGGTCATCAAAGGCAGTTTAGCTGCCCCACAACTGAAACAGCGGTGGTTGTCCTACATCTGTTGGTGCCTGAGGAAAGGCGAATGAGACAGTTTCTAATTTGAATGGGACGTGGGTGGTGCGTGATGGGTAGGCGAGCCGGTGTCAAAGGTTGGAGTTCTTATGAAAATGTCATGTACACAACAGGACCCTTAGAGAGAGATTTTATTTGAGAGAGTGGAGACTTAACTTGAAGGAGGGGCCAAATCACCTGTGTGCAAGAAGCCCATCTTCTGGTAGTAATCCTTCTTCAGGCGAGAGCAATGTAAGAGAACTCATCTTCAAGGAAAGCCCAGTTGGGCAAGTTTTTTGGGAATGGTGTCCATGGTGCCCTAAAGTACCAAGCCATTCAGGTTGGGGAGCCCTGGCCTGAATCAGTGAGGCAGTTTCAATTGGATAGGAACATAAAGAAAATGATGATCTAGTCCCTGGGGTTGTTCAAAGCTCTTTAAAGTTCACTGACATTATAAAACACCAAAGGCATATTCACTTAGTTCATTTTAAACTTGAAAAGAAAGATAGGTGGGGGATAATTTGAGCACCTTCATCTCCGTGGGGAGTTGTAAATCACTTTAGTTCTTAAAACATGAAAGGAATTTATTTCACTGCAGAATGTCTCTTAATTTTGTAGTTCTGTGGATGAAAGGCCTTTCCATAGAAACTGAAAACGAATATTGTAATAGAGCCGCTAGCATAAAAACATATAAAGTTAATTCTTTCATATGGCTTTTTAAACATACCAATAAAATTGTGTAGCTTTTGATGACCTTGTAAGCAACAGAATTACAAACGGGAGTAATTTAAATTTTCATTATCTAGTCCTCCTGATCCTGAAAGGTAATAAAGGAGTAAGTTAAAGTGAAAAAGCCTATCGTAATAGGCCAGACTCGAAACTTGGCAATAAACATGGGACTGTATCGATGGCAAAGGATTCTTAGCAAGACGTAACAGGGTGGAATTAGTGTTGGAGCAATTATTTTAGCAGTATGCTCATTTTCTTTATGTAATTTATGACTTTAATCACTTGTAGGCAAATTCAATCATGAGGCAATGCTCCTGCTATTTACACTTAGTAACATTGGCAGTGCATGGTGGATGAAAATTCTTCACACATGGCTTCTTCTTCTTCCACAAAGGAAGTTTCCTATAGCTTTTTATTTGTTTTTGATTTTTCAACTCAACAGAAGGATGGGGATCTGGCTTTTGAAAATAAGCCCTTGGAAAGGAGCCACAGATAGGTGTCAACAAGCCTAGGCCTGCTTTCTCATCCACAAAGCAATGCATTTATTTTCTTTTGTGCTAAACAATATATGTAAGGAAATAGACCCCAGGATCATGTGAAATTGAGACTGAATGTGATTGCTCAACAGCATTCTGAGTTATACCCAAGAATGTTCTGACTATAGTATACTAAGCCCAAGAACACAACCACAACAAAAATGTAAAAGAATTGGTTGATGAATATGGGTGTGGGTGGCAGTTTCATGTTGGTGGGCCAAGACAGGTCTGATGCAATGCTTCACTGAAGTGTTTGCCTCAAAACAGACTTTTCTATAGAATAAAGAAAAGTTTCAGACAAAACTCTATGTAAGTAGTATTAATTTGAGAACACTATAAATTTTTTCAGATTTAGATTCCAGCTGGCACATGTTTCAGGTCTCTTATATATTCATAGTATTTTATTTACATCTCTTACCATTAAGTACTTACTATTTAAATACCTAGTTCTGTTATTAGTTGTTTACTTAGCTCCTTTAGGATAAGAACTAAATGTAGTTTATTTTTGTATCTCCAATATCTGCCCTATGCTTGGTACATATAATAGTTAACAAAAAGTGACCTTAATATATGTAAGACATAATGAGTCCTCTGTTTGGTAAATAAATGACTTGAATGAATCTTGAGAGACAGAAAGATATTTATTGTCAGACCATTTATAAATTAGACACCAGCTTTTATGATTATCCCAAACCTTCCACAGACTCTCCAGTTAAAGATAGTCCAGAAACTTTATATTAAAACCGTTAGTCAAAACACCTGTCTCAACAAAACTAACTAACCAAAGATTTAGAGTTATGTGTTGAAGGGATTGGGGGAAATAGGGAAACAAGAGCATTCAGAGGATGGATTTAGCAAAGTATTTTCATATACCTAAAACATCTAGGTATGCTATATAAATATCTAACATATTATATATACATATATATAATATGTATATATATATATGGTTCTATATATATGGTTCTAGAACATGTAGATTTATGGGATTATTGGACTCAAGTAAAGAGACTGCATAGCACTAATGGAGCAAATCTGCAACATTGTTTATGGATACTTATAGATAATACCTAAATGTGGAAAGATGATAGTGCAGGTAAATGTAAGTGAATAAATCACTGTACATAATGGACATCAATTCGAAAAGAGGTTTATAAACAGGCTCTATCTTTGTTTTATTTCACATTTGTAATTAACATTGGTGATTCCAACTTATCGACATGTTTGAAAACACAATGTTGGAAAGGATTACCAGTACAATGGATTTATGATGTCATATAATATTGACTGACCAAACCTAACTATATTTCACATACACACACATACAATGAATATTGAAAAAGAAAATTGGAGCTTTATTGGAAGTTACTTCAATTTAAGTCAACAGTATGACGTCAAATGAGCTAACCACAGTATGCTCCTGAACTTATACTCGTCTATACATTGGGCATATCTTAGTCCTCTTGTCTAGTTAGGTTAGGATACCACTGTGTACACTATTTCTGAGTACCACACCAAGAAGGACGTTGAAAAAGCCAAATCTTGGTCAAAAGAGAAAATCTTGGATGAAAAGGAAATCATGCTATAGGAGATCATTTAGTGGAGAAAAGGGGAACATCTAAAAGCTGTTCATAAAGGC
Organism: Potos flavus; assembly: GCA_028534135.1. Classification (NCBI taxonomy): domain Eukaryota; kingdom Metazoa; phylum Chordata; class Mammalia; order Carnivora; family Procyonidae; genus Potos; species Potos flavus. The sequence continues at coordinate 29,276,374 of CM052897.1, forward strand.
AAACAATATACTCTAGACTAGAAGCAAGAAATTCCCTCAACTCTGACTCCAAAAGAATTAGAAGCCTCCAAGCCCCTACCTGGCTTCTCTTGCTGAGACACTAGGAGACTCTGCCCACGTTGATATTAGAGTTCCAAACTTTACTGTCAGATCACTGCAACTTTACAATCGTGATCTTCATATCTTGATCACCATTCATTATGGAAACCTCTCTTTTACATACTATTTACCCAATCTCTCTTATACAAAGCTGTTCTTTCCCTCACCTCCCTTGCCACATCTTTTAGATATGTCTAATGAATTATGAGTCTAATATTTAAAAATATTTATAAAACAAAATAAAATAAAAAGCCAACTCTTTCTACCTTTCTTACTAGAAGAAAACTCTTAAATCTTTCCCAAAAGAAAATATTTGTTTTTCCACATGCTCTAAAGTCTGGAAGGATCATTATCATTATTGATTCCCAAATACTTATACTCTACTCTCATGTAATCTCCTGAAACCACTGTTTACAGAGATTCTGTTTACAGAGATGCTGATACCTTTGAGTCATCTTAGACCCTGCATTCTCCCTCACACCTAATTCATCACATCCTGCTAAATATGCTTTTGAACTATCTCTTCTTTTCTATAGCAACTGCCTTAGATCCAGACTATCATTATATCTTAGGTGGACTATTGAAGTAATCATTTAATTGGGCTCCTTGCTTTCATTCTTACCTGTCTTTAATTCACCTATGTTACCCCTGCAAGTAACAGCACATGAAAGCATGTTTAATTTAAATAGGTAGAGTGTGATTTGACTATATTTGAAAGTAACTTCAAGGAGCAATTAATCATATTGTTATACCTGGTGCATAATCTGCGATGTCATTCTTCAGGTCACCAAGCATACAATATGATTAGCTTGTAAAATAATTAGTTCCTCATCCTCATAGCTATACTCCTACAAACTGAGTCCTTGGAAATATAGCTCTGTACAAATGCTCCCTCTGACCTGAAGTGGGGAGATATTCTCTGAGGTGTTTTTTTTTTTTTCCCCCAAATACTTTTATTTTATTTTTTCAGTGTTCCAAGATTCATTGTTCATGCACCACACCCAGTGCTCCATGCAGTACGTGCCCTCCTCAATACCCACCACCAGGCTCGCCCATCCCCCCACCCTCTCCCCTCCAAAACTCTCAGTCCCTTGTTCTGAGTTCACAGTCTCTCATGGTTCTTCATCCCTCCGATTTTCTCTGAGGTGTTTTTTAAAGGGATTATCATTATCTATTTGGCTAAGACATGGCTCTAAGTGCATGTATCTGCCGCTCACTACCACTCCAGCAAGTGGAATCTCCTGGCTTTCTTCAGGGAATAAGTGATCCACTGACATATCCTGTCACAGAAAATCTGTTTAAACTCCCCTTCCACTCCTACTCTTGACTCTCTTTGACAGCAAAGAAATTTGTCCTGGCCCACATGTCATAGGACTAAAAGAACTTCCGGTCATAGAAGTTAAGGAGGAAATATAATGAGTTTCTGATCTTGGGAACTGGAAATAGCTTTGAATTTAATCTGGGCATTGGGCTCATAGTTTAAAACAGATCATGAATCCTTGCTTAGTGGTTAGAGAAGCAGAGAAAGGAAGGCACAGCTTTGACTGGAAAGGACTGAGCTCAGGAAAGACACAGAATAAGAAATTCCTGAGTTCCCTCCTTAGTTGAATGATTCTTTTTTTTTTTAAAGATTTTATTTATTATTTATTTGACAGAGGGAAAGAGATCACAAGTAGGCAGAGAGGCAGGCAGAGAGAGGAGGAAGCAGGCTCCCTGCTGAGCAGAAAGCCCGATGTGGGGCTCAATCCCAGGATCCTGAGATCATGACCTGACCCGAAAGCAGAGGCTTTAACCCACTGAGCCACCCAGGCGCCCCATAGTTGAATGATTCTTGAACTAGCTAAATCCTGAACCAGTAAGCTGCCCATCAAAGGTTAATACCCTTAAAAAAACAATCACGTTGTTGAATAACAGTGTTAATAAAATGCAATAGGCTCTACTGCTGAGAAAAATCCTGAAAAAGATTAAATATCAAGATCACATTCCAACATTAGATAAACATTCAGGAAAAAATTGCCCAAAATGACAAAGAAGAGTATTGGATATGCTTTTAGCGGACCCTCTGGGTTTTAACTGATTCTACCAGGGTGTGCAGCTTTAACTGGCTTTCTGTTGATTAGGCCATTTTACATCTCTGTAAAAGTAGAAGATAACATTAAAAAAAAAAGTTAGTAGTCCAAATCAGTATGGCCCAGAAAGAAAGATAAAATTTATTTCTGCCCTCTAGAAAACATAACACCAAATATTACTCATTACTGCTATATGGAAGATTAAGCAGTTTGGCTTCTAATTAATTCTGCAAGTTAATTTCAGTATTTCTGAAGGTCTGATTGCCAAAATCTCCTCTGAATTCATTATAGTATCTTACTGGTTTCCTCATCAATTCATGCATTAAATAAAATTTTTGACTCATGTTCATTTTATGTGAGAGTCATGATTTTACATTTTTGTAAATTATAGATTAATAGCTTTATAGTTAGAAGGAAACCCTGGGAAGACCAATTAATAAATTCAGTGAACTCTCTGATAGGAAGGTACAAAGATTTTGTCACCTAGCCAACGAATGGTGATCGACCGACTTATTTCATGCAGATATCTGTACGTCAAAAAGATGAAGTAGGGGGGCGTCTGGGTGGCTCAGTGGGTTAAAGCCTCTGCCTTCGGCTCAGGTCATGATCTCAGGGTCCTGGGATCGAGCCCTGCATCGGGCTCTCGGCTCAGTGGGGACCCTGCTTCCCCATCTCTCTCTGCCTGCCTCTCTGCCTGCCTCTCTGCCTGCTTGTGATCTCTCTCCTCTCTGTCAAATAAATAAATAAAATCTTAAAAAAAAAAAAAGAAGATGAAGTAGGACACTTCAGCTATCTAGATGTATAGTATGTCTAAACATAGAAAGCTTTAATTTAGAGTTGCCTAAAGGAAGCAGGTGCTGGATATTTCTTATCAGTTTGTTTCTATGTGAACGTTTCTTGCCAGCAATGAATGAAACTCCCCATTTTCTACTAGAGTGGTGAAATTTTGGTAGAGGAATTTTTGTGATCAAGGTTAATGTTGATTGGAGTATACATTTCTAAATATAAATTGCTTGGACCTTTTAATGAATGTCGCAGTGTATAATCACAAAACAACAATGCTAATAAATACATCGTCCCTCTTTTCAAAATAGCTCTCCTGTCATGAGATTTAGTCGAATGCAATTTGACTCAATAAACATTTTTTATGTATCTACTTTGATGAGTAAAGCAATGTATTATGTTCTATCAGTGCTAAAAGATATAGGTAAGGCAGGTATTTTATTTACAGGAGCTCCAGATCAAGTAGGAGAGAATGAAATGCGTAACTGTATGTAGAATGCAAGGTAGACTAAAAGAATCCTAATGCTGTATACCTGCCTTTCATTTATGGATAATTAATTGATATGCTTTTTGAAATGCTGTGGTGAGGGACACCTGGGTGGTTCAGTCTGCTAAGCGTCTGCCTTTGGCTTAGGTCATGATCTCAGGGTCTTGGGATCAAGCCCCACACCAGGCTCCCTGCTTGACCAGGATCCTGCTTCTCCCTCTCCCTCTGCCCCGCCCCACCCCTGTGATCTCTCTCTGTGTCAAATAAAGAAATAAAATCTTTTTTTTTTTAAAGAAATACTGTGGCGAGATGAGATGTATTGCTTTCTTTAAAATGTGTACTCAGATTAATAAGAGAAATTCAAAAACTAAGAGATCCCATCATTTGAGTATTAAGCATTTGTCCTTCACAGGAACCCATTTCACTATCCCTGCGAATAAAGGAAGCAAAATAAGTACTAAGCAAGATGATACGTGACTTCCTAAGTGGAACTGACCTTCCCAAATGACACTGAATTCATACTGTTTAAACGCTTGGTAATATATTTTATGAATGTAGAGTTACCCAAGTTCCTTTTTTCTTTTTAATCTTTATTTAAATTAAATAAAAACTAAAAAAAAAATCCCTTTCTTTCAAAGGAAGACCTCTGATGATAACTGTTAAAAGGCCATCACCACAAAGGAAAAACGGGGTTAATCAGACACAAAGCAAGCAAGAGTGTATTGTTGCTATTAACTCGCTTCACCATAGTGAAAACACAACCAGAGCAATCCCAGTATAATTTGAGAAAAAACTAAATATGAAAAATCATGACAGACACTTGGATGTAAAAAAAATTTATAATGGAGAAGCAGGATAATAAATTCATGGTTATAGACTAATGCCGTCTGAAGTTTCACTTTTCTCTGTAAATACTAATTTTTATTCAGATTCATGTAACGTGTAAAAAACACAAAGGATTTTTCTCTCGTATTTCTATCATTTTTTACTTCTTTTGAAAAAATTCAACTTGATTAAAATTTTTTATCACTTCACAATTTCCAGCAACGTCTCTGATCTAAAAATTAGAGTGGAGATGGGATGTGATCAGGTAGGTAGATTATACTGGCCAAATTTTCAAAGGAGTTGTTATGGTAGGTCAAGATTGAAGCTGGAAAAGGAGAGATCAAGAAGGAAGGAGAGAAAACGGTGTCCACAGATTACCGTACCCACAGCCAAGCTGCAGCCCAGCAGGGCTACAGAGCACACACTGTGCAGCCCACTCAGGGATAGCACAGACCACCCAGGCATATGGGCAGCAAAGTCATGGAACCTATGAACAACCCGCTGATGTCAGCTATACCCAGGCTCAGATCATTGTGACCTATGGGCAGACAACCTATGCAACTTCTTATGCAACAGCCTCCTGCTGGTTATACTACTTCAACTGCCCTCCTCTACCTACCCCAGGTGTAAGGTCAGTTTGTCCAGGGGGATGGCACTGGTGCTCACGATACCACCACTGCTACGGTCACTACCACCCAGGCCTCCAATGCAGCTCAGTCTGCATATGGCACTCAACCTGCTTATGTAGCCTATGGGCAGCAGCCAGCAGCCACTGAATCTGTAAGACCGGAGGATGGTAACAAATCCACTGAGACTAGTCAATCTCAATCTAGCACAGGAGTTACAACCAGCCCAGCCTAGGATATGGACAGAGTAACTGTAGTTATCCCCAGGTACCTGGGAGCTACCCCATGCAGCCAGTCAGCACCACCATCTTCTCCTACCAGCTATTCCTCTGCACAGCCAACTAGGTATGATCAGAACAGTTACTTTCAGCAGAACATCTATGGGCTACCCACCAGCTGTGGACAGCAGAGTAGCTATGGTCAACAAAGCAGCTATGGGCAGCAGCCACCCACTAGTTATCCCCGCCAAACTGGATCCTACAGCCAGACTCCAAGTCAATATAGCCAACAGAGCAGCAGCTATAGGCAGCAGAGTTCATTCCGACAGTACCATCCCAGTAGCATGGGTGTTTATGGGCAGGAGTCTGGAGGATTTTCCAGACAGGAGAGAATGGAACATGAGTGAGCCTGATAACTGGGGCAGGGGAAGAGCGGAATTTGATAGGTGGAAGCATGAGCAGAGGTGGGCAGGGAAAAGGATGCAGTGGAATGGGTGCTGAAGAGTGAGGTGGCTTCAATAAGCCTGGTGGACCCATGGTCAAAGGACCAGATCTTGATCTAGGCCCACCTGTAGATCCAGATGAAGACTCTGACAAAGTGCAGTTTATGTGCAAGGCTTAAAAGACAATGGGACTCTGGATCATCTGTCAGACTTCATTAAGGAGCGTGGAATTGTTAAGACAAAAGAGAACTGGACAACCCATGACCCATATCTACTTGGACAAGGAAACAGGAAAGCCCAAAGGTGATGCTACAGTGTCCTATGAAGACCCGCCAACTGCCAAAGTTGCCAGAAAGTGGTTTGATGGAAAGATTTTCAAGGGAGCAAACGATTTTAAGGTTTCTCTTGCTAGGAAGAAGCATCCGATGAACAGCATGCAGGGTGGTATGCCTCCCCGTGACGGCAGAGGGATGCTGCGGCCACTCTGTGGAGGTCCAAGGGGTCCAGGAGGTCTTGGGGGTCCTATGGGTCACATGGGAGACTGTGGAGGAGATAGAGGTGGCTTTCCCCCAAGAGGGCCTCCACAGAAGCCACCTCTTTCTCCACCATGACCACCTCTGCATATCCCACCAGGACCACTGCGGTCCATGAGGCTGCCTCTTCCTCCCTGCATGTCACCGGGGCCACCTCTGCCATGCTCACCGCCTGGGAGTGCCAAGGGTGGTGGAAGGAAGCTTTCGAGCTTTGGAGCCTTAACATTGGTTACATTCTATTCTCCAGGCAAAGTTCTGGTTTTCCCACCCTGGACCAGGGCACTATCAGTTTCCAAATCGGTGTTAGACGTTCTCAGAAAATACATATTTTTGAATGTCATTGTTAACTTAAGCCTGCTTCAATTTATAACACATCAAAAAGCTTGCCATATTTGATTCTAAACAACTGTACCAATTTTTACAATGGCCTTTTGAAATTGCAATTGCCATGTGTTTTCCTAAGAAACTTGTCATATGAACATCCTAATGCTCATATTTCATAGATCTGAAAATTAATGGAAGAGTAACTACCTGAAAAAAAGGCTTTGGGTCTCATTAAACTCTAAAAATATTCTTAATTAGAATTTTTATTTTTCATACTAACTTTTCCACTCTTCTGCATATAAATTTTCATCGTAGCTCAAGTATCCCTCACATATAAATGTGCTGAAAAGCTATTAAAAATCTTTTGTATTCCAGGCCTAAAGTAAGTCAAAAGCTGAAACTAAAAAAGATTTAAATAATCTACCTCTTACTTCCTCTTTAATCTTATCCTCATGGGATGCCTTGCTCCTCAGTAGTAGAGGTAGTAGAGGTGGTTTTGGCTCAGTTCAGGATCTCAGGGTCCTGGGATCCAGCCCCCTGTAGGGCTCCACACTCAGGGAGGAGTTGGCATGACACTCTCTCTCCATCTCCTTCTGCCCTTCCCCCAACGCTTTCTCTCCAGCTCATGCTCTCTCTCTCAAATAAATATATCTTTAAAAAAAAAGATGCATATGTTAACACGTTAACAAAAATCTGTTAAGCAATTTCAGTTCTTTGTGGGTCTTAAGATGATGAAAACAGATTCTGATTTTAAGGAGTTAAGGAAATAAGCTTACCACACATCCACAGAAGCTTATGACAACATAGACCATTACAAGTATATATTTACATTGACTTGTGCAAAATAAAAAGTGCAATGTGCAATAAGTACAGAAAAAGTAGTATCGTTTCCTAGAGAAAAGACTTATAGTACGAGTGATTTTCTCCTGAAGTACAGGGAGTTAGTTATGTAAACTTTCCCCACAGCTTCTTGGGAAAGGTGTTATCTTCTAAGAAATTCTTGTCTGAGATAAGGAGGAATCTGCCAAAACCTAGAAAAAGCTCAAGCTGTTTCCTGCTGCTGAGTCATGAGAAAATGAGTAAGAACTCAGAAAGGAACACGAATTATACCTCTAGTAACTTTGAAGCCTGAAGGATTTGGGGCAGGGAGTTTGGATCATATAGGTGGAGTTCTCATCTCTTTAACTGAAAAAAAAAAATGCATTTTGGAGACAAAGATACACTTGGAATTAAGACCATCTAGATGATATCAAAAAACTTAATTGTGTTTTCTGGGCTTCAGCTCCTCATTTCAGTATGATGGACGTCAGGGAAGGAAAAAGGAGTAAGAGAAAATGAAGAGATCTAAAGTTCAGGTTTTTCCAAATCCTGCTTCCTATAAGAAGGCATTCAATTCATTTTTCTCATCTTTACTGTTTTAGATTATTTTTAGTTTGAGCGAAAAGAGGGAAAGCATACTTTTATTCCTGAAAGTATCACAAATATATAAAGATGGAAAGGATCATTAGGCTATGGATTCAATTGTATTGTTTGAAAAGAAGAGCCTAATTAATAGGATGGAATGTAAGAGATATTAATGTAAATTCTTACACCTAGGTTCAGAAATTAGTTGGACAAGCACAGAATGATCGAAAACTGGCTTAATTGCATTTTAGGTAAAAACAAACACCTGGGTGGATAAAGTTGGTTTTACAATTCTATACAAGCCAACTGTGTGATGTGGCAACCAAAAATATCTAATGAATCTTCAAACTGCACTAGCAAAATTATAGTGGCCAGGGAAAGCAAGTTAATAATTCTCTGACTCTGCTTTAGCCAGACCACATTTGGAGTTATGTGTTAATTTCTAGGCCCCATTGATAGTTAATTACAGCACACCCCATATGATCAGTTGTTAAAGACTATGGAAACCCTGAGATATGAAGAACAGATAGAAGGATCTGGGTTTAACCTAGGAGAACAGACACTCACAGAAGCTTCCTTAAAGTCTGAACGACTGTCATATTGCAAAGGATTTCTATTTACATCGTATAGCTTTTGAATCGTGATTAATGCCAATCCAGGGGCAAATTTCATGGGAAAATATGTTGTGCCACCATAAGAGAAATTTCTTAAAAAACTTGAACTGTCCATCAATACATGGACTACTTCATGAAGTAGTTACAGGTCACTTAAAATATTCTAGAGATAGTTGAATATCTGCAGCGGGTGCTTGAGTCAGCTACTACCAGTGTGTGAATTCCTATTCTTAAATATTTGGGAATTTTGCCAGATGGTTTGGTAACTTGAAATCAGCAAACTGGGAATATTTACACAAGAGAAATTGGCAAACAGTACAAGTTAGTATTTTTTTTTCTTTTGAGATCCAGTTAACCAGCACACCACTGGATTTTTATAGATGTCAGTGTAATAGATAATAGTTTTCACTCTTCCAAGTTAAAAGCCTATGGATGTATTAATATGTAGCAGTATATAAGCTAAATTAGAAAAATTAAAAATAAGTCATATGGGTAGTAAATGCAGGGAAATTTGTAAAAGATTTGGAGGTAAAATGTCAAAAATAAAAGAAAAATAAATACTAGGGAAATGGAGTATATCCTATGGGAACAGGGAAAATGGAATTAGGGAAAACTTTCCAAATATTTTGAATTTGCAAGATTTGTCATTGGGGGGAGAAAAAGCATATCTTAGGGCATATCTGGTTTTTTTTTCTTTTCTAGAAATATATTAAGGAACAAATGAATAAAATTTATATCCAGAAATTGCCAAGTGAATTAACTATGAATTTTGAGTCTAGAATAATTTGACTAGCTTTCAAAAATACAAATATATTTCACTGTATTTTTTTATAGTTAAATGTAAATTCTACCTGAGATCATTGTTTCTGTAACATGAATTTACATTCTTTATTCTATAATTTAGGGATGGGCTAATTATTCCTACATTTAATCATAAACATAAATTACCTTAACTCCAGGGGTATTTAAGATTCTTTTCATATGGGTGGCCCTTTTGATATGTAGTTAATTAGTGCCTGGCTTGGATGTTTTTTGTTGAAATAGCCATAATACAATGTTTAATAAAAACAAAGCTCTGTAGTCCCTCATGTTATAAAAATTTAACTATCTCATGTTTCAAAGTACAATAGCTTTGAAATTAAAAAAAAATAAGACTTCCAAAATGTCCTTAATTGCTCTATGAAATATTTTGAAATAAAATATCTGTAAAATATTTTATAGATGATATGTTATAGATATTTTATTTTAAAACAGATATTTTACAGATATTTTATTTCAAAACAGAAAGAAAACTTTTCCAACTTGAAAAAAATTCCTTCCTTTTCTCTATCACAGCAGCACAATAAGGAAATAAAAACACAAAACTCTGTATTTGTCTCTCCTTTCTTTGAGTAGCTATAACACTGTGTATATAGTAGTGGTAGACTAATGACTGAGTTAACACTATGACTCACATATTATAATTATTTTCACATTAAATACAATTCAAATATTTATTAGAGCCTTAAGAGAAATGTCCATGTCTCATTCATTTTGGGGCACATACAAACGCACATACAAAATGATTTATAAAAACATGCACGCAGTACATATTTAAAAAATATTTTTGAATGAGAAGGTTAGTTTACTCAAGCTTCTGTTAAATAACACAAGCAGCATGCTGTTTTTTGTGGATATAGTCAGAAGCAACATAAGGCCATTCCTCTATTATTTTCCCATAGTCCGTGAGTGCTAATTTTTTGTTGTCTTTGTTAAAAGTGCTGAATTAAAATTTATAGATACAAGTTAAGCTATGATTTTTTTTGTAGAATGGGATTTCAAAAGAACAAACATGTTTAATAAGATCCAAAATAATATATTTGCAATCAGTCCACCAAAAGAATAAATTGTAATGCAAATAATGTACACACACATACATGTACATATATGTATTTGTGACACATAACTACACACATACATATACATGTAAAAGCATTTATTCATTCAGTGAATATTTAAAGAGTGCCTACTGTAAGCCAGGTACTCTTTTAAGGAACATTGATACAGCAGTCAACAAAAAAAAGATAAAGATGCTGTCCTGGGGAACTTTCATTTTAGTAGAGGAGATAGCCATTGAACAAGAAAATATAATTTTTAGAAAGTAACTAATTTTTTTTTAAGAAGGTAATGTTTATCATGAAAAAAAACAGTAAAAGGGCAAGGTAGAAATAGGAATATCAATTTCATAACTGTTTCAGATAGTAGTTTGGACCTAGTAAAATGGTCAGATTCCACATGTATTTTGGATAGAGTCAGCAAGATTCCTGGCAGAATAAACGTGAAATGTGGGCAAAGGAGTCATGAATGATGCTAATGTTTTTGGCCAAAACAACTATAAAGTGATCGTGTTACTGTCAACTGAGTTGTGGAAAACTACACTTGTAGCAAGTTTGGGAGGGAAGTACATCAAGAGCATGAATAAGGAAATTCCAAAATAGATGTGATCAAGAATAAGCCTACTACACAAATGACTCAGATTTCAGACCACAGAATGAATTTAAGAGCTAGTAGGCTTTGTCCCAATGAATTGTTAAAGAGACAGTGTTCTTCTCCTTGGTTACCACAAAACAATAACTAACATGTATTTTATATTAATTTCAAAATTTATAGAATGTCTGACATTTCCCTTTGTATTTTTTTTTTAAGATTTTAATCATTTATTTGACAGAGAGAGACACAGGGAGAGAGGGAACACCAGCAGGGGGAGTGGGAGAGAGAGAAGCAGGTTTCCCGCTGAGCTGGGAGCCCCACATGGGGCTTGATCCCAGGACCCTGGGATCATTACCTGAGCCAAAGGCAGACAACTTAACTCAGCTTAACAACTGAGCTTCCCAGGTGCCCCACTCTCTGGTACTTCTTACCTCACCTTTCTGGTCTCCACAGTGTCAGGTACTGGGGAGTAGAGGATTGGTGAAGAGGCAAAAAAAGGCCTTACGTGATGGATTCAGTAGTCACTTAATGTTGGGTCTTTGTATCGGATGCTGGCTTTTTTCCCCCATGGAATGCTTTTTCCTCCAACAGTATCCCTTGCTGGCACTTTGATGTTGCAAGGTAATGCTTACTACAGGAACGCAGTTTGTTCCTAGGACTCAAGAAAGCAGACTGCATCAATTCCCAATTCTGTGTTCAGTAACCTCCCGTGGTAACTTGAAATCCACCACAGTGGGAATATTTACATAATGGAAATTGGCAAATGCTACAAATCAGAGCTTTTAAAAAATTGGGGGGGAGGTAGGAGCAGGAGTGGGGTAGTGTCTGGTGATTATTAAATTACACTGGCACACCAACTTATATAGTTTCCTCAGGCCTCTTCAGCTAGTCTTTTGTTCAAAGCCCATTTTGAGGGTGATGGTACATACCAATCACGGTTTTCTTTAGAAATATAAACTGTCAGAGTCCTTTTAAAGAGTCCCTCCATTTGGAGGAGTGGGAAGGGAAATAGAATTCTAGCACACATAATGTCAAATCTTTCCCCCAAATCTCTCACCAACGGAAACCGATGTTGATAAACTGATGGACTGATGTTCAACTGCATTTTCTTAGGCATTTCTTATAATAGATAGACTTCTGTTTTTTGATCTCCCTCTAGTGCCTGTTTGAATTTTAGTGGGGTTTGAGAAGGGCAGAGAGATAAACCATATTATTCTGTAAGCCTCAATTCTGTTGCTTGAAAAATTAAATAACTCAATCTGCCTTCTGGGCTTGTCACGAAGATCAAAAGCTAAAATTCATATAAAGAACTTAGTACCGGGGCACCTGGGTGGCTCAGTCAGTTAAGCGTCTGCCTTTGGCTCAGGTCATGACCCCAGAGTCCGGGGATGGAGTCTTACATCGGGCTCCCTGCTCAGCAGAGAGGCTGCTTCTCCCTCTCCTCCTCATTCGTGCTTGCTCTCACTTTCTCTGTCTCTCTCTCTCAAATAAATAAATTAATCAATTAAAAGAAAAAAAAAGAACTTAGTACCATGCCTGAAACTGAGTAACACTGGCTTATATGTGACTTATTTTATAATATTGAACAGTGGAAATTATGGTAGTTGCTTTTTGTTTTAGTTGTGGCTAATAATACTGTTTCTGAGGCAAATAACACTATATTATTATTATTATTATTATTATTATAACATTTAAATTGCTCCCATATATATTATATATATATTTAGATTAATAGTTTGTTTTAAATCTCTGAAGTTATTTTAATAACAATTTCTACCTGCTAAAAGTTTTAAGAAGTGTTTTTTTCTATTTTATCTAGTAGGAAAAAAGTGAATGACCGTTAAATTTCTTTACATGGCAGTTAATTAATTTATTTTATGAAAAACTACAACTAGCTATGACTGGAATGCTTATCATATTTTTATAATTCACCATGATGCTTTGGCAGAAACTGGCTATAAACCTTTTTATCCTCTTCATAGAATCCCATATACATTAGCTTTTCAATATATAATTCATAAAAATTAATTATTTAATATTAAAAATTTAGAGCATCTGAAAAATTTATATGTGAACTATATAAATGTAATTAAAATAAGAGTGTATAATTAACCATCCTAATATTTGAAGAGTAATATCTGACATCTATTGAGTGCTTACCATATGCCAGGAACAGTTCTAAGCTCACAACATATCTTTTTATGGAAAATTTTAGTACAGGGTTTCAAATATTATGCTTCAGCTGCCAGCTTCTGATTCATAAAATTTTAAATGATGTCCCAACAGTTTCTTTTTGCTTTTGTTTCCTTGTTTCAAGAGATATGTCTAGTAAGAATTTGCATAGCCAAGGTCAAAGAGGTTGCTGCTTGTGTTCTCCTCTAGGATTTTGATGGTTTCCTATCTCACCTTTAGGTCTTTCATCCCTTTTGAATTTATTTTTGTGTATAGTATAAGAAAGTGGTCCAGTTTCATTATCTGTATGTTGCTCTCCAGTTTTCCCAACACCATTTGTTGAAGAGGCTTTTTTCCATTGTCTATTCATTCTTGTTTTGCTGAAAATTTGTTGACCATATATTTGTGGCTCCATTTCTGGGATTTTTATTCTGTTCCACTGATCTATGTGTCTATTTTTGTGTCAGTACCGTACTGTCTTAATGACTACAGCTTTGTTATATAGCTTGAGGTCCAGAATTGTGATGCCTCCAATTTTGCTTTTCTTTTCAAGATTATTTTGGCTACTTGGGGTCTTTTGTGGTTCTATACAAACTTTAAGATTATTTGTTCTAGCTCTGTGAGAAATGCTAATGTTATTTTGATAGATTCCATTAAATGTGTAGATTGCTTTGGGCAGTAGAGACAATTTAACAATAGTTATTCTTCCAATCCATGAACATGGAATTTTTTTCACTTCTTTGTGTCCTCTTCCATTTCTTTCATCAGTATTCTGTAGATTTCAGAGTACAGATCTTTTATCACTCTGGTTAGGTTTATTCCTAAGTATCTTATGATTTTTGGTGCAACTGTAAATGGGATCAAGTCCTTGATTTATATTTCTGCTGCTTCATTATTGGTGTATAGAAATGCAACAGATTTCTGTATGTTTGATTTTATATCCTGCAACTTTACTGAATTTACATATCTGTTCTAGCAATTTTTTTTTTTGTGAAGTCTTTTCAGTTTTCTACGTAGAGTATCGTGTCATTCACAAAGAGTGAAAGTTTTACTTCTTCCTTGCTGATTTGGATGTCTTTTATTTCTCTTTGTTGTCTGACTGCGGAGGCTAGGACTTCCAGTGCTATGTTAAATAACAGTGGTGAGAGTGGACACTCCTGTCTTATTCCTGATCTTAGAGGAAAAGCTCTCAGTTTTTTTCCCATTGAGGATGATATTAGCTGTGGGTCTTTCAAATATAACCTTTATGATTTTGAGGTATGTTCCCTCTATCCCTACTTTGTTGAGGGTTTTTATCAAGAATGAATGCTATATTTCGTCAAATGCTTTTACTGCATCTATTGAAAGGATCATATGGTTCTTATCCTTTCTTTTATTAATGTGGTGTACTGCATTGATTGATTTTTGAATATTTAACCACCCTTGCAGGTCAGGAACAAATCCCACTTGATCATGGTGAATAATTCTTTTTTTTTTGTCACGTAAGTTACACGCCCAGCATGGAGCCCAATGTGGGGCTTGAACTCATGACCCCAAGATTAAGACGTGATCCCAAATCAAGAGTCAGATGCCCAACCAACTGAACCACACAGGTGAATAATTCATAGTGAATAACTTTTTTTAATGTACCATTGGATTGGATTTGCTAGGATTTTGTTGAGAATTTTTACATCCATGTTCATCACGGACATTGGCCTATAATTGTTTTTAGTGAGGTCTTTGGTTTTGGAATCAAGGTAATGCTAGCCTTATAGAATGAGTTTGGAAGTTTTCCTTTCATTTCTATTTTTTAGAACAGTTTGAGAATAGGTATTAACTCTTTTTCAAATGTCTGGAAGAATTCCCCCAGGAAGCTATCTGGCCCAGACTTTTATTTGTTGGGAGATGTTTGATTATCTATTGAATTTCTTTGCTAGTTATGGGTCTGTTCAAATTTTCTATTTCTTCCTGTTTCAGTTTTGGTAGTTTATATTTTTCTAGGACTTTATCCATTTCTTTCAGATTTCCCAATTTGTTGGCCTATAATTTTTCATAATATTCTCCTATAATTGTTTGTATTACTGAGGTGTTGATAGTGATTTCTCCTCTCATTTGTGATTTTATTTATTTGGGTCCTTTCTTATCTTTTTGATAAGTCTGGCTAAGCGTTTATCAATTTTATTAGTTCAACTTCCAGGATTCTTCTCCTGGAATACCATATCATTTTTAAATGAAACATGGGGATGAGAAGGAAGAGAGAGTGAAAATAGCCTCCTATTCCTTTTCAGCCCACCATCAATTTATGCATTTATTCAACAAACAATTATTTAGCTCTTATTCTATATCAGACATTGTACTATGTATTCTGAGGGATACAAAGATGCCCTTAAAAAGCTGAGCCTAGAACCCAGTCAGGAAATGGCATTGCATGAATGCCAGTTCAATCAAGAAATACCCTTCCATAGATGCAGAATTTAACTCAGGATCTAAGTCATTAGGGAATGTAAAAAATTTTTTTAACTGTATATCTATATGTACATATAGATATCTTTTAAAACAATACAATATATCAAACCATGAATATTTTTAAATTAGTTATCTGAAAAATCCATAGGTGATTATTATAGTTTAATGGCAATCTGTGCTACTAGTTCTTAGATGTTAATTCTTTTAAGAAATGGAGGGCCACAGACATTATTATACTAATTACCTACATTATTTGCAAAGGTTTTTTTTTGTAAGATTGTTAGAGTTTAAGGCAACAGTAAAATGCTAAGGAAATGTCAAAATCATAAACCAAAAAAAAAAAAAAATCCTTTAAATGTAGAGGATGAATAGTTATTCCAAAGATACTGGTAAAATTTATATAAAAGAGTGAAACATTAAAGTCCTGAGAAATCATGAGTAGTTCATGAAAAGCTAATAAATATAAGTAAAACAAAGAACACAAATGTTTTTAAGGAAGTCTTTTATACTGTTTCCCCTAGTGTTTATCCTCATTTACTCATTGCTGAAAATAGCTGCTTTTGTGGGTTGTCTTCCCTAAGGTCATGCAGGAAAGAACCAAGAGAGGCCTTTAGATTTCCCTGGATCACAGTGACTTTCAAAAAGCACTTCCATTGGAATGGTGACAGTAGACAAGGAAGGGACAAAGAGAATGTGGTTACCATCGCTGACAGCTAGCATGATCCTTGTCTTCATGAAGTTCAGTATGAACAGAAAAGGGAGAAGTTAAATATTCCAAGACACGATGACATTAAGGAAGTTATCTAGTTTATTTATTTTAAATGCAAAAGAAACCTGGTTGTTTGGAAAGCCGCTGAAAAGTCAGTGAAGTGGGAGAGATGGAAGATACTTGAAAGAGAGGAGAGAATTATAAGACAAGAGCCTATGCCAAGTCATCAAGTCAAAGATTAGGTGAGAAGGCAGCTGAGTTAGGGACGGAATGAAGTGCTGAGACATAGAGATCGGGTAATGTGGAATAAGTACAGAGAGCGAAGTGGAGAAGTGGTAAAGGGTGTAGACCCTGGAGCCAGACAGCCTGGGTCTGAGGCTGAGCTCCTCCAGTTTTTAACTACTCTGTCCCAGGACAATTGTTTTCACTTCTCTGTGCCTTCATTTCCTCGCCTGTAAAAAAGGGATACTGTCAATATCAGTATCTTCATCGTAGCCTCTTTGTGAGAAGGAAATGTGTGAATACTTATAAAGCATTCAGAATAGAGCCTGGCACATTATAAACCCTAAATGCTAGCTATACTTATTTTTAAAAATTATCTGCTGCACTGGGAGGGTAGAAGAAGGGAAACAAGTCTTTAAAGAGAGAAAAGTCTCCATAGTGGTCTATAGTGTTACCCACACATAGTAAATCCTATTACCACGGTAACACCAAGTAACCAACAAGGTGCTTGCTCTTTCCAGCGCTTGTTTACTCCTGAAATATTCACAACAAACCTTTGTGGTAGATCCTATAATTATCCTTGTTTGCAGATAAGGGAAACATATAGATTAAATAACAAAATGGGCATCACATATTGAATGAGGTCTGGAAGATTATTCTGAACTGCCCTGAAATATAATAAACTCTATAGCCTTTATAATTTATTTCAAATCTTATTCACATATGAGGATGTTAGGTAAAAGCTATGAGCCAATTACAGCATTAGCCACACACTACAGAGGTGATATATTTATTAATAAGTTTGTATAATCAGTATAGGTTAATGATGAGATGAGAAAAAAAACAACCCACTAGGATCTGCAGAGAAGAAAGGAAAGCTGGGCCGAGGAGTACGGGCTTGATTGTGTATGCAGAGGGGAGCCGTCCAGTGAATGAAATGTTAAGATATTCTCAGCAGTAAACACAAGATGAGTCTCTCCCTGCCTCATTACAGAACTCTGTGTCCTTGCTGCACTCTTCTGATGGTGTACGCATTATGCAGCAGCAAAATTATCAAATCCATTTATTCTCTTCACAGGGAAGAGTAACAAGCCCAGACCACCTGCCATATTAACCTTTTTTTTTTTTTTTGTATTTAAGTTTTTGCCTCCTGTTCACTTTTCCTTTCCTCCACACTCATAAACATTCAATCTCCATAGGCTTTGCTGAAATTTACAAGTTTTCCCAGAGCTGCAATCCCAGTTGGTGTATCGCTAACTTTTTTTCTCCACTTATCTGTGATATGCAAGTAACCATCTGCTGTTTGAAATTGCATTGTTGCCAGCATAAACTGTGAGAGGTATGCTAGGAAAATTCAAATCTTTTACTACTTTGCAGAGGAGAAAACCTGTTTTCAATATTTCTAAAGGTTGCTTTATAGCAAATGCTTGACTTTTTTCCATTTGAAGGAGTTAAAAAAGAACTAGGATTGAAAAACACTGATAACACTACCTATAGGCAGCCAGCCTAGAGATAAATACCTCACTGGAAAATGTGTTGTTATTGTTGGTTATAAGGCTCTGAAGTTATACAATAGAAGGAACTCTGTAATTGTAGTTTTGTTATTTTTTTGTGTTCATAATTCTAATCAAAGCAATTCTTTGTGATTGTTTCATGTAACATCTTACTGCATGTTATGTTGATAGTTTCATTATTATTTTTCCAGAGCAGCTGTCACTTTATGTTTTTCTTAATAGATACAGATGACCAGTTGGCCCAATAAGTGGTTTAAATTTGGAATCTTTAAAAAGAGGATGCTCTTCAGACCAGGCTTTGAGGTGTCTGGATGGAGGGGTTATTCTTACCCAGTTGACCTGACTAGACTACAATCAAAGACAATGCCTTTCTTAGGTCAGATCACACCTGTCACTGAAACTACAAAGTGATATCAACTGCAGCAAGCATATAAAAGTGATCATTATAGTTTATCATATAAAAGATCTGAGAGGGGTGCCTGGGTGCCTCAGTTGGTTAAGTGTCTTCCTTTGGCTCAGGTCATGATCCGAGGTTCCTGACATTGAGCCCTTCATCAGGCTCCCTGATCAGTGGGGAGCCTGCTTCTTCCTCTCCCTCTGCAGCTCCCCCTGCTTGTGCTCTCTCTCTGTCAAAAATAAATAAATAAAACCTTAAAAAAAACCAACGAGTGAGATTTAGGACTCAAATTACTTGTTACCAAAGATTAAATAGGTGATTTCCATCTTTAAAACCATATTTGGGAGAAATCTATCCCTTTGAGAAGCAGAAAGGAAGACAGCTCTCTATCTTCTACCTTATAAATTCCTCAGTAAAGTCTGTCTTCAAAAAAGACCATAAATATCTTCCTTAAGCAGCATCCTGGTGCCCAAAGGGATTATCCAATTTCTTCCTCTATCTAGACTAGCCACTGAAAAGTTTTTGATAAGAGTTTTCAAGAAAAGTAATAAAAGATCATTAAAAGAAGGGAAGCCATAACCATCAGGGAATCTGAAGTGTATATAGTCATGGTGCTTGAAAGGAGAACTGGGAGGAAAATGTCATATAACCTAAGACACTCAATGTCTATAAGTAATTTAGCATTTAAGCATGCAGTCTTGGGGTCTGGGGAAGTGATTGAGATAAAGTTGATTAAAAGAAATCTGCATTGAGATTCTTCGTATGTTTGATGTGTATGTAATTTACAGAGATTTAGGGTGTGACTGCAGGACCCAGGTCAAGGGCAGTGCCCCACAACTGAGTGTACTCACTGGTCAAGATACCCCATGTCTGTTTTGGAGTGGCTATGCTTCTTATCTCCTCTGATGAACAGAATGTTGAGGGGTCATAAGATTTGCTCATCTGTGTAATTTTGCTAAAAGTATACCAAGATATATCCAGCTGTACTCTCATGGAGAGTTAAAAATTTTATTCCCAGTGTAGAAGGAAAGAAAAATGTGATCCTGAGGCTCTCCACTCATTGCCTTGGAAGACATGTGACATATAGTATGTGCTCAAAATCTTTGTTGGATGCATTGTTGAATGAATGAATATGCCAGGTGGTATCAAAAGCAATTTCAAAGGCATAATGGGAATGAAGATCTGATTATGGTGAGTTAGAGAAAACATAAAAAGAATAGAAGAGGAGAGAGCAAAGAAAGCAACACTGCTGAAGAATTTTGCTATAAAGAGGATGAAAGAAATGGGATGGGAGCTCAAAAGGAAGTTAGAGTGAATTGGATTTTTTAAAGGTAAATTACTTGTTATTTTAGGTGGATATACTACAATATGTTTATCCTTTGATAAGACTGATCTAGTGGAGGGGAGAGAATTGATAGTGATGGAGAAGGAGAAATTACTGAAGCAATGTCCTTTGGTGGATGAGAAAGGCTGGCCATGAACAAGACAGGCTCTTCCTTTGTCCATTGGTTACAAGCCTATTCAAGCAGATGGATGCAGGGTAGTAGATGCTGGAATATAGAACCGCACTCTTCTGATTCCTTTCATCTCCTAATTGGAAAAAGAATCAATTTCATCAGCACAGAATAAGGCAAGAAATATTTTTAAATTTAAGAAAAAAGAAAAGTGTATGAAATATTCCAGAAGAGTAGGATGTTGAATGGACCATACAAATATCCTGAAATTACCAGGTAGCTCTAACAAAATTTTTAGAGTTTTCCTTAAAACTTATTTGCTGATCTTCTCTACCTCCGAGGTTTATACCTCTAGTTATTTGAAACTAGATTTACAAGGAAAAACTTCATAAGAAAAAATCCTATCACATGTTTGGGAATGTTTAAAAGTTATACATACTGGGAATGACTTTATCCTGACTTTAGGCTTTTTAAGTCAATGAAACAGTGTACAGACTTTAATTCAATTCAATCATAATAATATGGTATTGTAATGTGTTATCAATTTGCAATTTTGGACAACTTTGGATATATTTTGATGTTAGCATCTTTCTTGTGAATATCAAAATAGAGGCTCAAAAATATCATAACAAGAGAAATAAAATCTGGGAACAGGGGATGTTTGGGTGTCTTGGGCTTCTAGGAGTGAATTAACTGAATTACCTGAAATTATTTCTGTTAAATTTTATTAGTCTGATCTTCATTCCACCTGAGATATCTGAAGGGGAAAAAAAATAAAGGTTATGGCTAAAAAACTCTTGATATAGGAGAAAAAAAAATGCCATCCAGGGAATTATCTTCTATATTGTTATATAAAAATATCACCTATAAAATTTTTCTTATCTGCTCAGAATTATTTTATGAAAATTTGGGGAACTGTAAAAAGGTAGATAGGGTAGCTAAATTTCACAGATTAAATTAAAACAAAACAAAACAAAACAAATAAACAAAACACATTTGAGCCCCTGTCTCCTGGCTTAATTTACTAATCTTTCTTCAGACTGAGATTGCCCCTGCTAATTTCTGGCTACAAGAACTGCAATTCTTTTGGAGATTCTCTATGGCATTCATAGAGAATATAATTAGTATTTTCACTAGTGTCTGGAATGCACAGAGAATTTATAATAAACTTTCATATGTTCAAGGTCATTGCCACCATTAGTTCTGTATGACATACTGTTTCAGGAATGTTAACACCTCATGTGAAGAAACTGAGGCATAAAACTTGTTGAGGCAGTGAATGGCAAGGCAAACAGGGAATAACAGCTTCATTCTATAATCTTCATCCCTGGGAAAAGGAATTCATGGGCCTTATTTTACCTCTCCTAATCCATTATCTTTTATTCCTGTTCTTTGTCTAAGGCACTGAGATATTTTAGAAAAGACTCAGTCCTGGGACACATGCTGGGATGGTCCTATAAATGACTCTGAGAATTCTGGCCTTGGCAGCCTGACATACGTCAGTCAGGCAAGTGACAGGCTGCCATTACTGAACATGAAATGACTCACAGACTTTATCTTAGGGCACAGTTTCAGGGAGAGACTGAGTGTCCATAGGCTTTTGTGTCATTGTACCCCCGCAGTTATTAAGTCTTCTCACTGGTAGAAATAGCAGTGGCCTAATAAGGGATTTTCCACTGATTACCCTCTTCTACAAGTAGGAGCCAAGAACGCTTTTTCCCTTGAGAAGAGTGGGAATCAGAGGGCAACAGGGAGACTCAGCAAAGGCAACTCTAAAAGGGAGTTCAAAAGAGTTTCATGTTGCATATTGCAAAGGAGAAGATTATAAAACACAGGGAAATACCAGATGAGATAATGTCCTGGTTGCACAGGGAGTAGAATAGGGCTAAACACAAGGCAGTGGCAAATATGCATAAATTAGCTGAAATATTTGAGTGAGGAGGCAGATTAAAAGAGGAAATTCCCTGTAGGGATATTTTATTTGATCAAGTTGATAAGTTGCTGTGCTGGGAAACTGTGAAGGTAAACATTTATAAATCAGTCCAATCCAATGACTTTGGCAGGTGTAATGGAGTATGATTTATAAGATACATAGTTTCAGGCATTTCAACGTGACATATGATTATTGATGATAACTTGATCATCTAATTCCAAAGTAAACATGGTTGGCATTATTAGAAGTTCAGAAATATTTATTGCTTAGTGTTCAGGTTGATGTTTGAGGATCATTCTTTCAGAGCTTTCTTTATGAGAGAAGAATAGGGAGGGAACAGAAAACATGAGTTATTATCTCTGTTATGAATTGAATCATCTCCAAAATTCATATGTTAAAGCACTAAACACCAATACTTCAGAATAGGACTTTTTGGAAATAGGGCCTTTAAGGATGTGATTAAATTACAATGAGGTCATTAGGGTGGGCCCTAATCCCAAATGACTATTGTCCTTATAAGGAGAGGAGATCAGAACACAGACAACATGACGAAGAGACAGGGATGAAGATAGAAAAGGCAGCCATCTGCAAGCCAAGGAGAGAGGCTTCAGAAGAAACCAAACATATTGACACCTTAATTTTGGACTTCTAACCTCCAGAAATATGAGAAAATGCACTTCTGTTGTTGAAGCTACCCAGTCTGTGAGATTTTGTAGCCCCAGAGGACTAACAATCTTTCCTCTGTTTCCTCTGGTTGCTCTCTTCTCAAATTTAGAAAGAACACTTCAGGACTATTTTCTTTAACAACTTATTGAGGTCTCATTTACATAAAATGTACATATTAAAGGTAACTTTTTTCACTATAGGCAATCATTTATCTGCTCTTTGTTACTCTCCATTATTTTGCATTTATCAGAATTTTATGTTAATGTATATGCCCTCTTTTTTTTTGCCTGACTTTTTTTCACCCAACATAATGAACTTGACATTCATCCAAACAACTTTGATTCATCCAATCAGTAATTTGCTTTCTTTTCAGAGTTTAGTGTATTCCATTGTATGGATATATCTTAACTTATGTTGTTTATTCATCTGTTGATGGGCATTTTGTGTATGATTTTTTTTCTTCTTGTTTGAGACTATTACAAATAAAGCTATATTCAAAAGTTATTTTTCCATAATCATCAAATATTGATTTCAGCAATAGGCCCTGTAGCTTGATAGTTCAAATCTTGTCACTATAAATTTTTGTATACATTGGCCAAGTTTCTTATAAGTGCTTGAAGTATACTGTGTGTTGTTTTTCTTTTGTTTTTGTGAACACCAGAAGAATAATTGGTAATTAGAAGTGAGTTTCTTTGGTGGAATGAGTAACATTCAAGATATGTAGACTGTGTAGAAATCTTCTGTAGGAACATATATCAGATAAAAGAATGTAACATATCCAATAGTCTGTACCCATCAGAATGATCCAGAATGGGAAGACTGCTGGCCTTATTCTAAGACACTTAATAGAGGATTTTCTCATTGACTCCAACCGGGAGATTAGCTGATTTCTGTTACACTCCCTATAATATGGCTGCTTTGGCCTTAGATGAAACTTTCATAATATGTGCTGTCAGAGTGCTTAAAAGAATAGAGAGCTGAGATTTCATCAAGCATACATAGCAGGTGGTATGACTATTTTTGTACCTATTTGCTTTTAACTATGAGACAAAATTCACTTGGAGACTTGAGTTCATTATAATTCATGCCACCTGTATCAAAGTTGACTCTCAATGATATTTAATTATAGCTACCTAAAACAATTTAATAATCGTAAACAATCAAATTGAAGTAGTTTGGTTCATAACAGTTACCTCCTATATAAGATGGGGATAATAATGGTACTGAACAGAGAGAGTCTTTGTGAAAATTAAAGGAATAATATATATAATGTGTTTAGAACAGTGCCTGGAGTTTGATAAGGGTAACAAAAAGTGATATGGATATCTATCTATATATCGTAGGACCCTTTCAGACTAAAAATTTTATAAATACCAGAACATTGATCAGAATGCAAACTTTAAACTGAAAGGATAAAGCTCTCTGTAGGAAAATCTAGTATTAGCAGATGCTGACACCTGAGATAATGATGTGGGTTGAACTGTCCCCCAAAAAGATATGTTGCAGTCCTAACTCCCTGTACCTGTGAATGTGACCTTATTTAGGAATAGGATATTTGCAGATGTAATCAAGAAGTCATCCTGGATTAGGACAGAGCCTAATCTAAAAACCAGTGTCTTTGCAAAAAGAGAAAATTTGGGGTACAAAGACATATACAAACACAGAGGAAAAGGTCATGTAAAGACTGAGGCAAAGACTGAATTATGGTGCCATCAACAAAGGAATGCCAAGGATAGCTGACAACCACCAGAAACTAGAAAAGGCAAGAAACTATTCTTCCCTAGACCCTTCACAGGAAGCATGGCCCTGTGGATGTGGCCATTTCAGACTTCCAGACTGCAGAACCATGAGAAAATAAATTTCTGTTGTTTTAAACCACCGAGTTTGTGGTACTTAATATTCATTAACTTAAAATTATTTAAACAAACAAATAAATAAATAAATAAAATTCCTCACCTTAGAAATCTGTGATTCTGATGGAAATAATCCGGAAAGAAGCAAAATTTCTATTCAACTGACTGAATTACACATGCTTCATTCTTTATGTCATCTCCTCCCTTTGTCTAATCATGCTTAGACAAAAATGGAAGATGATGTTTTACTTAAATTTTAAATATTTCATCTAAACTTTCTATCCCCTCAGGATTATACCATTAAAATAATCAGATTTTTATTATTTATTTATTTATTTAAGATTTTATTTATTTATTTGAGAGAGAACGAGCATGAGCAGAGAGAGGGGGAGGGGGAGAGGGAGAAGCAGACTCCCTGCTGAGTAGGGAGCCCAACACAGGCTGATCTCAGGACATTAAGATGATGACCTGAGCCAAAGGCAGTTGCTTAACCAACTGAGCCACCACTGTGCCCCACAATAATCAGACTTTTAAAAAGAAAGAAAATTTTATCATAGAGTTTCTTCATTTATGACAAAAAGAAAATAAGAAACTAAATTAGGAAATATCACTTTCAGTCAGTGTCTCCACCAAGCATTTTTACTGCACTTCTATTTAAGCAGTTTATCCTACTTCTGAATTCCTTTCTTGGTCTCAAATATAAAACTCAAAGAAATATCTAATTAGGATTGATAAATTTAGAAAATTACATTCAAGCAGATATTTTGTTCTTATTTTTCTTTAAAAAAACTTAACAAAGAGGGGCGCCTGGGTGGCTCAATGGATTAAAGCCTCTGCCTTCGGCTCAGGTCATGATCTCAGGGTCCTGGGATCGAGCCCCACATCGGGCTCTTTGCTCAGCAGGGAGCCTGCTTCCCCCTCTCTCTCTGCCTACCTCTCTACCTACTTGTGATCTCTCCCTGTCAAATAAATAAAGTCTTTAAAAACAAACAAACAAAAAAAACTTAACAAAGATTGAGAAGTTCAGATAACCCCAGCATAAAAGAATAACAAAAGAAAGATAGATGCAAATCTAACTAGTGTAAGAGGAAAAGCAACACCATTAATTAAAAAAAAAAAAAAAATTTCCAGGTTGATTAATGTTGAAAGTGTCACAGTTAGTTATTATTTTTCATGGTTATTAAGAGACTGAATATGCAAATGGAGAATGGCCAGACCATATATAAAAATACAATTCTGACCCACAATCTACAGCAACTAGCCCAGGAAACCAACCCACTCTCTACAGGAATAGCTCCAGAAGCCAGCCTGCTATCTATAAATCAGACTTGTAGAAAGGCAGACCATCAATCACTAGTTGGAACCTAGGCAGCTAAACAGTAACCCCTGCAACAATTGGCCCCAAAAGGCCAGCACTTAATTAACAACTTACAACTTCCCTAATTTTTATTCCAGCTTCTAATTTAAAGATCAACCAGAGAAAGCCAAATATGTACCTGTGACTAATCACATAGGATTTTCAGCTTCCAGCAAGCCCACCTGCAGCTTCCTCTTGCCAACAGACTAATCAAGGCACACCTGAAGGCTTCTCTTTTCTATAAACTTTCCCCACTCCCCTGTCTGCCTTTAAGTCTCTGCCAAAATGCAAGTGATGGTGCTGATTCTCTTGCTATAGCAAGTTCTGAATAAATAATCTTTTTTAATTCTTATATAAACCTTTTAGGTAAAAGAGCCAAACAAAAGATAAACTCCTTAACACTATCTATTATTTCTATAAGTGTTCTACTCACAGGTGAGTGTGCAACCACAATGCTCAAGATATGTAACTGTTGAAAAATTTATTTACAATGGAATTCTAAAGTCATATTACCTTTATTCATTTATTTGTAGAATTAAGGTAGGTGGCATATGGTATATTCAATGATGAGCAATAATTGAGGTGTGTGAACACGTTCAGTTTGGCACAGATTGAAGACTTAGCAATCTTATCTAAAGACAAAAAGTAGCTGTGACACTTTATTCTATTCATATAAGGTGTGGAAGTAATTGGTGAATAATTACAAGTGTGTCATGAATGCATTCAATCCACTGGGACTAAAGCTCACCTGCAAAGTCAAACAGGCAAACTGCCTTTCTCCCTTAGCTTGGTTCAGGAAATAACATTGGATTCACAAATGATCAGATAAAGCACTTTCAATTAAGAGCTTATATATAATATACCTTATATATATTGGTATGCTTGGTTTGTTAGGTTTAACACTGAAGTTTTAACTTAAAAAAAAATGTGTTTTTCTAAGATTGTCTCCATTCTTACGACACTAGAATTTTTTTATTTTTCTATTTTTTTATGTATGCTCCATGCCCAGTATGGAGCCCAAAACAGGGCTTGAAGTCAGGACCCTGAGATCAAGACCTGAGCTGAGGTCAAGACCTGAGCTGAGATCAAGAGTCAGAGGCTTAACTGACTGAGCCACCCAGGTGCCCCTTACAGTAGAATTTTTAAAAAAGATTTAAAAACTTGCTTCAAATCATACTCTGTTCTTGATAGGACTATCACTGCACCTGGAAAGGGCTAAATATTGCACAAGTGAACTTTAACCAAGTCAACGTTGGATTACTAAGCATCTGATTATCTAACTTGTAAATTTTACACACCCTGCTCTTTTCTGTATCTACCTAGTATTTCTTTCTTTTCTTTTTTTATTAACATAGAATGTATAATTTGTTTCAGGGATACAGGTCTGTGATTCATCAGTCTTACACAATTCACAATGCTCACCATAGCACATACCCTACCCAAAGTCCATCACCCAGCCACCCCTCCCTCCTACCCCCTTCCACTCAGTAATCCTCAGTTTGTTTCCTGAGATTAAGAGTCTCTTATGGTTTGTCTCCCTCTCTGGTTTCGTCCCGTTTCATTTTTTTCCTCTCTTACCCCATGATCCTCTGCCTTGTTTCTCAAATTCTGCATATCAGCGAGACCATATGATAATTGTCTTTCTCTGATTGACTTATTTCGCTTAGCATAATACCCTCTAGTTCCATCCATGTCGTTGCAAAGGCAAGATTTCATTTTCGATGGCTGAATAATATTCCATTGTATATATATATATACCACATCTTCTTTAGCTATTCATCTGTTGATGGACATCTGGGCTCTTTCCATAGTTTGGCTATTGTGGACATTGCTGCTATAAACATTTGGATGCACGTGACCCTTTGGATCACTACATTTGTATCTTTGGGGTAAACATCCTGTAGTGCAATTGCTGGGTCATAGGGTAGCTCTATTTTCAACTTTTTGAGGAACC
>CM052897.1:29304043-29365112 GCA_028534135.1 Potos flavus
TTAATTTTAGCCATTCTGACTGGTGTGAGGTGGTACCTCATTGTGGTTTTGATTTGTATTTCCCTGATGCCGAGTGATGTTGAGCAGTTTTTCATGTGTCTCTTGGCCATTTGGATGTCTTCTTTGCCAAAATGTCTGTTCATGTCTTCTGCCCATTTCTTGATTGGATTATTTGTTCTTTGGGTGTTGAGTTTGATAAGTTCTTTACAGATTTTGGATACTAGCCCTTTATCTGGTATGTCATTTGCAAATATCTTCTCCCATTCTGTCAGCTGTCTTTTGGTTTTGTTAACTGTTTCCTTTGCTGTACAAAAGTTTTTTATCTTGATGAAGTCCCAATAGTTCATTTTGCCCTTGCTTCCCTTGCTTTGGTGATGTGTCTAGGAAGAAGGTGCTATGGCTGAGGTCGAAGAGGTTGCTGCCTGGATTCCCTTCAAGGATTTTGATGGATTTCTGTCTCACATTGAGATCTTTCATCCATTTTGAGTCTATTTTGTGTGTGGTGTAAGGAAATGGTCCAGTTTCATTCTTCTGCATGTGGCTGTCCAATTTTCCCAACATCATTTGTTGAAAAGACTGTCTTTTTTCCATTGGATATTCTTTCCTGCTTTGGTGAAGATTAGTTGACCATAGAGTTAAGGGTCCATTTCTGGGGTCTCTATTCTGTTCCATTGATCTGTGTGTCTGTTTTTGTGCCAGTACCATACTGTCTTGATGATTACAGCTTTGTAATAGAGCTTGAAGTCCGGAATTGTGATGCCACCAGCTTTGGTTTTCTTTTTCAACATTCCTCTGGCTATTCGGGGTCTTTTCTGGTTCCGTATAAATTTTAGGATTATTTGTTCCATTTTTTTGAAAAAAGTTGATGGTATTTTGATAGGGATTACGTTAAATGTGTAGATTGCTCTAGGTAGCATAGACATTTTCACAATATTTGTTCTTCCAATCGATGAGCATGGAATATTTTTCCATTTCTTTGTGTCTTCCTTGATTTCCTTCATGAGTACTCTGTAGTTTTCTGAGTACAGATTCTTACCTCTTTGGTTAGATTTATTCTTAGGTATCTTATGGTTTTGGATGCAATTATAATGGGGTCGACTCTTTAATTTCTCTTTCTTCTGTCTTGTTGTTGGTGTATAGAAATGCAACTGAAAAAAAAAAAAAAGAAATGCAACTGATTTCTGTGTATTGATTTTATATCCTGACACTTTACTGAATTCTGTATGCGTTCTAGCAGTTTTGGGGTGGAATCTTTTCAGTTTCCACATAAAATATCATATCATCTGCAAAGAGTGAGAGTTTGACTTCTTCTTTGCTGAATCAGATGCCTTTTATTTCTTTTTGTTGTCTGACTGCTGAGGCTAGGACTTCTAGTACTATGTTGAATAGCAGTGGTGATAGTGGACAGCCCTGCAGTGTTCTTGACCTTGGGGGAAAAGCTCTCAGTTTTTCCCCATTGAGAATGATATTCACTGTGGGTTTTTCATACATAGCTTTTATGATACTCAGGTATGTACCCTCTATCCCCGCACTGTGAAGAGTTTTGATCAAGAAAGGATGCTGTACTTTGTCAAAGGCTTTTTCAGCATCTATTAAGAGTATCGTATGGTTCTAGTTCTTTCTTTTATTAATGTATTATATAACATTGATTGATTTGTGGATGTTGAACCAACCTTGCAGCCCAGGAATAAATCCCACTTGGTCATGGTGAATAATCCTTTCAATGTACTGTTGGATCCTATTGGCTAGTATTTTGGTGAGAATTTTTGCATCCATGTTCATCAGGGATATTGGTCTATAATTCTGCTTTTTGATTGAGGTCTTTGTCTGGTTTGGGGAATCAAGGTAATGCTGGCCTCATGAAATGAGTTTGGAAGTTTTCCTTCCATTTCAATTTTTTGGAATAGTTTCAGAAGAATAGATATTAATTCTTCTTTAAATGTTTGGTAGAATTCCCCTGGGAGGCCATCTGGCCCTGGGTTCTTGTTTCTTGGATGATTTTTTATTACTGTTTCAATTTCCTTGCTGGTTATGGGTCTGTTCAGGTTTTCTATTTCTTCCTGGTTCAGTTTTGGTAGTTTATACATCTCTAGTGATACATGATACATGTATCATGTAGAAATGATACATCTATTATTTCTTCCAGTTTGTCCAGTTTATTGGCATATAGTTGCTCATAATATATTCCTGTAATTGTTTGTATTTCTTTGGTGTTGGTTGTGATCTCTCCTCTTTCATTCATGATTTTATTTATTTGGGTCCTTTCTCTTTTTCTTTTTGGATAAGTCTGGCCAGGGGTAAACTAGGAACTAGTTTGAAAGAATTAATAAGATTGATAAACCCGTGGCCAGACTTATCTGCCTAGTATTTCATAATGTTTTTTTTCTAAGGCTGCCTTTGTGACTTCAAACTGCTCAGTCTAGAGCTGCACTAACTGGTATAGGAATCAGTCACCACATGTGGCTATTCACCTCTTAAAACATAGCTAGTGTGACTGGAAACTGAAATTTTACTTTTAGTTAATTAAAATTAAAATTAAAATACCGATACCCAATTCAGTTATTAGAAAACTGTTTAGAACAACGTAAGTATGTAAATCCAATTTTTTAACTCTAAATTTTATGACATCTACATGCAGAACATATATTCCTGATAGAAACTTAGTGTCTCAATTGATATGGTCTATAAGTGAAAGATAAAGTCCACGTTTAAAGATTTAGTATGAAAATAATATAAAATATCTTACTAATAATTTTATATTGAATATAGAAATGATGCTATTTTGGACATGTTAGTTAAAAATTTTTAAAATTGAGTTCACATGTTTCCTTTTTGCTCTTTTTTAATGTCACTACAGAAATGTTTAAAATTTTTTAATTGGTTTGAATACTATTTCTACAGGACGGTGCTGGTCTAACATATCCCAGGCTCTTTCTCAATTCTCTCTGAATAACAGATTTGCCTTTTCTAGTCTCAGACTACTGTCACTTTGCACATCCTAGAGAAATCCCATGAACTTCTCAAACACCTAGCATTTCTCTCAGTCTCTTTCCTTTAATTTCCATTAAAGAAAACTCAAAAATCCATATCTGCACCTAGGAAACCCTCTATGCTATTCCTTTTGTATTAGTTAAGGCTCTGATTATAAATACCATAACCCAACTTAGGCTATCATATGTGGAAAGGGGATGGGTATTAGAATAAAAACTCAAGGGGTACCTAACTGGTTCAGTCGGTACAGCACATGACACTTGATCTTGGGGGTCATGAGTTCATAGGCCACATGGAGTGTAGAGTTTACTTTTAAAAAAACTCAATTACTTCAGGGCACCTGGGTGGCTCAGTTGGTTAAATGACTGCCTTCAGCTCAGTCATGATCCAGAGGTCCTGGGATTGAGCCCAGTGTTGGGCTCCTACTCAGTAGGGAGTCTGCTTCTCCTTCTCTCTCTGCGCCTGCTTCCACTCATCCTCTTACTCTGTGTCTCAAATAAATAAATAAAATCTTTAAAAAACCCCTTAATTACTTCATCAAATTGATGACAATGAGTAACTACATATTACAAGTTATTAATAGTAGAATATATAATGCTTGAGTGAATTGAACTAATTATTTGCTTTTTTAAAAATGATTTATTTATTTATTTATTTATTTATTTATTTATTTATTTATTTGAGAGAGAGAGAGAGCATACAAGCAGGAGGGGCAGAGAAAGAGGGAGAGAAAATCTCAAGTAGACCTCAAGCTCAGTGCAGAGATCTGATGGGAATGTCTCTGCCTGTGAACTAAAATCCACAAGAGGGAGAGAGTGGAGGAATCAAAACCTCGTTTCAATGCTATGCATCCCAAAGCAGTGGGATCTCTGGACAGGATTAGCTCTATCCATGGCACAATAATCATATAGGCTCTAGAGAGAGAAGGCAGGGGAGGCGGGTAGGAGAAGCAAGGGAAAAATGGAGAGACAGTGTGAGCACATTTGCCTTACACACTGACACAGAGATGAATTTCCTGCTTAGCCCAAGAGCTGGGATTGAACCTGATATGCCTGATTTTAGAAAAAGCTGAAGACATGTAGCGGTGCTAACATCTGAGGCTGAGAAGAAAATTCATACCGTCACAGGCTGTTAACCAAGACTGATGGTCAGCCAGGAGGCATTGGTTTGGACTATTAATGAACAGCTGCCAGGCCAAGCCTGCTGGGTTTACTTTCCACTGCTTCAGCTACCCTGCTTCAGGTTACACTTCTCTGGAATCCCCAGACTTTTCTCAGTTCAGCAACTAAAGAGGTAATACTTAGCATATCGGGAACCCCAGGACCCACTTCAACATTAAAGCAATCATCCTTTGATCTGTCACGTCCATTTACAGTCTTAATATTGTGATATCTGCTCTGTTTATAACTGATTGAACCTGGCAAAAATTGGGTTACCAGGAATTATTTAGACAATTAAAATAAATAAATCTACTGGGGCACGTGGGTGGTGCAGTCAGTTAAGCATCTGACTCTTGGTTTTCGCTTGGGCCATGATCTCAGGGCCCTGAGATTAAGCCCCATACCAGTCCCCTGCTGCGGGTTGAGTTTGCTTAAGACTCTCTCCCTCGCCCCTCCCCACCGTGCTTTCTCCCTCCCTGTCTCTCATAAATAAATCTTTTAAAAATTTCTATTTCATTATTTAAACATGAGAAATAGTGTAGATTATTCTCATTTTGAATATCATCACCTTGAAATTCATTTTTTCACCTTGCGTTTAACTTACATTGAAGTTTACTAAAGCATATACTTAAAAGAGAGTGAAATGATAACTAAACACTATTTAAAAATCAACAATTAGTGTGGTAATTAATAGCAACAGCTAATTCACTGTATTATTGCTACTCAGGTCTTTTGTTTGTTTTATTTTTGCTATTTTGTTTTCTAAGATATACCAGTATGTATAGTGAGAGAATACTTTTGATATATTAACATATTTATCCCTCTAATTCTTTTATTATTATCAATATCTATTTTATACCATAAGTCCCTCCTGCTATTAGAACTAAACTTCCAGATTAGAATATGTATAGTTCCTACACGGTGCGCATAAAAAGAATATTTGAAAATCTAGCTTTGGGTGCCAAAATAGTCTTTTAAAACTTACAACAGAGACAATAACCTTGAAAGTAAATTTCTCATTTGCAAGAGTTGGGTATTTTGGAGCTCAAAAGGCTAAGGCTTGATGGGAGCAAGCCATAAATATTATGCCAATTACAACAAATTATAAAAGCAGTAAAAACAGAGCCAAACCACCCAACCTAAGGGCTGCCCAGGCTGAGGCAAGGAGAGAAAAGAAGAAATGAGACCGAGGAAAGGGGTTCGTAGTGGGGGGACCACACCTGAAAATCCTAATACTCAGCACTGAGAGCTGTCAAGTCTCCTCATGGGGCATGCCAGGGACTGCCTGTGTAAACTGAGCCGACCTCAGGGAACCATCCTCACACCATTCCACTGAGCATGGCACAGCATTGCAGTCCAGAACATAAGAACTCTTGTATTTCTAAGTGCCACGAACAGTCAGCTAATCAGTTAAGCAGGAATGACTTCAATGCCCAGTCCCACCTTGTGGGAAACACTGATGTACTCGACCTCTTCTGTCAATGCCTTAGAGCCCTCCCACTCCACCCCTGCACCTCCCACCAAACAGATAGGCTGGCTACTCAGAAAGGCAGTGATGGTACAAAAGACAAGAGGTGGTGTGGAAAGGAAAACTGTCAGCACTTTTACTTGTTTGGGGAGAAAGGAACGAGTTCACAATTATCACCTTTCTTAATTTGAATGTAGAGCAAGTACATGTAATTTTCTGTTTTAATACTGAATACCAAAAAGTAACCAAACTTTCAGTAAAAATATCTTTCAATGCCTAAGTTTACCTTATAAATGAAAGATTTCCTAATACTAAAGATAAAAAAAGTCACCAGACACTGGGTTGAAATCTTTTTCCTCATAGATATGCCTTGGCAATTTTTTTTGCCTCTAAAGTAAAGTTCAATCCTCAGTTACTCATTAATGTCTTTCACTAAGATAATGGAGATGAGAATTATTCAAAGCTTTTTAAAATGTGTGCTAACCATTGGGAAATATCTGTCTCGTATTTTAACATACAGAGCCGCTCTTTAGTTCAACAAAGTAATGTGAGAAAAAAACCCTGACTTTTAGAATTTTATTTTATGATTTATTTATTCATTTATTGTCAAAAGGTGTATCCTCATCATCTCAGCAGGCCCGAAAAGGCAACAGATGTTTCCTATCATGCGTTTCCTCTCGGTCTTCAGTTAGTTTTTGACAGGCTGAAACCAGAGTATTTATCACGGTTGGTGTGCTCACTCAGTAATCGCTGTTTGTCAAATTCACAAAAACATCTTTTAAAGAGATCTAGCACCATTGAAACTAGGGCTATCTAATTTGACTATCATGACAACTTCTAGTCAAAATCTCAATCAAATAGTTGTATAGAATAAACTTTCACTTTCCACAACATATGCATGTTCAAATTAGCTATTCTCAATGACTTAAATGTTCAACATTTAAGACATCTTGTAACAATGAATTTAAGGAAGTTTCCAAGTATATGTAAAAACAAAAATAAAACATAATTTAAAAGAAAAAATAAATGAAATCCTTTAAGTAAATACAATCTGGAAGGCAAGCAATATTATTGTTAATATTATTATAATAGAAATGGTCATAATTGTAAGTCATATTTTAATGTATTCTGTAATTTAATAAGAACGCATAAGTTTAATGCTTATCCTATAATTCTCTCAAGATAATCTGATGAGTCAGAATGGACATTATTAGTCATTATTTCACCAACGAAAAAAGAGAGGCAAAGAAAGGTGAAGAGGTCGAGCTAGGTTCACACTAAGAAAAGCTTTTTTAATTTTGTGCTGATATTTTAGCTTATTAAAATTAGCAACTGGGGCTCCTGTGTGGTAGAGTCGATCGAGTGACTCATTTTCAGTTCAGGTCATGATCACAGGGTCCTGGGATAGCGGCCTTGTTGGGGTCGCACTCAGTATGGAATTTGCTGGAGATTCTCTCTCCCTCTCTGCCTCCCACTCATGCTCTCAAATAAATAAATAAATCTTAAAAAAAAAGAAATTAGTGGTGGGCAACCATCTCGGGTCCCCCTCCCTCCTCAGGAGCTTTGAACTATCATTCAAGAAATCTTGCTTTACTGACCCCCTCAAAATCAGTGGCATCTTTTGATTTGAAACAAATCATGTCATTCATATGCATGCCACAAGCCCAGATGGACATGGGGGCAGGGCACTGCACAGTGCCGAGAAACCAGGCAAAGCAACATCATACTTCTTATATACTCATATAACCTGCTTCAACAGACACTCTGTAATTGGGGTCCTAGCATTTATTTGATGCAAATTATTTCTAAGTTTCTTGTTAACAGACTGACCCATCTCTATTTTGAGGAGGAAATGTGTTGGGAGGCTGATCTTCAAGGCTGAACTGTATTTTTCATTCCAAATAGTTTTTAAATAAAATCAATATCCCACTGATACTTACCTTCAACCATCAGGTTCTACTCTTTTCAAGTCTGGGTAAGAGTAGATTTTAAAATGAAGAAGGGTTTTCCCTCCCCCTCCCTTCAGTTTTGATTACAAGAATTTCTGGAGGTATGGAGACACAGCAACATCAGGTAGATCTGGTTTTTGCATATATTTCTAGGTGAAAACAATACTTTATCTTGGGGAGTTTAGAGTCTTATGAATTGATGAAAGCCCAATCTTTAATAGATATGAATAATGCTATTAATTCCATATAACATAGCCAACCCCCTTACCCCACCTTTACCTTCTCATGTTCCATGAAGGCAGGGATCTTGTCAATTGTGTTTACTGCTTTACCCTCAGGATCTATGGGACACCTGATTTTATTTTAAAAAGACTACTATTTGGAATGAAAAATACAGTCAGACCTTCAAAATCAGCCCCCATCACATTTCCTACCAAAAATAAAGATGAGTCATTCTGGTAATAAAAAACTTAGAAGCAACAGGATCTATAACAATGCTGACACATGGCAGTGCTAAATAATACATATTGAATGAAAATATGAGTGAATAATCCCTGAATTTGAGAAAATATGACCTACAACTAAATAATTCATCTAGCTTTCTGTATAGCCTTGCTTAGACAGGTATGTAGACACAATCATGTATCCTCATTAAAATTTTAGGCATTTTATCACCCTGGTTATTACGAGAGCAATTATGATAGCAGAACTACATATTGTCCACTTGTCCCTGGGCCCTGAGCAGAGACATACTGACAAAAGGAACTACTGAAGGAGTCCACAAAGGTGTAGCCAGAAAGAAAAAGAAGAGAAGCTTGGCTTGGGATGGGAGTGGGGAAAGCAGATGCATGTCCTGAACTCATGGGAAAGGAAGTGTTTACAGGCAGGAGCGAACAACCAAGATGAGTCCTGATCAAAGTGTTCATTGCCTTTGACAATGTGGAGACTGAGTTAAAGGATGGATTGGAGGATTAAAGGGTGATAGGCAATTAGGAAATAAATCTGCCATATGTTTTTTTAGACCCTTGGTTTTTAAGGAATTTAGAAATTCAGGGGAGCAGAGAAATGGTACAGTTTCTGTACGATTTTTTAATGGGAGATGATATTAGAGGTTGTTGAATGTTAATCAGAATAATCGATTAGAAGGATAACTTGAAGGCTCAGGAGAAAAAGAATATAACAATGAAAAAAATTCTTGACAGGTGAGAGGCAATGGAATCCATACCATAAATGGGGAATTAGCCTTTGTTACCAGCAGTGACACTTACAAGTGATGGGAATTTAAACAAAACTGGGTCAGGTACAAATAAGTTTATAGAGTTGCTGATGGAAAAAGAAGGAAATTCCTATTTAATAATATCTATTTTATAATCAAAGAGGAGCATTATCAGCTGATAGGAGAATGGCACAAAATTTAAGGGGAAAGGTATGAAATAGCTTTTAAAGAGACATGCTCTTACTGTTAACTTTTAAATTTGATCACTCCATTTAGAGCTCTGCATTGATGGAGACTTCCATGACAGATTTGGTGGCATGTTATAGGAGTCTCTTCCTTTAGAAAATATGACTTTAGAGAAACACTTCCTGTGAGATATGTTTTTAGAGACCAAGGTCTTATTTAAGTGAGTGTTTCCCAAGTCATTTATTCATGGAATAACAGATTGTGGAGAAAAATGTCTACTTTTCTCTAATGATCAGCTTGAAGTTTCTCTAGTGTTTTAATGCTGGACCTTGCTATCTCAAAATCCATCAACATATGGATTAGACTGAGGAAGTCAGGCCTGAGCAGTCAAGTATATGAGAGGGTTTCAACCTGATCTATGCCCTATGGTCAGCTATTATTTTT
Source organism: Potos flavus (assembly GCA_028534135.1). Lineage (NCBI taxonomy): Eukaryota > Metazoa > Chordata > Mammalia > Carnivora > Procyonidae > Potos > Potos flavus. The sequence continues at coordinate 29,313,458 of CM052897.1, forward strand.
TAACAGATTGTCTGTAACCCCATCTCAAGTAACTTAATGTTTGCCTGTTTTTCATAAACCATGATTTCGTAGATAAGTTTAGACATTTTGAAACCATATATATTTCACCTACATAGAATCTACATACTCTCCCACAAATATCTTCCCTAAATTTGATCGTTTTCTCTTTCAGCCTTAATGTACTTCATGGCCTCTGCCTGTTCATGGTTAACCTATCATAGTCCAATGCAAATACAATGCACAGTATGAAATCATCTTTGGATCCACTGGTACACACTGGCTTTTCTAAATTATTGGTTATACCTCTTTTATTGCCATTATTTCCTTCTGACCTTTCATTATAGTTTACTGTGGAGACTTCTCGACAGTCCTAGGAGATTATGAGTTTGCTAAAGATAAGGATATTGCTTATCTTTCTATCTGTTGTCTTTGTATCCTTCACAGCACAAAGTTAGTGACTTTTATATGTTAGCAACTTGTATCAAAAATGCAAACTTTTTTGAATGAGTGAATGAACTACCTGCTCATATAGATTTCAGGGAATACCTGACTAAATTCACCTTTTACAAGTATTGTTTGTATGAGATTTTAAAACATCAATACAAGAAATATAAAAACTACTTGTTCTATTTACAGTTTACTATTTCTGAAAATTAAATGTACTGCTGTCTTCATATTTGTGTATGACTATAAAAAATGATTTCTCTCTCTGAAAAGGGGAATAAATTGAATTTATTTATTGAATTGAACCGTTTCTAAGGAACATCAAATCCAGATCTCCTACTGACAATCTGAATAAACAAGGAAAATAGAATCTTGCATCCCTAACAGCTTATAACTGGGCAGTATATCTGCACATAGTGATCACTAAAATGTTCTTTCAATATTTGAAGGCTAGAGGCCACATTATCCTAAAAATAAGTATGGATTATAGTTGCCAAATCACTACCCATTTCCTTAAATACTCATTACCGTATTCAGGCAGGGAGTGGAAGACATGATACAGAGATAAGCAAATATATTTTCAATTTATATATCCATTACATAAATGCAAAATTTTGACTTGTTAAAAGCCATATTTTTTTAGTTCTATTGAGATATAATTGACATCTAACATTGTATAAGTCTAAGGTGTATAACATAATGATTTAATATATACATATATTGGAAAACAATCACCATAGTAAGTTTAGTTGATATCTATCACCTCACATAGTTACAAATTTTTCCTTGTGATGAAACTTTAAAGATTTACTCTTTTAGCAACTTTCAAATATATAATACAGTATTATTAACTACAAGGACCATGCTATACATTATATACCTAGAACTTATTTTATAACTGGAAGTTTATACTTTTTGACCACTCTCACCCAATTCCCTTACCCCCAACACCATCTGTGTCTGGCAATCACAAATCTGATGTCTGTTTTTGTAAGTTTCTATGATCTCTGCTTCTGAGTTTTCTATGAGTGTCTATGAAGTTTTGTTTTAGATTCCACATATAAGTGAGATCATACAGTATTTGTGTTTTTTGACTTATTACACTTAGTGTAAAGCTCTCAAGGTCCATCCATGTTGTCATAAATGACAGGATATACTTTTTTATGGCTGAGTGGTGTTGCATTATATATAAATCACATTTTACCCATTCACCCATTGTTGGACACCTAGGTTTTTTTCCACATCATGGCTACTATAAATAGTGCTGCAATGAACATGAGGGTATTGATATGTCTTCGGCATAGTGCTTTTATTTTCTTTGGATATATACCTAGAAGTGGAATTTCTGAACCATATTAATTTGTTTTTAATGTTTGGAGGAACCTCCATACTGTTTTCTCATAGTGACCACACCAATTGACATTTCCAACAGTGCACACTGGTTTCCTTTCTTCCATGCCCATGCCAGCATTTATCCCTTGTCTTTTTGATGATGGCCATTCTAACAAATAAAAGCCAAAATAAAAATAGGAAATACTTTTCACTAATAAAAAATTAAATTCATGTTTTTGCCCATATCTCTTGTTACAGTATCAGTTTTTCTTATTCTTATTATGTTAATCATCTTTTAGTTTTGAGAGCTTAGCTTTTAAGGTTGGTACAAGTAAATATGGGTCCTTGCTTTTAACTTGAAATCCATGAGAGAAGGGATTTTGTCTATCTTATTCATTATTGTATGTCCAGCAGCCAGTCTACATTTAAGTGGTGCTATATCATTTCACATTTAAGAGGATAAAAATATTCTGTGTCTGCTCTCCTGTCCTTTTTTATATGATAATTCTACATATATAATAAACCCTTATACTACACTGTTCTTATTTAAATAATCAATTATAGCTTAAAAAGGGTTGTAGTATGAAAAAAGTGTTATACATAGTTACCACCTCTGGCACTCATCATTGTTTTCTGAAGATTCATATTTCCATGTATTTTCTTTTTCCTTCTGTCTGAAAAACTCCCATTAACAGTTCTAGTGCAAACCTACTGCCGATGCATTCTTTCACCTTTTGTCTATCTTTAAATGTCTACATTTTGCCTTCATATTTGAAAGATAGTTTCTCTGATAGAATTCTCAGTTGATAGTTATTTGTTTTCATTTTTTATTTCATGACATTCAAGATGCTGCTTTATTACCTCTTTGCTTTCATTGTTTCATCATCTTTGTACCTCTTTATGATGTCTTTTTTCCCACTTCTGGTTGTTTTTAAAATTTTCTCTTTATCACTGGCCTTGAGTAAATTGCCTGCGATATGCCTTGCAGTTTTCTTTATGTTTCTTGTGCTTGAGTTTCACTGAACTTCCTTGATATGTAGCTTTATAATTTTCATTAAATTCACAAGATTTGGGGCCATTATTTCTTCAAATATTTTTTCTGTTCCCCTCTCTCTCCTGTCCTACATGGACTTGAATTGTATGTATATCAGACCACTTTAAGTTGTCTCACAACTCGCAGAAGATATTATCTTTTCGAGTATTTTGTTTTGTGTTTCAATTAACTACTTTCAACTGCTAGTTTCCAAATTTGCTAATCTTTTCTTCTCCAACATCTCATTTACTCTCTTTCCCGTTCAGTGTATTTTTCATCTCAGACAATATAATTTTTATCTTGAGGTCTGATATGAGTGTGTTTTTACATCTTCCATATTTCTTCTTAACATTTCAAACTCTTCTCTAGCTTTTATAAACATTTGTAACATAATTACAATTGTTTTAAGATCTTTGTCTGCCAATTATGACATTTGTGTAGTCCTGTGTCCACTTCGGCTGACTGACTTTTCTCCTCATTATGTGTTGCATTTTCCTGCTTCTTTGCACATATCGTCACTCTTTTATTGGATGCCAAACATTGTGGATTTTACCTTGTTGGAAGCTAAATATTTTTGTTACCCCATAAAAATGATTGAAATTTGTTCTGGGATAAAGTTAAATCAGTTGGAAACAGTTATTTTTAGGTTTGCTTTTCAGATAATGTTAGACAGGCTAGAGTTTTGGACTAAATATTCCCACTGCTCAGGCAAAATCCTTCTGAGTATTCTTTGTAATGTTCCATGAATTATGAGATTTCCCAGCCTGGCTAATAATAAAAGGAATTATTTTCCACCCAGTGTGAGCATCAGATAATGTTCCCTCTGATCTTTTCACATGAATCATTCCCAGCTGTACCAGCTTCCCACTCAGGAGAGCCTATCAGTACTCTGCAGTACCCAAGAAGGGTACTCTCTACAGATCTTCAGGGTTCTCTGCGAGTGACTCTCTGATTTCTAGTACTCTGCCTTGTGAATTCTAGCTACCTTATTCTTCTCAGACTCTCAGTTCTAGCTCCTCAACTCAGGATATCTGAGTATCCACCTGATTTCCCCCTCGCTGCACCAGCCAGGAATTTCTCTGAAGGTAACAACCTGGTATAATAATAGGGCCATACCATTTGCTTCCCATCTTCACAGGAATCACCATCTTTTATAAAGAATGTCCAATAACTTGAAGGCATTTTTAAATCATTTATTTCATATGGATTTAGTTTTTTGAGGTTGGAGAATAAACCTTGGAGAGAGGTTGAAAGCCTGAGACTTCCCTTCTTGAGATACTCTCATTTGTCTTTCATAGCATTATATATTCTGCTTTTACCTGTTAACTCTCTAGCCATCCTTCTCCATCTTTCAATTTGGGAATCCCTACAAAATTATCGCTAGCCTTTTGTTCCTTGAAGTTTAACAGGAGTCAATACACATTGAATACTTAGTTAGGCACTCCTCTAAGTGTTTTACATTTTATTAACACATTGAATCCTCGAAAAAATACTTAGACAAGGACCTCAACTAACCTTCACTAATTTTACATAGCTAGTAGGTAATAAAGAGGTTTCAAAGGTAGATTTTCTGATTTCAGTGGTCATGTTTTTAACAACTATGCTTCATGACTTTTTCTTGCATTATTCTTTCCTTCTAGGTGGTCTCATCCATATGCATTATTTGAATTGCCATTTACATGTTAATGGCCCTCAAGATCTGGCCTTCTCAATATGATCTGTCCTTCAACCTCTCAAGTTCTGATACCAATGATCCATATTACTGAAAGATGTTCTTGTCTGGCTGTAAGTAATTAAAATTTTCCATTTTGTCAAAGTCTTTGGATGTTAGAAGTAAATTTCTGTATACACACACACAAATATGGATATATATAAAAATATAAATATAAATATATATATATATTTTACATATATATATATACACTAAACAGACACGGTATCAGTTCTCAAGAATTCTACAACTGAGATTATAATGAACAAATAATTCCAACAATAAATTAAACATGAATGCACAAAGTGTTATTAAATAGTAACATCATATTGGGCTATAAGAGCAGAGAATGTGTGCAGTATAATAGATCAGGAAAAGCTTTTCTAAGAAATAATGATTGAAATAAAACATGCAAACACACAGACACAAAACTTCAAAAGAGCTGCCTTTTGATTGATAAGGAGAAGACAGAAGTTTGATAGATATGGTAATATTTATTTCAATCTGTAAACCATTTCCCTGGTAACAAAAAATCTGATTTTGGAGAGAGTATCATTATTATGTTTCTAAAAGGCTCTTATCCGAGCCCCACATCGGGCTCTCTGCTCAGCAGGGAGCCTGTTTCCCCCTCTCTCTCTGCCTGCCTCTCTGCCTACTTGTGATCTCTCTCTCTCTGTCAAATAAATAAATAAAATCTTTAAAAAAAAAAAAAAAGGGGGGTGCCTGGGTGGCTCAGTGGGTTAAAAGGCTCTTATCAAGTCTGATAAAAAAATGTGATTCTGAAATAACTCCTGATAAGTATACCTGAAGTGCTATCAACTATATTGAAAGACTTTTATTTTAATTAGGATTTTCAATTAGTTAAAAATATTTATTGTATATTTACTCAAACACTTCTTATAAGGGCTAACAGGGTATGGTATGTAGAATTAGAGTCTTTGTATTATCACCATCATCAACAAACATTTATTAAGTTAGTCTGGGGTTGTTTAGTATAGTACATACTAGAAAGATAAACAGTTTTCCTTGCCAATGAACAAAATACAGTAATAATTTCCCTAATATATAATACATTTTTTATTTTTAAGGAAAATCTTCATTGATTATAGTAGATAATTAATAAATCTCTTTTTGAAAAGTTTTTGTTTAAATTCCAGGCAGTTAATATGCAGTGTAATAGTTTCAGGTGTATAATATAGTGATTCAACACTTCCATCCAACACCCAGTGCTCACCAAAGCAAGTGCACTTTCTAATCCCCATCACCTATTTCCTCCATCTACCCCTATCTTACTGTTGGTAACCATCAGTTACCAGTAGTTAAGAGTCTGCTTCTTGGTTTTCTTCTCTCTCACTTTTATTCCCTTTGCTGGTTTGTTTTGTTTCTTAAATTCCACATATGAGTGAAATTATATGCTATTTGTGTTTCTCTGATTGACTTATTTAGTTAGCACAGTACTGTCTAGCTCCATCCATGTCATTGCAAATGGTTAGATTTCGTTTTGTTTTTTTTTTTTTTTTTTTTGGCTAAGTAATATTCCATTATATATATATATATATACCATTTCTTTATCAATTCATCAGTCAGTGGACACTTGGGCTCTTTCCATAATTTAGCTATTGTAGATAATGCTGCTACAAACATTGGGGTATATGTATCCCTTTGAATTAGTATACTTGTATTCTTTGGGTAAATACCTAGTAGTGCAACTGCTAGATAGTAGGATAGTTCCATTTTTAATTTTTTGAGAAACCTCCGTATTGTTTCCACAGTGGCTGCACCAGTTTGCATTCTCACCAACAGTTCAAGAGGGTTCCCTATTTTCTACATCTTCGCCAACATGTATTGTTTCTTGTGCTGTTGATTTTAGCCATTCTGACATGTGTGAGGTAGTATCTCATTGTGGTTTTGATTTGCAATTCCCTGATGATGAGTGATGTGGAGCACCTTTTCATGTGTCAGTTGCCATCTATATGTCTTCTCTGGAAAAATGTCTATCCATGTCTTCTGCCCATTTTTTTAAATGGATTATTCATTTTTTGATGTTGAGGTTTCTAAGTTCTTTTTATATTTTGGATACTAACCTTCTATCAGTTATGTCACTTGCAAATATCTCCTCCCATTCTGCAGGTTGCCTTTTAGTTTTGTTGATTTTTTTCCTTCACTGTTCAGAAGCTTTTAATTTTGATGTAGTTCTAATAGTTTATTTTTGTTTTTGTTTCCCTTGCCTCAGGAGGAGGTAAATCTAGAAAGAAGTTGCTATAGTCAATGTCAAAGAAAATGCTTAATAAATCTTAATTTTCTTGTTCCTTGTTATTTTGTCTCATCACTTTTGCAAGGATATAGCCAAAAGAGACAATGAGGGAAAACATTCATATGTTGTTCATGGATATACTTAAAAGCAATTTAATAGAAAACACTTCCAAAGCAAGAAGAACCAGAGAATCACGAAAGAAATTTCAATTTAAAAATATGTTAAGTACCTTCAGTGTAGGTCTTATTTTATAATATGTGACCCTATGTTTGTAAATTTTTATTTATTTATCTTAGTTAAGTTATGTATGTCTATACTAAATCTGGTAGATAGAAGGGCTGTAGTTTAAGTGAATGTGTGAAATAAAATATGGTGGTGGTATATATGTTAGGGCCACCATAACAAGATACTACAGATGGAGTGACTTACACAACAGAAATTAATTTTCTCATAATCTGGAGGCTGGAAGTCTAAGATCAAGGTGCCAGAAGGTCAGTTTCTGATGAGGCCTCTCTTCTTGGCTTGAGGACAACTGTCTTCTCTCTGTGTCCTCACATGACCTTTTCTCTGTGCAAGTATGTGTTAGAAGAGGGAGAGAGAGAGCTGGTATCTTTTCTTATACAGATACCAGTTCTATGGGATTAGTGTCAAAACCTTATGACCTCATTTAACTGTAACGACCTCCTTAAAGGCCCTATCTCCAAATACAGTCACATTGGGGTACAGGGCTTTAACATATAAATTTTGAGGGAATACAATCCCATCCATATTAGTACATGTAATTTTATTATAATGTCTCAAGTGATTCCTGAACATTAAGTATCTCAGGGCAAAACCAAAACAAAACAAAACTTGGAATTTTAAATCTATTCAAAGTGCAAGAGATTTAATTAGTACATGCATACATGTATATATAAGCAGTATTTCATGACTGCACTTAAAGAAAAGATATGGGATTAATTTAGCTTTACTATATGAAGTTTTTGAGTTTTTAAATCTGTGTCTGAATTAAGATGATAAACTTCAACAATAAAAAAGGTTGAGTTTGTTCTCTTTTTTAAGTTGCATATTTGTAATATACTGTTATATATTCTGTAAAGCTCTTACAAATCATTCAACCATTTGATCCTTTAGCAACTAGAATTTTGTCATTAATTTTGTACTTGAGAGAAGAGTAGGACTGATTTAATCAAGACATAATTATAGTACTTGGCAATATAATTGTATTGTTACATTGATGGGATGTGATCATATATTTATTTCTTAAATTTGACATGAAGTCTCTTAATGACATGAATGTTTCTTTTCTTTTTTTCTCTTCTCCCTCTAATTTTAGCTTTCTTTCCTCTATCTCTCCATTTCCTCTATTCCATACTATTCTCTCTCCCCTTTATTCTTTGAACTTCCTTTTTATATATCCAACAATTTTATTTTATTTGAATATTACAATTTTTTGGTTATGATTCATCTTCCTATAATAGTATTGCTAGCCGTGAATCTTATAAATTGATCTGCCTGGTATTACCAAAAGTGCTATTGTATGAAAGTATGAAAATATAATATTTTAGATGTCCTGAAACTGTTGTAGCCATTGGCGACAATGTGTACATGCTACCTACTTTCTCAGCCTTATCAACTCTGGAACAGCTGTTTACCTGATTTTGATAGCTACTGTAAAAGACCATTCTCAGGAAATATCTCCTAACCATAGTAACCATAATGCACAAACACAGACAGACACTCTTGTAGAGTGTTGTACTCAAACATTGTTGGCAATATTGAGACTGCATAGCTTGGGGTGGATTTGGGGAAAATGTCATGACTCAACTAAGTTGTCAAGGATTAATGGAAGTTATTATGAGCAAATTAGAAAGGAAAAAAATTATTCCACCCCTGAATGTAACAGGAACCATTCTGGATGGCTAGCATTCTCTTCAAGCCACAGGTAGCCACTGTTACTCTTATTCTGTATGTCTATCATTTTTCTATTTTTACCTACACAAAAAACTTTGGCATTTTATATTGGACAATTCATTATTTCCACATAATTTCACCTTTGGACCCAAAAGCTAAAAAGAAAAAAGAAAATTTTCACTTGGCAGGTATTGTGGCCTGATCACTTCTTTCTCTATAAAACATAGAGACCTGAGTTTATGCATTTATTCATCCAACAAATATTTTTTGAGCCAGGGACTGCACTAGCTACAAAAGCTGATACCTTCCTTTCTCCCTTGTAGTCTTCTCTACTGGGGTAAACAGACATTAATCAACTAATCACACAAACCATTGGCAAATTTCAACTCCAACAAGTGTTGCAAAAAAGAGGCACACAGTGCTAGGAAACCTTTAAAATGAGAGACTGACCTAAAATGGGAATTCAGTGAAGTCTGCCCTGTGGAAGTACCACTTGAGTCAAAATCTGAAGGATAAGTAGCAGACAAGAAAGTGAAACAGAGAAAGAAAACACTTTTGGTAAAGGGATTCCTTTGGTGTCATGCTGCAGCCATGTCAAGTATAAAGGAATAAAATCATTCGTGTGACTGTAGTCACAGGAGAGAGTGCAGGGTGTGAAACCTGATTAAAGAGGGAGATGGAAGTCAGTCTTCACTTTAGGAAAGGAAGACACAGAAAGAGCTGCATTTTGAAAAGGTAACTCTGGTTGCAGGTGTAGAAACTGATTGGGTGCTGGGACATCCTAGTTCAAATGCAAACAAACCAGTTAGAAGTCAAAGAGAGAGTTCAGAGTGATTCTGGGATGAAGTGGGAAGAACTGTCTTGACTTAGGAATATTTAGAAATTAAAATCAATAAGACTTCGTGATAAACTATATATGAAGGGTGAGAGAGGGCAAGATATCAATGTTGACTCAGATTTCTGGGGATTGCTCCTAGATAGTTGGTGGTAACATTTTTTTTTTTTAATGCAGAACATTAGAAAAGGACAAATCTGGAGTGAGAGATACATTATTTTGACATTAGGTACATCTTCATGGAGATTTCAGTCCAAAGAAGGAAAGAGACACCAGCATGTATTAATCAGAATCGTGGTGAGCACTGTAAGAGAAGAGCATAAGATGTTCAGGGAGGAAAACAGGTAGAGAAAACATCATCATCTAAGTGAATAGACATCTCAGTAGAATGAAAACAAGACCAGTGCTGACTATTATGTAGAAAGATCACTATGACATGAATAGCTTCCATTCCTTAACTGATACAGACTTTTAATGATTTTTTAAATAATTTTATTTTTTTCTCTTATTTTCTTTTCTATGAATATTCCATACAGTACAATATAAAATAATGGCCTAACATTTTCTTTAACTTCAATTCTTCAATTTCAAATGGGATCATGCCCTTTTCAGTAGATTATTATAAAATATAGAAATCAAATATTCTTCTTTGTTTAAAAATGTGCTTCGTATTCATTTGAGAAGATTTTTTTTAAAGAGTTTATTTATTCCAGAGAGAGAAAAAGTGTAAGGGGAGGAGCAGAGAGAGAGATACAAGCAGACTCTGTGCTGAGCACGGAGCCTGACATGAGGCTCAATCCCAGGACCCTGAGATCATGACCTGAACCGAAACCAAGAGTCAGATGCTTAACCGACTGTGCCACCCAGGTGTCCTCATTTGAGAAATTTTGAAGATGTCACTTTAAATTTTTAGCTTTTGTTTCTCTCCCTCTCAGTCTCTCTTTCTCTGATAGCTAGTAGATAGATAGATGATAGATAGATAAGCACAAAAGCACATAGTAGATCTCCTGAACATCCACAGGTTTTAGCCTTTGTCAACTTTGGAACAGGGCTCAGCATTTTTCTTTATCCTTAGAAGAAAGTCCATTTTAAAAACATCAAGCAGTTTGTGAGAAAATTTGGTATAGAAGACAGAAGGGGCAAGAGGGCAGTTACGTCCCAAGACTCAGCTTTTCATCCCTAAAATATTTTTTACCCTAATGTAGCCTTTCTCCTTCTCCTCTCTCTCTCCCTACCTCGCTAGGCCTCTTCCTTTCTCACTTCCTCCCTAGCTTCTTTTCCTCTCGTATCCTCCAGCCTCCTCCCTTCCCAGACAGGATCCCCACTACAAACACATTTCTCTGCTTTCATATACTAATAAATGTATTTCATCGCCAGCTCTGTCCGGTTGTCCATCCCTTTAACCACTTGTGTATCAAGTTTGTGTACAGCTCTCAGGCTTAACAGTTTGTGTGACCCGCAGATAAAGAAGCCCATAGTTTTTAAGATTCTAGGATCTCCACTCCTTAGATGATGATAGAAATCATAAATCCCTACATTTTCTGTTACAAATTTCACACGCATAATCATAAAGCTAAGCTGACTGATATGCACCATTTTTTTTTTAAGATTCTATTTATTTATTTATTTATTTATTTATTTATTTGAGAGAGAAAGAGCACAAATGGGAGGGGTAGAGGAAGAGGGAGAATGAATCTCAAGCCGACTCCGCACCCAGGGCAGAGCCCCTCTATCTCACAGCTCTGAGATCACGACCTGAGCCAAACCAAAATTCGGTTGCTCAACCAACTGAGCAACCCAGTTGCCCTTGGTATGTATTTTAACTATTAATTCAAATATCTTCAGTAATCTAAAATTAACTTCTGCTCCCATAACATCAATTAAATAATTGGATCTGCTGGAAAACCGTGATATATTTTGTAATTATTTTTTCTTGAATTGCATTTACTTGGATGTTTGGTCACGTGGAAAAAAGGGAGGATTCCCCTAATATCTCATGTTAGTACCTCATGACCATCTTTTTTTATCTCCACGGTGTATACTTAGACTCAATGACCTGAATAATCCCAAGAAGGAAGTAGGGGCACATTAGGAACGTTTGTTCCACCTTGACTTCAATCCTTTGATAATTTTAGTTTAGAACTTTGGATATTTCTAGACCTTTATAGAAAGTTGGTCTGCCCACAATGACCATGTAGCAGAGGGCTACATAGAATAAACTGAAAATTTGCAGTTCAAAAAATATCGGCAATCGTAAGTCCAATCTGTGATATGAGAGACATTAAAGATCCAAAACTTAAAACCAAGCCAGATAACTAGAAAATGAGTAGCTTTTAAAATAAAAACATTTCACCTAATTTTCAATATAACTGATTAAAAACTTTAAAAAGAATATTTTCTGACAAATGGTTATTAAATTAATATTGGGATAAAGATAATATATTTTCCTGTGACAATGCTCTAACTTTGAAAGTTCTGAATCTCTGGAATATTAAAATTAGTCTAAAATACAGTAAAATATTTACTCATGACCTGTAAGTTTACTGAGTTTTATGCTAAACAGATTGGATAGTTACTACAAGGCAAGAAAATAAAATCTGTCAATGTTCAACACAGCATAATTTTATTGTACTTACAGATATGGGTTAGCACATCAATACCTCATAATCATCACCATCTCCAAGAAGCCATCAGCACTGATTAAAATGTCTTTTGAAATACTATTGGATCTTTTAAATTTTCTTGGAATTATAATAACTAAAAATTTGTGCCTAATTTGCCAAGTGAATTCCCCATAGCTCTTTCAACTGCAAATTTCTGATAATGTGAAAAATTATCTGAAAATTATTAAATTTCTGATAATGTGATCTGAATCTCTATCTGTATTTGCATGAGTAATAGTTTAAAATGCTATTCTTTTGTATATTACCATAATCTGATATTGCTTTCTTTCATTGCTGATGATTTAACACAGTGAGAAAAGTGCTACATAATACTTTGAAGGAAAGTATTTTCAAAAATGGATCTACCTAAGATAGGCAATCTTCATATTTGCTTTCTTAATTATGAAGATCTTTGATAGCAAAGATGATTATATTTATGAATAACTGTGCAGTTTATTTTGTATTTGTTTTGTTTTTTAGATAATGGCTGAGAACAGACTTGTAGAAATCACTTGAAGTAACATGATTGCTTTCATAATGCTAACAAAGACTGGTAAATAATAACAAGGAAGAATATCCTATTGTAACTTTTTCCCCCCTTTTTTAATACTTGTTATTGGAAACGAAGTTGTTCTGTAAAGAAAGAAAATGGACATTTCGTACCATTTTTCAACTCCTGAATCTTAGATCATAAAAGTAAAAATATAAATAAATAAAGAGCCTTTTTTAAATAAGTTGAATGTGGATCTAAGCCATAAAAGAAAAAAAAAAGTAAAAATGAAACTTTAGAGAGTCATTTGGTATGTTTCACTTCTAGCCATCCAAATTACATTCTCATCAGGTGCATGGTAAGAAAACACTGAGGTGAATTGCTAAAAAACATTTGCGTTCAAGATGGTCTTATGTGGACAGATCAGAAATGTTGACTCACCTAGATTTTTTGACACAAAAGACAAAGCTTTTAGCCACTAGCTGCCTGTCTCATTCTTTCAATTTATCTGGAATTTTAGATTTAGCTCTGCTGAGTGAACTTCTGTATCAATAAACTTAACTTCTCTGGATTTCAGATTTTTTTTATTTGTTACAATCAGGCCAGAAAACAAAACCATGTTGAAGTCAGAATGAAAACTGTCCCAGAGACTTGGTTAGGTTACCTGAAGAAAAGAACTCTCAGCCAAAATGGTGACTGTCTCATTCACTCACGGATTCATTCAATTCATCCAAACAACATTCTAAAGCATAGGTATGTATTAATTAACTCAAACTACTTAATACTAGGTAACAAGTCTGCAAAGAAGAATAAAACATACTTCCTGCCCTTACAGAGCTCATTGTCTGTGTGGGACTACGATTCACAATTATAAACCATATATTAAGTGTAACGATAGGAAATATGGGAGAATAAAGAAGAGGTAAGTCTGAGGGCAGGAGAGAGTATGAGCACTATGGCCAGTGAAAAAGAGAGGTCACGGAAAAATTTCTGGAAGAATTAATACCTAGATTTAATCTTGGATGCACTTGCTTTGGCTTTCATATACATGAAACTGGCAACTCTTCAGTCAGATGTTAACTAAGGAATCCCCCTGAGATCACCTGAAAGCACAGCCCTGTTTTCATCTCCTCAAAATTTAGTTACATAAGTCAACAACAAATAATGTATATGAATTGCTTAACTACTATTGTAATTCCTTTTGTTTGATTTTTATTTGGTTATTTTTAAAGTGATGACGAAGGCATGTTCTTTGCCCTGAGGAAAATTCTAATCAGAGTAAGTACAAAAATGAGTCAGAGCAGAAGAATGTGATTTTGCTGTTCTTGTCAAGCAAGTCATTCAGATCACTGCAAGTACGTGAACTGCAGGTACTGCAAAATAAAGATGGTTCAATGATAGAGGTTAAATTGGGCATTGTCTTTGGGGAGTTCCATTAATATTTTAGGCCAATGAAAAAACAAGAACTATTTCACACATACCTGATTTCTAGATTTGCTCACAGGTTATGAGGGCATAATATGTATTCTGCACCGACTTACTTGAAATAGAATGGTCACAAAGAAATGGGGATGGGAGTAAGAATTCTATGAATGATAAACTGTATATTTTACCTCTTCTGTGTCTAAAATGAAAAAAATGAAACACCTTCAGAAAAAAAAATCCTATATTTGCTTTCAAACAATTTTAAAAGATCAACTCAATGTATAGGTAAAAGGCGTGTGGGCGGTGAGTAGAATGAACATTACACTTCATCACTTTGAGAAAAAGTTCAATGCACAAGGAAAGTCAATATATTTCTATAGCAATCATACACTCTTAATTACACTCACTTGTCCTAAGTCACCCAGGGTGCAGGAAGTTCCTTCCTTTTTTCTTGTTGGGTCATTAGCATGAAAGAGGTATGCCCGATGCAAAGTCAGCACTCAGTCAAGAGTTACTGAATGAACAAAGAATATAGTTATGAAGAGTCTCAAATTTCTTTTTTTTGTGTGTTTTTTAAGAAAAAAAAATTCAAACTGAAAGATACTACTGACAAGGTATTTCTAAACTTTAGAATTCTAAATGCAGCCTAATGGATTCAATTTGTTCTATCTCCCTAAATTGAGTATAAGTGTATAGAAGTTAGAACTTTAGTAAATGTTATTAAGAATACAGGTATTGTATATAAAACATTGTTATATTACTTTATTTTGTAAAGTAAACTATATACAAAAATAAATCTATTGGTTCAAATATTTTTAGGTTTTCTTTTTTTCTTAAGTTTTAGTGAGTTAAATAATAATTTATCACTATAAACTGTAGAATTAAGTTAGTCACTTTTGTAGGCATGTAAAGAGAAAAGTAATTATTAAGAGGAGTACACAGATAGAGAATATAATATAGGCTAAGATGTTTTATGTTTAAAAATATTTGTATAAGAACAACATTGCTATCAAGGCAAATTTCAAATGTTTTTTTCTCATAATGGATGCTATTTAAAGTTACAATTTGCCTTCTTTTTAGAAATTTAATACTATCTAATTTGGGAAAAGCAGAGTGGGGGGTGTTTTCCTATGCCAAGGTAGACAGAATTTTGACAGGGAAAGGAAACGTGCTTTCACTCACTATTGTGCAGAAATAATCCTCTTTATGAGGAATGGTCTTGGCAGCTGCTTTCAGGTGGCTGTAGAGACTGATCTTGTGCTTCCTTACCATATCAGAACAAAAGAGAAGAAAACACACTTTAGCCGTTATGCTGGAGATAATTGAAATGAAAAATTACAAAGCGAATTGTTTTTGGCAAAACAGTTTCCTCCCCAGAATTGAATATCAAAATGTCGTTTCCATTTTTCCACTAACGTGTCATAAGTTCCACTCTAGGTGACGTCTGAGATCCTGATTCAGGATGTGGACTAGGAGGGTCCAGGTCACGGTGACAGTAACCGAGGTCGTTAGATTTGTTAACAAATTAGTCGTCTTGCTAAATAAAGTTTATGTAAAATTGGTCTATAGTCTTTTTTTTTTAAAAGATTTTATTTATTTATTTGACACAGAGAGAGGGATCACAAGTAGGCAGAGAGGCAGGCAGAGAGAGAGGGGGAAGCAGGCTCCCTGCTGAGCAGAGAGCCCGATGCGGGGCTGAATCCCAGGACCCTGAGATCATGACCTGAGCCGAAGGCAGAGGCTTTAACCCACTGAGCCACCCAGGTGCCCCCAAATTTGTCTATAGTCTTAATTTCTATTTTATTATTCTGATGTTAGTTCTATTACATAATTTACTTTGATTGAACTTCAGAACAAAAATTAGAGTAGTTATAATTTCCATTTGAGTAGATAAGGAAAAGGAAAAAAGATACTTGAGAGGCCAGTGGGAACTGTTCTTGTAAAAATTCAACTTTCAGGGGTGCCTGGGTGGCTCAGTGGGTTAAAGCCTCTGCCTTTGGCTCAGGTCATGATCTCAGGGTCCTGGGATCGAGCCCCTCATCGGGCTCTCTGCTCAGCCGGGAGCCTGCTTCCCCCTCTCTCTCTGCCTGCCTCTCTGCCTACTTGTGATCTCTCTGTCAAATAAATAAATAAAATCTTAAAAAAAAAATTCAGCTTTCAAAATTTAACAATCTTGAACGCCAGCGTACTTCTAAGCTTTGCTTTAGGAACAAAAGAAATGATACCCATATGTTAATTAGGGCTGTGCTCTAGTTTCTAGCATCTCTGCCCTCTATAGTTCTTTACATCAAAATTTATTTACCTCCAAGTTTATTTATCTTTCAACTATCATTAGATTGAAATATATTAGTAATAGAGTCCAATGGGAGTGCAATGGGAGACTGCTTTAATTATGAAACACTACATAAAAGCAAAACCAAAAAATTAAGTCATATCTATCTAAGTTTGTTTAGCTTAAAGAGACTATTAATAGCATTATATGAAAGGAAAAATGGTAAAAGTAATAAGGCAAACTCATGCAAAAATAAATTTTTAGGGCAAGATATTTTTTAAAAGCACTGTTACTACTTACAACAGCAGCTGATGCCCATTAATCAACATAAGATAATTTTCACTTATAATGACTAAAATCTAATTCTGCTACCAAAATTATGAGTTTTTGAAAAAAAAAGATTAACGTAAGCTTCTGGTAAATAGTTTCCGTTGCAGTTTTTATAGTGCCAATAGAACAGTTCTGGGCTCACTGTAAACATTTCCTATATTATAGGAAAACACATGAAGTTGACATCCTATGGCACAAGTATTACAGTAAAAATTCCAACGAGATATATATTTTATGGTACAGATATAAAATTGTAAGGCCTTGACATGGACTTGGAAAGGTGTAGGACATTGTGAGCCATTTTAAGGCTTCTTTTGTTCTGAGTAGTAGGGTAAACTGTTGCACAATTTCAAGCAGAGGAAAATGTGGTTTGATGTATGCTTTAAAAGAACCATACTGCTGACTGCTGTCTTGAGACTACAGACAATTCAGTGAGAACAGGGCAACAAGCTTATAGCTGTGGATGTGATGAGATGGTCAATTTATGGTCAAAATGGTCAAATTATGTATTTAACTGTATGTTTAAGTAAGAGTGAGGACTTCCTAACCAATTATGTAGATGCTATGACAAAACGGAATGAAGTCAAAGATGAAAATTATGTCTTGGCCTGAGTTATATTACCTTTGACAGCAATAAGGAAGGCTGTGGTAGGATAGGTTTCGGGGTCAGAATTAAGAGTTCAGTTTTAGGTTGAGGTTGAGATGGTAATTTGGTATTCAATGTATGCATGCTTTCTAAAACCGCTGTAGCAGTAATTTGTTGTAGTCTACTACTGTTGTTTGTGTCCATCCATTCCCCACCCCTTCTCTTGTTTTTCATTTGCCTGATTACTCTTTATTGTTTGCTAGGTTCAATATACAAATATGTAAAGAGATATTCAAGGTCTAAAAGAATTTTATTTCCTCTGAAGCAGATTTGTATTTGCTTCTATAAGTGACTCAGGTCATCAACAAACTAGAATTACTTTACTACTAGCAGAGATTGAAATTAGAGGTCTCACTTCTTATTTTACCCTTATTTCAGGAGCATAGACCGTTTGGATTTTAATCAAAATCTAGGGTGATTTACCAATGCTCCCTGTTGACCACCCTGTTGAACCCAATTTTAATTTTGATTCTTACATATTTTTCAAAAACTCTCATCAGCTTCTTGATCTTTCAATCACCTCTTCCAGAATTGGCAGATCCCACAAAAGGAAAAGCGGAGGTAAATACCAGGCTCACATCTCTAGGTCTGATTTCTGTTCCTCTAGAATTTGGCCCTGTTGTTGCCTTGTTAGCATCACAATGTGATAACACACACACATACACACACACTCCACACTCGTTAATCCTGTTCCAGACAAGGAGTTGAAACAAATTACCACTGCCGCAGCCACTCCTGGAAGCAAAACCCCTAGTCCATTGTATTTTTAAAGCAATTTTAAATCCATATTTTACACCTAAGACTAATAAAAAGGTAGAGAAATAAAAGTTTAACAAGTGCATAAACTGAAGGTGCTTCTTTTATTTGAGAATCTTGTTTTCAATTCTATGCTAAGTGGCAGGATATAGCAAGGAAGAGAGAGCCAAGATACTTGCTCTCCTGGAATTTCCATTCTCTTGGGGAAAGACAGAAAAGACAAACGTAACTGTCACCTATCACCAGCACTGTGATGGACTTGAAGGAGCGTCAGGTCATCTAGAATAGGTAGTGGCTACTTAACGTTAAATGGCCAGGGAAGGATTCTCTGTGGAGAGAACATCGAAGCTAAGAAATGAAAGACAAGAAAAAACGAATCACATGATGATCTTCTTTGCAGTGCTGAGCAAAGTTGGATATGCCTGAGGAATTAGGGGCAAGTGCATCTGTACTGTGCTAATCACAGAAGAGAACTGGAGAAGAGATTGAGAGGTCAAGTAAGGGCAAATTCATACTGAGCCTCAGAGGTCAGAATAAGAAATGTCATAAGTAAAATACATGCCTATTGAGGTTTAAACTACTCGATTTTCAGCTAACTGATGAAAAGAACAAGAAATGTAAATTCTTGCTGTTGAAAACTCATCAAATATACAATGGGAAAGGTTTTTTCTTTTTAATTTAAAAAAATTGTCTTTTTTTTTTTTTTTAAACTAAGGAAACATTACAGGATATACATGTTGCAGGATCCCTCCTTCTAGAGACCTGGCTACCTCTTCCATCAATACATATGGACCTGAAAATTGGCTTAGGCCCAGGAACTAAGCAAGTGACTATAACTTTTTTTTTCACTTTTTTTTACTCTTTCAACTCAAATATCTCTTCATTCCCTCTCCTAAGGCCTTCTGAGCCTGATACCAGGCTAAACCAGGAGGATGATGATTCCTGTTTATGTTTTTTTCTCTCTTGGAACCAAAATAAAATGAGAGGAAATAAAAAGGCCTAAACCTACAAGAACCTACAAGTAGCAAATCACCATTTAAAATCTTTGATGTAATAACTGAGTTAGGCAAGATCATCCATGCCTGCTCAAAGTAAAAAGTTGTTGCAAAGAGAAGAGGAAAAAGTACTTTTATGTTTAAGATACCTGACAGCTATGCTCCCTCAGTAATCCATGAGAGAGCGAGAACTGAATTTTCCAGATCTGGCAAATATTTACTAGGCATGTGTTATCAATGATAGCTAAGTGTTCCATTAGGATCCCTGAAGATCATGAGAACCACATTAAAACATGCTGTATGTCTTCTCTTCCTGTGTGCCACTGTACTTCAGAAACATTTTATTCCTGATAAATTGAGCTAGAACATTTATTTAATCTTAGAATGTTCTGTGTGTATATGTGTATGTGTGTTGTGTGTGTGATCTCTTAAGTAGTCACATACCTAGTTGAAATACACCGTTTTAGTAAACAGAGAAAGGGGGGGAAAAGGATACTAATGTCACAATGGCAAGTGGCAATTAAGAAAAAAATTAGTATTAAATTGTAATATGACAAAAATAATGAAATGGCTAGGGCTAGGCTGCACATCTAGTAAGATGTATCCAGACTTACAGCTGTGAAATCCAGAACTGTCTGGGGCTTGGTTGAGATTTGGTGCCATCTAATGGCAGTTTTCTGCTATGGCCAGCCATCAGTACAGAGGATTCTGGGTCCCTGAGGGGAGGAACCGTGGCTCCCTCAAGCTTAAGGTGAAGACTGGCGTGCTGGAGGGCTTAGCCCCTCCCCCGTCAGCTTTGAGCAGGCCTCACGTGGGTGTGACAGAAGAGAGGGTCTCTGTGCTTCTGAAGCTACAACAGCCCTTGACTGCTCTTGCTTATTATTCGGTATGAACCTCATGAGGGGCAGAGAGGTTTCTCAGTTCTGTTGCAACCTCATTCTTAGGTAAGCCCAGCATGTCAGCTTCAGGGGGCAATTTTCTCAGCTTTCCTTCCATTTTCCCCTGTCTTGTAAGAATGGGAGTCTTGGGCAAGTGATTGTCCTGCCCTCTTCCAGCAGCTTTGCTTTGCGTCATGACAAAAGTACAAAATTCTGGCATGCATGGCCTTGACTGCCACAGGAGTGGAAGGATTTTGCTCCCGTGAGAGAAGAGCCTGGATTTCATATTTATCCTCCTGCAGCTGATTCTTCAGATCCCCTTTCCTTATCCCAAGCTTTCTTATATGCATAACATGGAGGCTTATGTTAAAAAGACGATGAGAAAGTATAGATGACCTTTGTGTCTGAAGCTTCTAGGCTTTCTAAATTCTTTTGCTAACCAACATTTATCTTTAAAAATTAATTAAAATTTCAGTTGTTTCCTTCTTACACATTTCTGTCTATCACTACTTCCTCCCATATTCTGCCAAAGGCAAAATAGTTTACTTGTTCAGTGTCTTTTTTTTTTTTAAAGATTTTATTTAAAGATTTTATTTGAGAGAGAGAGAGAGAGAGTGCAGGGGGGAGGGGCAGAGGGAGAAGGATGGAGAGTCTTAAAACACACTTCACACTGAGCTCGAGCCTGAGAGAGAGCTTGACCTCACAACCTTGAGATCATGACCCTGAGATCATGACCTGAGCTGAAACCAAGAGTAGGACGCTCAACTGACTGTGCCACCCAGATGCCCCTGTTCGGTGTCTTTGGAGGAGCTTGTCACCCTTTGGAATTTAGTTCACCTAGTTGGCTTTCTGATAGGTTCCAGAAAAGTTACAATTTTATAGATTATCTTCTTTTTCCCTTTCAGTGTTAGAGTAGAAGTAACATTCTTTTGCGATCTCCAAATGTGCATTGGAAGTTCAAGTTATACTAATTATATTGAACTAATGTGTACATTAGTTTCACCTCTATAAATCCCTTATAGACAGGACATTTTTATATTCTCAATACCTAGTGGTATTTATTATTGTATTTTGTAATAAGTTGTTCACATGCCTTTCTCTCTAACTAGATTATGAACACTTTTGAAACAGTGACTGAGTCTATATGTCATTATAATACAAGGACTAATATCTATGAGTGTTTGCTATGAGTCAGACACTTTTATAAGTTCGTCACCTATATTAACTAATTTAGTATCATCACCAACCCTGCAAAGTAGGTATTATTCTAATCTTTTAGTTTAGTAAGCAAACACAGGGCAAGCGTAGGGCCTTGCTCTCAGAAGAGGCTTGTACTTGGTTTACGGTTCTATTGTCACTACTTGAAATTCTTAATAATTTTATCTTGGCACTTCAAGTGACTCTGTGAGACAAGGGAGCACAAGTGAGCAATAGAGATAGCCTGGGAGGGCACAGGCCAATTCCAGCTTAGGATCATGGCCTGACAGGCACATGGGCATTGAACAATTGGCTAGGGGCCCAGCACACAGGTGCAGGCTTCAGAGTAATTAAGGGTATCCTTAGGTGCCCAAGGTGGCCAGGTGGGACCTGAGCACAGCAGCCATAGCTATAGAAGAGAGAAGAGGCCTCATGTGAGCAGCACTGGGCCCTCTGTTGGAAGGTTGGCTTGACTGTCCATCTTCATGGTGGGTGCACAGATATTAACTCTCTGACAAGAACTACTGGTGCCCAGGTTGTATATTATGTTAGCATATTATTACAAAATAAAAACGTACATATGGGCATTTTAATAAAGCTTATCAGGGGGGTGCCTGGGGGCGCAGTTAAGCATCCGAGTCTGACACAGGCTCAGGTCATGATCTCAGGGTCATGGGATGGAGCCCTGTATTGGGCTCTGCACTCAGTGGGGAGTCTGCTTGAGATTCTCTCCCTCTCCCCCTGCACCTCCTCCCATTCATGTGTGTGCTCTCTCACTCTCTCTCAAATAAATAAATAAATCTTAAAAAAAAAAAAAATCTTACCAGGAAGTGATTAGTATTCTTCAGAGTTTAGAATATCTAGTTTTGAAAACTGAGGTAATATTCAAAAGCAAATATCCACAGCATAAAAATAGGAATTAAGTTTAAAGACCATTGTTTGGTCTTTTTCTGTCTAATAACAGAATGGTTATGGCCTGATAGCCATATGAAGCTGTAAATAAATCAATCATTAATGAGGAAAACAAATTTAAAATTAATTTTTCCTCCTGATTGGGGATTTGGATATAAAATACTACATTAGTAGGCATTTGGAATTATACACACATCATGAATCTAGTTTTAGCTTCTTAAATTGACACTACAAATTACAGAAATTGTGGAAGGAAACATTAAAATATCATTGCATCTACTTAAATTTAAAATTAAATTTAGAGTTATGTGAAATCGATTTGCACTGAGTTAAACCCTTTTCGAATAATTGTTCCATGAGGATCATGAGCTCTAGATCCACTAACAGTTATATTTCTAAATAATTTATCAGAAATTAATCCCAATGTTAATATAGTCTACAAAAGCCCTTAACTCTTCTATTAGTTACATCACCAGGTTTTTGCTGAAAATGGAAAATTACCAAAAATTATGTGTGATCTTACATTTGCCAATAGTAACTGACATCATTTTCAAATAAATTGTTTAAAAATTAAGTTCTTGGAAACATAGAATTTTTATTAAATAATAACTTAATAAACGAATTTGCGGAACAGTGAGCCAGACTAGTCTCATGACCAAGCAGGATACTACAATGAAATACTATTGTTTGTTGTAATATAAAAAAATAAGACCTTTTTTTTTTTACAGTTTGTAACTTTATGTTGTTATCCATGTATCACTATTACTCCCATTACATTTTATATGTTATATTTTTAGAAATAAAGTTTTCTATTTTAGTTTTTTTTTTTTTAAGATTTTATTTATTTATTTGACAGAGAGAGAGAGATCACAAGTAGGCAGAGAGGCGGGCAGAGGGAGAGGGGGAAGCAGGCTCCCTGCTGAGCAGAGAGCCCGATGCGGGGCTCAATCCCAGGACCCTAAGATCATGACCTGAGCCGAAGGCAGAGGCTTTAACCCACTGAGCCACCCAGGCGCCCTCTATTTTAGTATTTTTAACAATACCTTTTTCCTGCCTATTTCACAAGATGACCTACATTATCGCTTTGTAGGAAGCCCCACAACTTATGTAGGCAGATTTGAATACAGATAAAGTAAACGTCATAAAAACACACAGCTAGTACATAATGGAATCAGAATTTAATTTCTGAAATCGGGTCTAACTCCAAATATAAGCTTTTAATCACTAGGCTAACGCACTATTTCTGCATGACAGCATCAAAATTCATGGTAGCTGATGGAATGTAAGACATGATCAATAAATGATAATAAAAGTAAAAGAGAAGACCACCCCTCATTGGACAATACCAGCCTTGTCTCTTGTTTCTGGTTTCCAGAAGCTGCTATAAGACAATAAGCAGCTTATTAACCATAAGACAATACTAATAATAAGACAATACAGTTTTAAAGTACTCATATTAGTTTCCTAGGGTTGCCATAACAAAGCACTCCAAACTGAGTGGATTAAACAACAGAAATATATTGTCTCATGGCTCAGGAGGCTAGAAGACTGCGAGTGAGGCACTGGGAGGGTGGTTTCCTCTGATGGCTGTGAGAGAGAATCTGTTCCAGGCCTCTGTCACTGGTTTGTTGATAGCTATCTTTTTGCTGTGAAGTGTGATGTCTCTTCACATCATATTTCCTCTATGCATTTCTCTGTGTCCAAATTTCCCCTTTAAAAGGACACTAACCATATTGGATTAGGGCTTACCCTAATGACTTCACTTTCGCTTGATATTTTCTGTAAAGACCTATTTCTAAATAAGCTCACATTGTAAGGGATGCGGGGAGTTAGGACTTCAAAACACAAATTTTGGGGGACAGAATTCAACCCATAACTGTACTATATGCTTTAAAGTTTTTTTACGGCATGCTTTTACTTTTGCCTAGAGTAGGACCAAATGAAATGAAGAAACAGAAAGGAAAATATAATATCTTCTACATTTTACAAAAAATATATTATCTCTAATTATATAGAATCCTGATGAATATATTCCTCAATGTCCCTAGATACTGAGACAAATTTCAGCCTTTAGGTTCTGATTAACCTGATTAGGTTAAACTAAAATTTGGTTTTCAGATTCTGTTTATTATTCACTATTGCTAACATCAACAAAATATAGCATTTTGTAACAATAGCATTTCCTTTAAAAGAAAAATAAACGAAAACTCCAATTTCATTCCAAAACATTGCCATAGGTGAAGAAAAGAACAACACTAAAAATTAGAAAAAAATTATATATGTGTGTATAACATACTGGACTAAAGAGAGAAAAGATGTCATTAAAAACAGATTAGTAGTAAACAAGATAGAATTTGAGAAACAAGAAACATTCAAGAACAGCTATATTTTAAAAGTAACCACTCATCTGACGAACGAAGTTCATAGAAATTAAAGGTTGGCCTACTATACTTTTATATATGGGGATAACAATCTTAAATGTCATGTTCCATGTAAAGGTTTTTATTTTCTTTTATTCTTTTCCCCTGAGAATCAAAGTAGAGAAAAGAATAACTCATTTTCATAATATTTTTAAATCAGCCATTTCTTTTTTTAAATCAGCCACTTTCTTGAGCTGAAAATTAATTTGAGATAGGCCAAAGTGTTCAGCTGTATAAACGCAGTCACAAAACGAAAGCTCCAGTAAATTATACAAATTTCTACAAGTAATGGTGAACTTTATCTATGACCTTAGCATTTTATACATTTTCAATTGTACTTGCATTGCAATATGATTTCTAGAGGCTTTCAGAAGAATTGTAACAGCTACGAAGAATTATTTATTCGTACATTAAAAAAAAATGGTTTGGTTACACAATTTCGCAAACTATGCATTCAGGGATGGAATATTGTAAATCCATGGAAGAAAATCTTCTAAATCCAAGGATTTGTATTGAAGTAGTACATGTTCCCAATGCCCCAGAAGACAGTTCTCTGGGTACAGCTTTTGTTTCTGCTCTGTGTATTTGGAATAGAAGTTTTAGAGTTCCTGTACTTTTAAAAAGATGATTTTTCACAGTATCTTGATACTCTCAAGTTAAAAAGGTTAATTACTTTACTTTCTAAGAACATATCTAAGTGGGATCAAAATTTGTTTTAACAAACCTATTTATATATTATTAATTTTTTTAAATATCAAGGCACATTTTTTTCCTTGCATTTCTTAGCTTATTGTGTGAAGAAAATGGCAAGTAACATTTAGATTATAAAAAGTGAATGTGGATCATTTATTTGATCATCATTATGGGATGTTTTGGTTATAGTATAATTATGTATTTGAGTTCAGTGAATTTTATGACAGGAATAGAAAATTTAGACTGGGAAAAATATGGAGTACTCAAAGCCTGTATTTCATTTTAGGAGAAAATAGTCTTCAGCAGTGTTTTTCCTTTCCTACTATACAAAGTAGGTCACCAGAGTGAACAAGGTGGTTTTGCATGACACTTGGATAAAGTAAGGCACAAAACCATTAGGTTATATGACTTTGTATAAGTAGGCAAAATCGAAGATCACTTGTTCCAGGACTCATGATTCTCACCCCTGGCACACCTTTCTGTAATCCTTCTTGAATGCAGACAGACATTTTGCTTTGTTTTTTCACTAAGACTTCATTTTTTTTGAGTTTTAGGTTCACAGAAAAATTGAGGAAAAATTGCAGATTTATTATCTACCCCCTGCCTTCACAAGTATGCAACATCCCCCATTAACAACATCCTCCACCAGAGTAATACATTTATTAAAATTAATGACATATCATTACCGCAAAAAGTCCATAGTTTATAAGGGTTCACTCTATTGGTTAAACAAATGTATATTCCCATGTACCTATTAGGTAACTGGAAGAATATTTTCACTGCCCTAAAAAGTCCTCTGTGTTCTATCTATTCATGCCTCTGATTTCTACCCCAACCTCTGACAACTACTGACCTCTTCTCTGTCTCCGTAGTTTTGCCTTTTCCAGAATGTATTATGGTTGGAAACCTACATTATATACCCTTTTCACACCAGCTTTTTTTCACTTAGTAATGTATTTAAGGTTCTTCCATTTCTTTTCATGCTTGGTAGGTTATTTCTTTTTAGTGTTGAATACTATTTAATTGTCTGGATGTAACAGAGCTTATTTATCCATTCACTCACTGAAGGTCATCTTGGTTGTTTCCAAGGTTTGGCAATTATGAATAAAGCTGCTCTAAACCTCTGTGTGCCAGGGTTTGTGTGGATGTAAGCTTTCATGCCCTTTGGATAAACATCAAGAGTGTGACTGCTGGATCATATGGTAAAAGTATGTTTAGTTTTGTAAGAAACTGCCAAACTGTCTTCCAAGGTGGCTCTGTACAACTTTGTATTCCTATCAGCAATGAATGAGGGTTCCTTCTGTTCCACATCCTTACAGCATTTAGTGTTGTCAGTATTCTGGATTTTGGTCATTTTAATATATGTGTATTGGTATCTCTTTATTTTAGTTTGAATTTCCCTGATGGCATATAATGTGGAGCATCTTTTCATATGTGTTTATTTCCCATCTGTATGTCTTCTTTGATGAGGTATCTATTTAGATCTCTTACCCATTTTTTAACTGCGTTGTTTTCTTATTATCGAATTTTAAAAATTCTTTGTGTAATTTGGATAACAGTCCTTCCTTTATCAGATGCGTCTTTGGCAAATATTTTCTACAACTTTGTGGCTTGTCTTCTCATTCTCTTCACTTGATCTTACCCAAAAGGCCGAGAAGCGATCGTCTTCTCATTCTCTTAACATTGTGTTTCACAGAGTAGATTTTTTTTCATTTTAATGAAGTCCAGCTTATTAATTCTTTCTTTCATGGATCTTGCCTGTGGAAGTATATCTAATAAGTCATAGCCATGCCCCAAAGTTATCTAGATTTTCTCCTGTTATCTTCTAGGAGTTTAAAAGTTTTGCATTTAGGTCTATGACTGACTTTGAGTTAGTGTTTGTGAAGTATATAAAGTCTGTGTCTAGATTTATTCTTTTGTATGTGGATATTCACTTGTTCCAGGAGCATTTGTTAAAAGACTTTGTTCCCTTTCATTGACCTTTTTGCTTTGTCAAAGATCAATTGGCTATTTTATGTTGGGTCTATATCTGGTGCCTCTATTCTCTTACATTGTTCTGTCTATTCTTTCACTAATACCACACTGGCTTGATTTTCATTGCTT
This sequence comes from Potos flavus, assembly GCA_028534135.1. NCBI lineage: Eukaryota > Metazoa > Chordata > Mammalia > Carnivora > Procyonidae > Potos > Potos flavus. The sequence goes on from CM052897.1 coordinate 29,340,761, forward strand.
TATTTTAAGTCCTGAATTGAGATAGTCAGTCCTCCAATTGTGTTCTACATTTGTGTTAGCTATCCTGGATCTTTTTTTCTCATATAAACTTTATAATCATTTAGTCACTATCCACAAAAAACCTTGCTGGGTTTTTGATTGAGATTGCATTGAATCTATAAATTAATTTGGGAAGAACTGACATCTTGACAATATTGAGTCTTTCTATCTATGAATATGGAATATCTCTACATCTATTTAGTTCTTTGATTTTTGTTCATCAGAGTATGATAGTTTTCCTCATATAGATCATGTATGTATTTTGTTGGATTTATACCTAAGTATTTCAATGTTTTTGGTTGCTAATATAAACAGTATTGTATTTTTAATTTCAAATTCCATTTGTTCATTCCTGGTTGATTAACTTTTGCATATTAACCTTGTGTATTACAACCTTACTATAATCGCTTATAAATTCCCAGAATTTCTTTTGTCAATTCTTTCAGCTCTACATAGATGATCATGTCATCTGCAAACAAAGGGAGTTTTGTTTCAGCCTTCCCAATCTGTATCTTTTTCCTTAATCATCTTATTGCTTTAGCTAGAACTTCCAGTACAATGTTGAAAAGTAGTGGTGAGGGGGACATTCTTGTCTTGTACCTGATCTGAGCAGGAAAGCTTTGAGTTTGTCACCATTAAGTATGATGTTAGCTGGGACACCTGGGTGGCTCAGTTGGTTAAGCGGCTGCCTTCGGCTCGGGTCATGATCCCAGGGTGCTGGGATCGAGTCCCACATCGGGCTCCTTGCTTGGCAGGGAGCCTGCTTCTCCCTCTGCCTTTGCCTACCTCTCTGCCTACTTGTGCTCTCTCTCTCTCTCTCTCTGACAAATAAATAAATAAAATCTTTAAAAAAAAATCTTTAAAAAAAAAAGTATGATGTTAGCTGTAGACTTTTTTGTAGATATCCTCTATCTTTTCCTTATTTTAACCAGTAGAATATGACAGAAAGTAAAGATATTTTTGGAGATATAATTAAGGTCTCTAATCAAAACAAGATTATCCTGGTGCATGTGACCTAACCATGTGAGCTTTTTAAAAGAGAATCTAGGCATTTTATAAGAAACTTGAAGCAGCAGACATGCTTGTCACTGGCCTTGAAAAAGCAAAAGCCACTTTTTTAACTACCTATGAAGAAGACAGCTTCTAGAAGCCATGAGGATGTAACACTGGCCAACACTTTCATTCATCCTTCCAACATCTGAGAAGAGGACTCAACTAAGATGCCTAGATTCCTGACTCATGGAAACTGCAAGATAATAAATGTATGTCTTGAGCATTATTTGAAGTAATTTGTTATGCAGCGATAGAAAACTAATACAATGGTCGTTAAAACATAATTGTGATGAGGTCATTATAAAAATATTATTGCCCACAGCTTTTATATAGAACTTATAACTTAAAAGGTTAAATGTTTATTTTCAGTTGCTTATGATGTTTAGACAAATATGAACACCCACCTATATACATATATCTGTATACTTGAGAAGCCCTAAAATGAAAAATTCACTGCATTCAAATAACAGTTGTTAAATTATAGAACCTAACATAGCTTGGCTCCATGTCAGGTTTATCCTGGAATTTGGAAGTATCACAACTTGTAGGTACTTGCCCATTTAAAATCATGACTGTATCAGCATGCTGCCCATTCTATCATAGACCACATGGCATGAATTCAAGATGAGATATAACACTACAATTTTGTGTGAATAGAAAGTGAGCTTTGATAGAAAATTTCTGAAGTAAATGAATTAAATCTATTAAAAAACCCAAAAATTTCTTGTAATTTATATCAATAGAGAATAAATTATCAAGGGAAAAGGCCATAATTACAGAAATAAAAAAAATCATCAAATACAAGGGACCAGAGTGCAAAATCTGCCATTTTGGGCTCCTCACCTGCTCTGAGCTGAGACAGAAAGCTCCGGCGGTCAGCTAATTCAACAAAGAGAATCCAGTGCATCGGGAGAGCCATGATTCCCTCCAGGCAAACTAAGCCAAACCAGGAGCCCTGTGAAAATAAGACACCCCTAATTTTATGACTCTGCAGGAAATTCATAGTGCTGCTTGCTGAACGGCGAACTCATTTTAAGCATAAATACTACACAAAAACCTAAATATAATCACAAGATATAACTGGATAAAGTATTAGGTTTGAAAAGTATTGTCTCTTTCACAAACAAGTAAAAAATATAATGGGTGTCAGGCACAGAAGAAATAACATCTATTTGTAAAGATTCAATAACAACAAAGATGACATTTATGATACATTTACTCTGTACTAAGCACTGTTCTTGGTCTGTCAATTAATTCTCACAGTAGCCCTATAATAGAGACATTATCTCCACTTTGCAGATGAGGAACTGAGGAAAAGAGAAGTTAAGTAATTTGCCAAAACAATTATACATACTAAGTATATATATATATATATATATATATATACACACACACACACATGCATACATATATATACACATATACATACATATATTCTAACTTTAACCTATAAAGTGTGTTCTAGACACTGAAGTTGAAACAATAATATAGTATAGTTTGGTGGTAAGCAGACTTGCCCGACAAAAATCGTTTCTGCATCTTACTTCTGAAATATCCAAGATTATTTTCATTATCATAATTTTAAATCTTCATAGACACATATTTTGTAAATATGCTCAAGGCATAATTTCCATTGAAGTGTAACTTATTAATTAAGAGGAAAGCATAGTGATCCTATGGCCAATGACAAGAAAACATGTTCCTGAGGGCATGAGCTTGGGGCATATTTCTGTGTGTGTAGGCATGTATTTGTGCATGTGTGTGTGAAAGAGAGAGAAGGAGAATGAGTATATATGTGTGTGTGTGTGTGTGTGTGTGTGTGTGTGTATGTCTATATATATATATATAAGCTATCACCAAAATGAGGCTAATAGGAATAATAAAAGCAGCCAGCCCGCAGACATTAAAATAATTTATGTCAATAAATAACTGATGAACATAGAATTTTCTCATCAAAATATTAATATAGAACTAAAGACGGTATAAAATTTATAATTATATATATATGAGTCAACTCACTCTTTGAGACATAGAATAACAATGAACATATGTATCTCTTTTTCAAACAAATTACAATACAGTTATTTAAAAATAAATTAATTAAAATACAGTTGAGGAGATAAGAAAAACAGACTTAAACTGACAGCAAAGAACACAATATACAATGTAATTAGGTGCATATCAAATGCGGTGACTCTAAAAGCTTTAGAAAGTGAGTGGAAAGATACTTCTAAACTATTATTCAAAAATGCTTATAATGATCCTGAAATCTATGTGTGTCTGGAAAGGTGAGTAGACAAATAAGGTTAGAGAGGAGAACAGACATTTTATATAAAAGCAAAAGCATGCTGGAAAGCACAGACAGAAGTTTAAACATAGCAGGTGTATAATATCACAAAACTTATCTGAAACAGGCTCTGTAAAGCTTGCTAAGGAGAAAGTAGAGTTACTCTAACATTTGTGTAACTTTATCTGTAAATTTCAATGTACTTTCAAGACATTATTACTTGCTTTGAATTCTAGCCTCAAATTTCTCTAATTATGAACGCTAAGTGATCATTCCATATAGCTAAGCCTAACATTTTGCATCTGCAAAATTGTAATAAATTTTTTTCCTGCTAGTCTGGTTAGGTAACTGGTGAGAGTTATAGCAGATGACATATAGAAGTGTTCTTTATGCCATGATTATGAGTATATAATACTAATAAGGCAGACTATTATTTATTAACTTTAACTTATCTTTTCATATACATATATTCAATCTTTTAAATAACATCAAAATAGTGTACAAAGATATAATTAAAAAGTAATAAACATCTTACGAGGATACAAGTCAAGTAATGAGTGTTTCTGGCTTAGTCCTTGCTCACGGGATATTGTCAATCTCCAATTTTAGAACTGAATTTACTGCACTCTACAAAAGTGTCTTGTGAGTGGCTTTTAATAATGAAGATTAAATCATGTTTGGTAAAAATTCTTTTCATTGTTTCAAAACCATCATGAAAATCTTTTGGGCACAAGTAAAAGCATGCTTGAAATTAATATGCCTTTAATAAATAATTCAACATAATGATGTCCTATATCCACTGCATTTTAGTTCCTTGAAATGCAGACATTCATTTGAGAATTTATTTATTTTTTTATTTGAGAATTTAAAACTGTGATATCAGTTTTAATTTATTTCTATTCTGCTAAAAATTGTGATTATATTATTCCAATTACTCTCTTAAATCACACACACACACGAAAACATAACCATCTATGCAGAATTTGAGGTTGTTTTCGTGATAGTTTTTGCAGAGAGTTTTTTATATTTTGAATTAAAATTGTCTCACGTGTTAGGCAATTTCTCTTATTTTAGTAAAGTTTCACTGCTTTACTCAGAGTATTCTAATTGTTCAAAAAGATTGCATAATTTTCCCGTCTGATGCAGAATAGAACAATCTGTACAAAACCGAAACATTCAATTCCACCACATTTGACTTACATTTTCTCTGAAGTGAGCTCAGAGACCATTGTTTCTTGGAAGAAGAGTTTTGAGAATTGCTTTCTCCAACTTCCAGTTATTTTCCTTTTTCCTCTGGACTGTAATTCTTTTAAATTTTAAATTTCTGTTCCTTTTTTATTTTTATTGTTCCCTCACCTCTCATACATGTATCCTCTATCCTTAACCACCTGAAGGTTAATTTTCTTGCAGAAGGGAAAAATTCTCAAAAGTAATTGTATTAAATCAAATGCACCTATCAAAATTTCATGTGACAGAATTCCCAGTATCTTAATCTAGCCTGATAGAGTTGTTATATCTTATCTTCACTAATTCCATCCTATTCACCTACAAAATAGGTCCCACAAATATTCTGTGTGTTCTTCTAATTTGATAGATAATATTAGTAAATGAGGCAAAAGTATAAAGTAAATACATTACAGACATTCTTATGATTTGGGACATTTTATATCAAGCAGTGGTTCTTAGCCAGGACAAGTTTTGCCCCAAACGGGATGTTTGGCAATGTCTGGAGACATTTTTGACGGTCATATGGAGGATAGTACTGGAACCTAGTGAGTGGAGTCCAGGGATGCTATTTAATCTTGTTTGAGTCCTCCACCACAAAGAATTATTCAGTCCAAAATATTACTAATAATTTCAAAATTGAGAAACCCTGATGTAGAAGAATCAACAAGTGATTCTCCTCACTTGTTAAATTGCTATTTTTTTTTCTTGATGGAGAAGGAATCTCACATTTGATTTTTCATTCCAATAGTTCCTTTATACATTAGTCCAAATTGAGGTGTGCTATTCTCCACTTCGTCATATTATTCACTGTGTGAAATCTATGTAACAAAGAAAACGACCTGTTACCTAAGGGCATGGATCATTCTAAAGTGTCTACAGAGAAAAGAAGTTGGGGAGCTTTTATGGACATCACATCTCTAATAAGTGATGGCTATTACTGCACTATAAATTATATTAGTGGACAGAAAGAGGAGATGAGTGTATTCTGTGTAATTTATACATTAATGTAGTTCTTAGCATCCAACACATTCTGTTTCAATGACGGCAAAAAAAGAGAGATGGTTATTTTCCTCTTGCTATATTTAATACATGTTCTTGTTTCTGTAGGAAAATCTTGGTCTAAGCTGATCTGCCATACTAACCCAGGAGGAAAAAATCATTATACACACTGCATCATCATTATGTCGTATACTTGCTACACTTAGTTCTTGACTACTGGTGTTGAATTAGGTGCCCATATGGCCAAAAGAACTATTACCAGTCATGATTTGTGTTGAGAAAGTCTATTAGGTAATACCAGCTAATTTGGGCAAATTCCTGAACAATGCGTTAAAGGATCCACAAGTACACTGAAATTTTATAGAATCTAAACTGATAACTTTTAGGTAGATTTACAGGAATAACATTTATAATCAATCATTCTACTATTTGTGTCACTTACTGGAAATGTTTAAAACACTTGGCAAACTGAATCACAATTATTTTTCTAATTGTCTCCCTGAAATAAGATGATCTTGCCTGACTTCTCTTCCCTGAATTGTTTACTTCAACCTGGAAAGAAACCATTTCTCCTGTTACACTTGTTTGAATCAGCATAGTAATTAAGAGTTTTGCTTCTTGAAACTAACAAATCCGATGCTCAAATCATAATTTTGCCATCTACTTCTAACTCCAATAATTTTAGCAAGTTACATAACCTATAAAACCTTCAGTTTCTCACTAATAATGTAGCAATAACAATAACAGTAATAATAAGTCTGTAAGTTTTGTGAAGAATAATGAGAAATGCATGCAAAGATTTTAGCAAAATGCCTGACACATTATATGAGTTTAGCAAATTTAATTATAGTGAATTTCCAAAACTCCATGTTATACAGCAAATCAGTAATCCAGATCCCTTTTCTGGTACATCCAACAATCTACTTGTTATCTTTCTCTGGAAGTCTAAAAGCACACCAGCTTCAGTATATGAAATCCAAACTCTTTTCCCTGAAAAATCTGCTTTCCTTCCTCTAATGTTCCCTAAAGAGTGAAGATGTCCATAGGGTTTGTGTGAGTCAGAAACCCAGCAGTCATCCCTGCCTTTCGCCTTACAATTACTCTCCTTATCAGTGAGTTCCTAAGTGTTTTCTAATCTTTATTTAATACAGCAGTTGTGGATCCATTTCTCTCCATTTCCATCATCACTCCTTTATTTTAGACCATCATCATCTCTCTAATGGAAGGTCACAGTCCCTTAAGTCATAGCCATAAAAAAACCAGAGTCGTGTTTTAAAAATGAAGATCATATTTTGTTTTTCTTGCTTAAAGGCTTTCAGTAATTCCCCATTGGTCTTAAACTGAAATCCTAAACACTTAAACCAATTATAAATTGGTCCAAATTAAAATTTTAGAGTAACTGAAAATTGTTTTATGTCCTTTCCCATAAGAATTTAAAATAAATAGCACGCAAAATGAAAACATAAAATGTTAGGAAATATAACAACATGCCTTTAATCTTACAATGACTAATTCTTTTTATTTTTTAAGATTTATTTATTTATTTTAGAGAGAGAAAGCGAGCACGTACAAGTGGGTAGGGAGAGGGAGAGGGAAAGAGAATCTCTAGCAGACTCCCTGCTGAGTGTGGAGCCGGACTTGGGCTTGAACTCAAGACCCTGAGATCATACCTGAGCCGAAACGAAGAGTTGGGCGATAACTGACTGGGCCACCCAGGTGCCCCTATAATGACTAATTCTCAATAGCTGTCCTTCAAAGGTTGTCTTCCCCTACCAGTCACTCTGGAATTATCTCTTTTTGCTTGTGCAATAAGTACATGTCTAGTATCCCTTCAGAAAAACTAAGTGCCAAGGCCATTCTTAAGACTCTAGCTTTACTTTCCAGTCCCCTCTTCCAAGTATTTCCTTGTCTCACACTCTCCAGGACATGTGCCCAGCAATGTTAGGTTGCAATTCTTTGCCTTTCCTATGAGCACTCATAATTGCTGTTCCCTCTGATTTGAACACTGCCGTCTCCTCTTTTGTGAGTGTATTCCTACTCTATTCTGAAGGCATAGCTTAATGCAATTCCTTCAGAAGGCTTCCCCCATTTTTTCTTCCTTCAAATACTGAGCGTTGGTCATACCTCTGAACTCCATGTTACTTTGTATTTACTACTAAAACAGCCTTCCTTACTCGACTACTTAACTCTACTACTTACAAGTAACTGTTTTCTTTTTCCGTGCATCTCAGGAATCAGCAAAATATATTACACTGTCTATTTCTGTATGTCTCACAAGCTAAGAATGTTTCTTAATTTTTTTAGTTAAAAATTTTAAAAAATATTTCAAGAATATAAAAATTTTATGAAATATGCATATCATTTCAGTGTCTTTAAATTAAGTTTTATTGTAACACATCCATTCCATTTCATTTACATATTGTCTATTACTGCTTTTGCACTACACCATCAGAGTAGTTGCAACAGAGATAATATGGCCCACAATGCCTAAAATCATTTCCTATCTGGTCTAGTCTATCTCATCAGATGTCAAATTCCTTAAGGGAAGAAGTATGTTTTCCCAATTGCATATCAGACACCTGCTTCATAATATCCTTCACAAGGAAGAATAGTAAATGAGGTGATAATGAATGAATGTAATAATGATGAAAGTTAAATTTCTTTATTTGAAAGCAAAGTAAATCAACTCTGGCTAAATTCAACAAAAAGGAAATTATTGGAAGGAAATAGATTATGTCACAAAATAAAAGAAAAAGTTGAAGAACTAGCTTTTGCAGAGGATAGGAGCTACAATGGCTCTTGAGATCTTAGCAGGAACCACTGGATAAGCTCATTGAAACAATATGATTGTTCTTGCGTCTACTTTGGCTCAAAGTTCATATTCCCAAAAGAGATAACCCAACCACACCTTGGCTAGGGAAAGTGATCTCTGTTTGGCAGTGCCAATTAGATATATAATCTTGGAGAAGACATTCCCAACAACACCACATGTAAAGGAGAACTAGTGTTCTATCACTAGAACAGGAGTAGTGTTACTCCTAGGTTAAAAAAACAAAATAACAGGCTATATCCTACAATAAAAAAGATATGGGAACCAGAAAATCATTTTAAATGAAAATACCTGGCATTTAGACTAAAGCTGCCTGTTCCAGGACATGTTCCTTCTATCATATTGAAAAACAATTTAGTCATAATTATCTTATTCAATTCTCATGAATTAATGCACCTGGTTTCAACATTATTATTGAAAGTGAAACTATAAATGGCATTATTCATAGCGTGTACTGAGTATAATACACCTGACTGCCAGTTTAATAAGAGAAGATAAAACCATTATTCTATTCATCAGAGCTTTCACAATAACTAAAAAAGACAAGGGCTGAATTGTGACTTAGTGTATGATGATAAACACACTGGCTAGATTTTAAATAGGAAATTCTCCAGATCCCAAACACTTTTGTGATAAAGAGGCTTATGTGGAACATTAATGGTATAATGAAGGATGAGACATATTCTACTAGTGAGAAAAGTATGAAGGAAAAACACTTACAAAGAAATGGGCAATAATCCCTGTATTACTCATCTAATATTTCTCTTTTCATTCACTCTGTGAGTACTTCCTGTTCCCCAGGCTGAGTGTGACACATCTCACAGGAAGTAACTGTCCTATAAGCTTGACCTTTCTGAAAAATCTATGTTCCTCTCTGAATGACTGTCATGTTACATTCTGAGATCATTTAGGCCATCATGACAATTATTTGAGCTTCAAAAAAAAATTATTTGAGCTTCTTACCAATTGGATATTACATATTTGAATCTTTCAGCTCTTATATCTCCAATTCGTGTGTGCTAAGTTCTTGAGGTGTACACTTTAAAAATTTCTAAAGAATTGATAGGCACTTGCAATTGGGGTTGTTTTCATCATTATTGATATTTCCCTGATAAATGACCCTGAATCTTGCACTCTCTCCTTGCAGAGATTCCACAAGAATGTCTAGTGTACAAAAGTTTGTCTCCTCATCAGGAAAAGTTACCCCTTTAAGATGTTTATATAAGTAACAAGCACTTTATAGTCTTTCTAGTCACTCAAGCCATATTTACTAAAAAATAAACAAGCATCGGGGCACCTGGGTGGCTCAGTTAGTTAAGTATCCCACTCTTGATTTCGGCTCAGGTCATGATCTCAAGGTCCCGAGTTGAGCTCCATGCTTAGCAAGGAATCTGTTTGAGATTCTCTCCTCCCCCATGCCCCATCCCCCCCTTGCTCCCTATCTTAAATAAATAAATAAATAATGAAATCTTAAAGAGATATAGTATCTAATGATCTTTTATCTCCAAGAATGAAAAAAAAATTCAGCTTAACTTTTTACGTCCACTTAGCTTCTATAGTAAGGGAAATTGAATTCTCCTTATAAGGTATAATACTTTACCACATGGAGATTGCACATGTAATACCATTTAGCTGATAAAAGATAAGAAACAGGTCATTTCATTTTTACTGTGGTTACTTTAGATTCACTGTCTATTTCTCCAGCTTATAGTTAAGCTTCCTTACAATTAATTTATATTTAAATTAGGTAGATTGCTAAAAATTACTGAATATTTAAAGCAAAATAACATCCCCCCAGCCAAATATTTTATTATAATTTTCTATATAGATTATGATATACTTCAGACCACATTATACAAAATTATGCTGTGTTTCCTAATGTCTATGCCATCAATATTGACTTTTCTGGTCATATATTTTTATTAGCAATCACTAATAAAAGAGTTATAATGCAATCTAATTTCATTTTTAGATTCTTATTCAGAGAAACAATATTTTCATCCTGATTATGAACACCATATACTTCTAGAAATATTCTTGAAGGCTGTTTTTCTTTCCTTTGACTTAAGTATAATTATACTGTTACTCAATTAATTGTGGTTGATTAAATTTTATGGTGCAGCAATATCTCATTTTGATGAGGGATTTTTCCTGAGTGTTATGGTAGGGTAGTCCCTTTATAATCTTGTGATTTTATGTACCAGGTGGAATTTTCACATTTACTTCTGATTGTTATTAATATCTTCTTGATATTTTTATATAACTCCACTGTAAGTTATATATCCTACAAAGCCAAAAGTAAAAAACCATCATTGTAATCTTTCTTTAGATATATTCCAGAATGCCTACGTGCAGACATAGGAGATACATTATTATAGAACTTTATTTATTTTGGATATTTCTCCAATAGCAGTTTAAATTCTATAAAAACAGAACACATATTAAAAGCTTGTTTTTAAAAAATTCTTAGTGATGTATATTTTGTTTTCACAAACAAAAAGGACTTTTAAAAAAATTTTAAAAACACAGTGTTTCAAAATATCAAATTAATTAATGTGTTTATTTGTTTTCACAAACATGGATTATTTACCCTCTGGTTGTATATTTCATATGAGAAATATTCAATAGATACTGTTTTGTAGTATATAAGAACAGTGTTTACTACCACAAAGTACCTACCTGAGATATTTCAAGATTAAATTCTCTGAGTTATTCCCAAGACTACTGGGAAAACTTTGATTAGTCTAAATTGTTTTCATCTTATTCCAAAGCATGTTTTTATTTTAACTCCTAGAGATTATACAATGATATATTTCATTATGGGATAAACTCATGATTTCTTCTCAAATACCAGAGTAGAAAACTCAGCCAGTTGTGAACATAAAAAGATATCCTTCAATCAAGTCTTTCATTTGTATCACAAACCAAGACAACAGCAATGAAAAATAATCCATTTGGAACTCAGTTTGCTGATTTTAAAAAGTCAGGGGATTGGACTAAGTAACTCTGGTCACCTCAGTTTTAAAATCAGATAGCTTTAAAATCACATCTCACAAAAATAAGAAAAAAATGGTAATGTTTCTTAAAACTTTGTATGAAATATATTTGTAGTATTTTGAAATAGTAATATATTTTGTTCATATAATAAAGTTCTTTGTAAGAACAAGGGTAAGGATTATAAGAAATCTTCATAATTTTGCCATGTTATACTTAGACATGAGTCAAGACTGAAGAAATAACAAAGCCTACAAGAAAAGACATGAAAGTGACAGCTAGTTGCTAATAGAAGCTTATAGGTGATATATTCTTCTGTACTGCATGTAGTGAAGTGTTTAAGAAAATGTGTAATAAAGATATTTCTAAAAAGCTAAAAAAAAGCTTATGAACCACATTCTGTCAAACAGATGTTTTATATTATAGATATCTGCCTGTTTTACTCATTTAAAGAAAACACTTTTATGGCTCTTAATATTGATTGGTAATGCAATAAAGTGTATATCCTCAGGTCTTTAAAGTAATAAAATTAGGTTGTTGAAAGAGGGCATAATATCATAGAGATCAATAATATGAGATTTAAGAGATACTGAATGAAAATAATATGTGAGTATGTTTACCTACTTTTTTTCAAGCCAGATCTACTATTTTACATTAAAAACAAAATACACTGATTACAAGTTTCAACTCCTGTATCATTATGAGGTTAGTGGTATTACATCCAAATTTGGGAAGTGGAAAATAGGAGTCATGAAAGCAAATGACAAACAAATATGGAGACTTCAAGAACCAGCTTAACAACAGGACTCAATCTCGACAGTGGTTTTAGCCACACAGGTTGTTTATATTAACTGTCGACTTACTTATTTAACAAATAACTATTTGGTAATTACTACCCGACACTATTTCAATGTACTTTTCAGACGTCAAATCATTTAATATTCAAATCAACCTTATTCAGTAGGTGCTCAAATCAACCCATATCTCCATGTGAGGATACTGAGGCATAAGAAGGCTATGTCACACCCCACATGGCAGAACCAGGGTTTGAACCCTGGAGGTTTGGTCCCCGTGTCCATACTCATTACCTCCATATTATGCTGCCTCTTACGAAGATTTGCTTATTATTCATCTACAATTATTTAAATTACTTGTTTTTCGAAATATAGATAATTAAACAATTAGTCGAGTTAAACACTGTACTTCAATCTGCCTTTAATTTGGCTGGGATACCCAGTGACCAATGCTAGTTTTAGGTTCAAACCATCACCATCGTCATCATCATAATTTTTCATTAACATCTTAAGTGTATTTCACTTGGTCACATTAAAGAAGAGTTTTCAAGCATTCGCTAGATGCCAGGCACCACTGAATTTCGTTGGTATATATTATCACCACATTGGGCTTTTTTTCTGAAATCATAGAAGAAATTCAAATAGGAGGCAACACTGCAATCACTCTAAAAGAACTATGCTTCCAAAGTAACTTGTGTTAGATGTTGAACTGCATTATATAACATTATGTAACACAAAATTTGCTTTTTCTGGTGCTCTCTTCATAAGCTCGAAATAAAAATTACAGCACTTGCCCACCTCAACAATAGCTCATGAGGAGAGAAAGTTGTTTTCATTATCTAATGTTGAAGTAGGTTTAACATGGAAAAGTTGATGTGGATAAGAGTCTCAATTATGTTAATCCATAATACAAACCAAGAATTACTCAAGAAAGATCATTCTGTTCGATTTCCTTATTCACTAATGGCTGTCCAGGCTCAAATCACTGAATTCTGATCATTGGTTACATAATACTTACCAATCTTAATGTGACTAGAAATACACAAAAGCCAATGAGGAGTAGAAATAGTAAGACTCATAAGACATAAGAGCAGTAACACCTGAAAAATGACACCTGAGTAATTCACTGACTGAAATATTTTTCTTATTCTTCCTTGAGATTCTTATCTATCTTATTTACTTCATCAAAGACACTTATGAGAATATTAATATAATCCATGAGTTAAAAATAAAATTAATTGTACAAGTGAAGCTAGTTTTTAACATTGTTGGCCAGACATGCCTAGGTAGAAGCAAATTACTGAATGCTTAAAGATAATACTTATTACTGCAGTTAACTTTATAGATTCAAGTGTGATTTAGTTTCTCCTGCATATCACTCCTGCCTCTCCATTCTGATTAAGATATTAAGCACTGCCAGTTTTATTAGGTAAGCAAACACAATTTCAACTGAATGGCGCTAATTATCAATAATAAGGTCAGTAAACTTTAGCTTTATATAAGCTGTTGAAAAAAATACTCTGATAGTTAACTTCAAGTGGAGTGCTGTGCTAAACATATGAATACAAAATCCAGTGGCTGTAAAGGAAATCTGAACAGTAACCTCTCAAAAGGGATCTTTATTGCCTGTCTCTTAACCTGTCGCTCCCACTCAATTCATCATATGTAATAGGTTCGAATTATTCTATCATTATTTTTAAAGCATCATTTTCATTATGGCCTTCTTATTTTTGGAATTATAAACTAGTTTGCAATATAATATAGATGACAACATTTTTAAAAAGCCAAACATATATCTATAACCAAGGTGGAGAGAAATAATTACTGACAAAATATAAGCCCCTCTGTATATTTGTCTCCGATTTCATTCCCTTCCATAACAGACATAATCACTCTTTTGTTTGGCAAACATCCTTCCATGACATTTTATATACTGACATAAATGTGTATGTACCCACAATTAATATACGGAATTTCTTTACACACTGACATGTTATAAGAAGGCATAGTGTATATATTCTCTAACATTTTGGTTTTGAGGTTGATCCATGCTAATGTTTACATATTTAATTCATTTTAACTAAAAATTTATTCAGTGGAATCCCATATGCAATTATTTTTTTTCATTTTCTTGGTGATATATATATGATAGCTACATCTAAGTAAATATATATTATCACATCACTATAATGAATTTTCTTATACAGGTTTCCAAAGGCACAATTGTGAGAGTTCCTTTGGGAAATATGCCTTCGAATAGAATTTCTGGTCTTAATACACGGGCATATTCAGATTTCCTAGGCATTGCCAAATCTCTTTGCAAAGCATTATATCAGCTTACATTTAAAAAAAAATTTTTTTTGAAGTAATCTTTACACCCAACGTGGGGCTCAAACTCATGATCCCAAGATCAAGAGTTGCATGCTCTACTGATTGAGCCAGCTGGGCACCCGCAGCTTAGTCTTCTACTAGCAGTGTATAAATGTTTCCATTTTCCCACACTGACTTTAAAATTTGATATTGTGGGCTTTTATATTTTTGACAATTGTTGTTTCTGAAATGTAAACTAATTCCTGATTTATATTTACACATTTTAAATCTGAGACTTATGGAGTTTAAGAAGGCATTATGGCTTACTAATATCGATAAGATCGGTCCACACTCTTGATCTCAAGAATTAAAACTTTTCATCAGTGAGTCCTACGCTGTTTATACAATTTTATTTTTCTAAACCAGTGGTTCTTGGTGTATGGTTCCTGATGAGCTGTATTAGCATCACCTAGAAACTTCTTAGAAATGCAAATGACGGGACTACCCTTGGCCTCCTGAACCAGAAACTCTGGGGGTAAGAGCCAAACAATATCATTTAAACTAGGAGATTCTGATACACACTAGAGTTTAAGAATAACTGATCTTCGCCATGATAGTGCCTGATCATTCCTGCTACCTACCTCACTTACCCCTACTCCCACTCCCCATCATGACCACTCAAATGCTTTCTCCATATTATTCCATGAAAGGTTTTCTTACTTGTTTGACTTATTTACATGTCCTATTAAATTGAAAACTTTGCTGAACACTGAAACGTTTGAATTTATCCGAAGTAGAGTAAACTTGTTCAATATCCCAGCCATACTGAGTTTCTATATCCCCAAGCGTAAAATTACTATTTCACATTTCTGGGCCGCCTTTTTTTTTTTTTTTTTTCCTTAATGCTCTGCTCCTTGCATTCCAGAAGAAATCCCAGTATCTCACCAGATTTCCCTGGAGACACTATGCGGGAGAGAAGCACTTGTTTTCTCCTTCACTCCACTGCTATGCCTCATACATGTCACTACTCTGAAAGCATGACACAGGTTTACCACAGTTGTTTGTTTACTTGTCTTTCTTCCCATCCAGACTGCAACTTCTTTGCTTTGGTATCTTCCTAATCTGATTCATAGCAAATGATTCCATTGACACGAGTTCAATGAGTGGCAATACATTTCACTCAACATTTACTGAGTATGCATATGGATCTGATTTCTTTTCTAAGTACTAGGGAGACACAAAGGAGACTAAAACATCGGCCCTGTCTGTGAATTGTTCATAGAATTTATCCTTCGGAGAAGTCTTCTTTGAAATTTCTAGGTTACAACGTTCATTCTTTTATGTGTAAGTATTCTGGAGTTTGCAATCCAGGGACTTCTGTGTGCTACCCTGATATGCAACATAGTATTTTAGTTGTTTCATAGATGTCAAGCTTATTTCTCTCAAGTGGATTTGAAGCTACCTAAAAATAAAATTTGTGCTTCAATTTACTTTATCACCTCTTTATAAGGCCTACCACAGTGTTGGGCCCACTGCTATTTAATAATATTGCCTCAATTTTTATGAGCTACAGCTTCACTGTGAAAGAAAAAAAAATAGAATTATATTAAATTCTCTTTTGATACAGTTACAGGGTGAAGACATATTTCTCTCCATTGATTTGATAAATTCAGGCAGTTTTGTATGTATGCAACGGCTTTGGAAATAAAGCAACAATATAACTTTGTAACTGTTATCTACCTTTAGAAACAACAATTTGATTCACACAAACTGTTTTTTATATCTTCCAGAATTGAAACAAGAAGAAAATGTTTTTTTCACATCTGATTTTCTTCCAGAATCTCTACTACAAAAGACAATTTTCTCCAAATTTCATACTTTAGTGCCTACACCACTGCGTGTTTATTGTCTGTGATTACAAATGATACTATTATCAACACTGTTTCTTGACTACTTAGCTAGTTCTGAACTCCCACCTTAGGTTGTAACAGAGACATCTCATAAAAGTATAATGTCTTATAATTAACATAGTGCTTTTCATTGTGGTTCAGTAGGATCAGTATTCTGTCTTATTTATTATTGTACCTCTTAATCTGATGCTTAGAGTAAATTGGTCTTCAAGAGGTATTGGCTGAGTCTCATTGGATTGGTAGATGACATAATCTCATTTATTTCTTATACTAACCTAATCTCCCCTCTTTTTGACAGGTAAGAACACAGAAGCTTTGGAAAGTTAGGAAGCCAAGACAGGATAACACAGAAAGCAGCTGACCAGATTTCTAGTCTGTGTTTAGTGAGATGCAGTCTTACCAAATGCAGGAGAATGATACTTGGTTTACCTGTTAATGGTCAGGGATATCAGGACAGTCACAATTTAAAAAAAGCAGAAATGTTAGATTATTAGTGCATTCTTCTAACTGCGTTTCTGAAAATTATTTGTAGCAAGCGAGTCGAACGGCCGCTGTGGGGGTGGGAGGGGAGATAAACCCTCAACGATGCAGCAGATTGAAAGAGCAGTTGTGCTCATTCAGACATGTCGCAGGGCTGTTCCACCTGCGGGCCTCACAACAGATTGTGGGAAATGTGACATCCCCGCACCGCCAGCTTGGGACTGCAAATTTGAATGTTCTCCATTAAAGAACTGAATCCTCGCTGCTTTTCAAACATTAGAAGCTTCACTGTTCCTTTGCAACAGCATGTCTGAAGCTGGGAAAACATTCAGGGAGCTGCTATAAATCAGGAAGTGAACTTTTAAAAGTCTGGATCTGTGTTTGCAAAGGTTTGTTTGAAACACTGAGAGTGAAGGTAACTTCAGAGCGTCCTGTCATGTTGAAGAGTTTATGGGCTGAGGGCAATACGGCATATTTCCGCAGAAGCAAAAGCAGCATGGTACCTGTTTTTGTGAACGATATAATGTGCTTTCAAGGGGATGAAACTGCCATTGAACCAAAGTGGTCAAAAAAAAAAAAAAAAGGACACACTGAAAGATCTGAGTTGATGTGGAAGCAGTGGGAGAGCAAAGAAGCTTGGGGGTAGAAGTATGTCTTTAAAAGGGCTGCTGTTAAAGCTTTCTATAGTGTGTGAAATGTGATATCAAAATAGGGTAAAGCCAGACCCCTGTATCAAATATAGGGAAGGGAAAGCTTTATTAGCTTTATTAAAGGAGTCACTGTCACATGTGCCAAGAACTCCCCGAATATAGTATTTTATCTTGTAAAATCATCACCATCATCCACAATACTCCACAGAAAGATGTTGCAATTATAACAAAAGTTTTACTACCAGATGTTTTTTTTCTTCTTAATCTAGTTTGAATTATGATGAAATGATAAGGATAATAGCTGTGAGGTTAACTACATGTTATATACACTAGTTAATTGTGAGATGATTTGTGTTATTCATATAACAGGTGCTCAGATTAATCTGTTGTTGCAGGTAATGGGCTTCAAAAAGGATATGAAAATTTATTTGTTCTGTTCTTTGTATTGTCTTCTTAGTTCTCTGACATAGGCTTGGAATGGACCTGTAGACAAGAGATCATCTATTCTGATGGAGAGGAGGACAGATTTTTTTCACCACACCAGACTGCAAGGCGTCTATCAACAATTCCCAGGAAAGAAGATATAAGTATCCCCTGGAAACCTATTAGATTGCTCCTAATCTCACATCAGTATATGGTCAAAGATTTCTTGTCAACCAATCTATAGTCCAGGAATGTTTCATCAATATTAACATCAATGATTATGAGCATCCCTAATCCCATTGGCTAAAATTTAAACTCATCTCCAGATGGCTGGCAGCTTAAGATATCCTTGGTATATATACCTTATATATTTAGGACATTTAATTGTCCTTGGCAAAGAATATCATACAATGTAGTGGATGAAAAGATGGTACAAATTGTCTAGCAGCAGTATATAGCATACATAAGAGTTGGTTTCCCTTTAATGATTGTGGACATGCTTTCATCCATTCATAATCTCTCTCCACCTATGTTATTACCAATAGCATCAAGTTTAGAAATAACTAACAGGGGTTGAAGTACAGTCTTTCTCTTTGGAAGTGACTTTTATCTTTTTTTTTTTTTTAAGATTTTATTTATTGATTTATTGAGAAAGAGAGAAAGAGCACAAGCGCATGCAAATAGGGGAAGGGACAGAGGGAGAGGGAGAGAGAAAATCTCAAGCAGACTCCATACTGAGCAAGGAACCCCACATAGGGCTTGATCCCACAAACCTGAGATCATGACCTGAGCCAAAATCAAAAGTCGGATGCTTAACTGACTGAATCATCCAGGCACCCCTGGAAGTGACTTTATCTTAATTAGCATGTGGCCATTCAAGCTACCTAAGTAACATATACATGTAGCTTTAGGAGCAATGGGTCTCAACATTTTCTTTTTAGTAGATATTAATAATTAGGATAGGTACTTAGATAGCAAGATGTGGAAGAAAGAGAACTAAACTAATGATTTGAAACTCTGTACCTTCTGCTTCTGACCAGCTATGTGACAATGTTATTAGTAGCATACTGGAGAGCTCTAAGCTGCAAGGTACTACGTAAGAAGGGTATGCTTACCTGAGTAAGTTCACACTGAGCATCAGAACTTCAACTCTACTAATGAGGATGTGCTCACTCTGTCCACGCACTGCCTATATATTTCAATACCTAGAGCCTTTTTTTAAAACCTTGGAAGTCTATGAAGGTGACTAAAGTGTTTTTTGAGTGACTGAACTTGATTTTTGGAAATACATATATATGTGTGTGTGTGTGTGTGTGTGTGACTATAAAAATATATTAGAGGGATTATGATGTCAATGACACTTCCATCAGATAGAAAACTATTGATAATTATTTTTGTGAACTTAGCCTTTTTCTTATTAATGAACCTAAAAGGATTCTCTTTGGAGGGCCCCACATTATCCTACCCCCAACTACCATGGTTAGAAGATCTGTTTATTATTTCAGAACTCTCTTTGTTAATCACAGAAAGTTTTATGCATTATCTCATGAAGTCTTTGTTTCTGAATTTTGATTAGTTGATTTCTATAGGAGGCTTTTCTTTCCTCTATCATGCTCTTCAAAATATCGGTGTTGCTCATTAATAGAAATATTTAAATTTTGTGGTGGCTCATAGTGTCTCTTTTTAAATTGAGCTTGAGCTTTCTGTCAAGTATTTATATTTTTAATTTCCATTGTGTTCTTTAGGCACTGCGACAATGTTTTAAAGGTGTCTTTGTGGAAAGGATCACTTTCTTTTCTTGGAGTACTAGCTGAACATAACTTTCTTAATCATATAAATATTAACATGTATTCTGCACCCATTAAGAGTTCTTTATCACACTGATAGCAGGAGAAAGTCTAATGTCCTGTCCATTTAGTAGTGTTAAACAAATGCCAGTTTATTTGCTTTGGTAAATGTACCTACCTAACCTTTGAAGGACTAAATTTTTATCTGCTTCTGATGTCAATTTTATTAGGCTCATCGTAATCTGAGAGAGAATGGTACTCAAAATCTATGTGATATGAGCTGAAGCACTCTTACTAGAATAATTCACATTTCCTGGAAATGATTACCATGATCCCGCACATTGTGTCAGGATGATACTAACCAGTAAGTTATTATACTTTCTTCTCACCATATGAATACCCCTATTCATACAACACTGTGGCAAGGAAAGTAGAGTTTGAGAATATCCACTGAAAAGAAACTTACTAAATAAAGTATGGTGCATAATCACAACCGAATATTATACAACAACAGAAACAAATAAAGTAGAGCATCAAGAAACAATAGAGATGACATATAAATTGTTCTAAAGCATCCAAAGACTGTGTTTAGTATCATTTTCACTAATCAGGAAGAGGAAAGCAGAGGGATAGAATAGGGGAGGAATACAGATACTAAATACTGAAAATGTTCTAGTGCATGCATTGGGAAGGGAATTCTAGGAATCCATAATACTGTCATACAGATGCTCTACACGCATACTAAATATTCTTTTTATATGTATACGTTGCTAAAGTAAAATAAGAATATAAGTAAAAAAAAGAATAAGAAGTGTTTCTTTAGTAATTCATGCAAGACAAGACTCTATCAGGGCACTGACTTTATAATACTCAATATCCAATCTACTGAGTTAAAATTGGTACTTAAGAGTAGACACCTGGATGGCACCAGAAAATGAGCACAGTAGCAGTTCGGTTCTCTCAGTTTCAGGTAGCTCTATCTTTTAATTCACCTGAATTGCTATTTTGACGCTCAGAATTTTTAAAGGGTAATGCATGTAATGAGCACTGTGCATGCTCTATCAGTCAGCTACACAGGATTGTTGTGTAACAAACCAGTGCAAAATTCATTGGCTTTCAAAACCAATCATTTCTTTTCAGATGCATGCATCAACTAGAAAGCTCTGCTTCAGCCTGCAAGGCTGTGAGATAGTTAGGGGACTCTGTTTCATGTGTCATTGGAGGGGCACGTGAAAGGTACCCTAGTTGAAGGGTTATAAAACTATACTCTCTTGGCAACAGCAAAAATACAAGAGAGCAAGCCAAACTGTGCAAGAACCTGTAAGCTTCTGACTGCATCACATCTGCTAACATTAGCCAAGGTAAATTACATGGCCGAGCTCAAAGTCAAAATGTGGGAAGGTGAACTTGAATGTAGATTTATAAGACGACTCCGGGGAATATAAAATCAGGACCTGTAATTCAATCTATCATACAAATTTACTAAACCAAATCAGTTACATATTGTTCTAGCGGCTTCCTCTACTCAGACCTGCTATTCGCCCTTCTCTGGTATGCTGTGCCCCATGATGCTGAATTCTAAGGATTACCTATTATGCATTAGGCTTGTCTGGTGACCAGCCTCATGGAATGGCCAAGAGAAACTAATAGTGGGAGACTGGAGGTCAGTAGAAATAAAACTTGGGACATTTCTTCCCCGCATGATATCACATAGCAATATATCAATATATATCAAGAGCTAATTACAGTATGTATAGTACAGATATGTCTTACTAATCATAAATTCCTTCTCAAAATAATGCGATAATTTGGGATAAAGATAAAAAAATCAGGATAGTCAGGCTTTTTTATTATGCTATATGGTGACTCTTTTTATAATTGTTTGGATACAACATAGGTGTTGGTTTTTGGCTAGAACTCTCCAGATTCCATATTATGTGCTCAGTATAATACATAACATCTTTTTAAGTGTAGGAAAGTTCTTTTCTTCAGTGACACTGCATTTTGCGCATCTATTTTTGGTTCAATTCTCTAATTTCTTTTTCCCAAGTAGGACACCTCCTTTTTTTCCTTAAGACTGAATTTGGGTACCTGCTCTTATTTTTGCAAATTCAAGTCTTTCATTTAACTAAGACACACACATCCCACATGTTCCAACAATTTCAGCTGCAACTGGTCAGAATTCCGATTTGGCCCAAAACCAAAGATAGTACAGGATTACTTCTCAGTGGCTTCTCTAGCTTAGTACAGACTTTATTTACCCAAAGGTAGCCCAGTGTCCAGTACCCACCCCACAGTGAGAGCTTCATCTTCCATAGGTTCTCTCATAATTTTTTTCTTTTTAAAAATTAAACCCTACTGTGAGGAATCCCTTGACTGTTTTTTCTTGCTGTGTTTCTGACTGAAAGAGGTTTCTGAAAGCACATTTTTTGGGGTAAGATTTTATTAATTTATTTGAGAGAAAGAGTGCACAGAGGGAGAGGGAGAAGCAGACTCCCCACTGAGCAGGGAGCCCAACGAGGGGCTTAATCCCAGGACCCTGAGACTATGACCCAAGCCTAAGACAGACACTTAGCTGACTAAGCCACCCAGGCACCCCTGAAAGCATACTTAAAATAATCTTCCTCTAGTCAAGAAAAAAAATCTGATTTCCCCTTTCAAACATTCATCTTTGCTACTTTCATAATTAGAAGGTATGGGTGAAGAAGTGGGTCCACCAAGGTTACATGATAATTGTGGGTATGTTGAAGAACACATGATGAAGATGGAAAATCAAATTTTAGAGAGATAATTAAGTCGAGGCACAAATCATAGGAAAGAGAAGGAGATAAAGAAGGCACCAAAGCAGAAAAGCGATTCAGTTATTAAAAAGAGCACTATAAGCCCAGAACACACACACACAAATGTACTCTACTCAAAACATGTCTGTGATCAGAAGCCAGGGGCATATGGCTAAAGTGGATTTACATAACTTCAAGATGATTTATAGTGGAACTAAATGCTAGGAAAAAGCTTCAAGGCTCAGAGACAAAACAACGCTATTTCTGCAGTAACCATGATAATGAAGAAAAATACATCAGCATTAAATGTGTTTGGGAAAGTAAGGAGAACTGCAAAGAAGGCTGGTGGCTTAAATTACATTACCAAGAGGATCTTTATTTTTACTGAAAGGTTAACAATGACCTGGAAAGGAATGAACAAAATTTATGCTAATGGATTAACATTTCAGGGTTATTTCTCATACATAATCTGTCTGTGTGCAATTTAGATCCCATTTGCATTCAAGGTATTGTTTTCTTATAATACCTGCCAACAAGTACTGTGATGCAGGGGATGGCACTGGTGTCACAAAAGTCTCAGACAAATCCCTATTATCATCATCTTCCTGAACAATGATTATTAAAGAAAGTCCCCGGGGAGCTCTGAGTTCACAGTCACTGAAGAAGAATTACTTCCTGATTTAGATATGGTTTCAACATTGGAATTGAGAGACACGTAGTTTTCAGTCAAAGCTGATAGGATCCACTGAAGCACAGCTTATTATCAATTTCCACTGAACAATAAAAAGTCTCCAGTTGTTATTTCAAATTTAGAATGCTTACAGTTGCTTCCATCTGGTTGCTATAACTTGTTCACTCAAGCACAATTTCTACTTCTTTTGCATTCAATCCAATCCCCAGGGTTAGAGTCTAAATTCTGCTTGTGTTTCAATGTATTAAATCCCAGTCTATCTCCTTATTCTATATTTTAAAATCTTGTCTATTTTCAAATGACTTGGTTTTATAACTTTTTTGTTCTTTTTTGCCTTATATATTAATCATTTTTGCCACACTGAGACTTTCTTCTTTATAGAATCTGGCTGGTGAAAAATCTTGTGAAAATAAAATTACTCTTCTCTCTCCAGCTGTTTTCATTGACTTTTCTTTAAATCAATATTATTTGTATTTCAGGTTTATTTCTAAGTTTATAAGGTTGTGTAGCTATTTGTTATGTATATAATTATGTATATATATGTATGTATGGATTATACATATACACACATGTATATACATGGTATATATATGCATACACATATGAAAAATTGAAGCCATGGCTATCATTATCAACTGCAAATGGAAAAGGATCCTAATTTTACTATCTATTCCCATTTTTGTAGTTATTTGTTTTAAATGCAAATTTTTCAGGTCTTTATTTTTTTCTAGTTTGGAAATTTGAAAAACTCTTTACTTCTCTCAGCATTTCCTAACAGTGGGAAGGGTACTTCTACTTATGGAATAGAACTTTTCCCAGGGTTTTCCCCACTCTAGGCTGATAGAAATTCATGAAATTTGCTTTCCTCCTTATAAATATGACATAGAGGACCAAATATTCAGTTAAATAATCTGTCTTCAGGGTACATACACAAGTTTTATGGAGCCCAAAGTCTAGAATCAACCCATCAAGGCAGATCACTATACTTCAATAATTTGATTTTCCAAGATTATCTAGTTATGCCCTGGGA
Source organism: Potos flavus (assembly GCA_028534135.1). NCBI lineage: Eukaryota > Metazoa > Chordata > Mammalia > Carnivora > Procyonidae > Potos > Potos flavus. The sequence continues at coordinate 29,365,045 of CM052897.1, forward strand.
AACAAATCCATGGATTCTAAATATGTGTGATTAAAAGAATCTTTTCTTGTTTAAGAGGAGGAGCTGGA
>CM052897.1:29371415-29411652 GCA_028534135.1 Potos flavus
GGGGGAAATGGGTGGTAGAGGGAAATGAAACAAGAGGGGATCAGGAAGGAGACAAACCATAAGAGACTCCTAAACTCATGAAACAAACTGAGGGTGGCGGGGGCTAGGGGCGAATAGGGATAGGGTGGCTGGGTTATGGACATTGAGGAGGGTATGTGCTATGGTAAGTGCTGTAAAATGTGTAAGCCTGAGGATCCACAGACATGTACCCTGGGGTAAATAATACATTATGTGTTAATTTAAAATAAATAAATAAATAAATAAATAAATAAATAAATAAATAAAATTTTTAAAAAAGCTAATTCAGTATTGTAGAAAAGAGCAGAGCATAAAGGCAACCATGGAGAAAAAGAGAAACCTATACATTCAGGGGATATTTAAGAGATCAAAGTGATTGATCGGACTTAGTGAAAAATAAGACAAGGGGAATGAGGGAGAGGGAAGTGTCAAGGATGATTGGATTAATGGATTTGTGCCATTAACTGATACAGGAGGCAATGGAAAAAGAGACAATGATTTCAACGTTGGGTATCTTTCATTTGAGGTGCATTTGAGATATCCAGATGAAGTTGAGTAGGCAGCTGGATCAAAACAGTACTTGCACATGTTATCAAATCAAATACGGAGGAGCACATGGTTAAAAGCAGCAATTTTCAATTCTCTTCTTTCCTTCTCCTTGAGTAACCTCTTAGCCATTTCTATATATTTTTTTAATTTTAATTAATAAATTCTGGTGGTTAACCTGTGACTCCAGAAAATGAGCTCCTATTTTTTTTCTTAATTTATCAGCTTTAGTTACCATCTACTTACAACTGAGGTAAAAGAACATTTCCCTCATCTCAATGTTGATATTTACATTTTTATTTTCCCAAACTCATACTAGAGACATACTGGAGATTAAAGATGAAAATTTTTATTTCTTTTAACTATTCGTACTTATACCTTCACCCAAATTAGTTACTGAGTTTATCATAATTAATTCTATGTTATATGTTTGGTTTTCCTATGTTCTTACTACCTTCTACAGTTTCCATATGAAAAGAACTATTTCAGGTGTAATGAAAATGTGTCACCTGAATAGATGGGCTACAAAAATATATTGGCAATTTTCACTAATAAGAATTTGGAGGTATAATTTTATAGCTAGGTAGATATGAATAATAAGCATAATTAATGTCTGCAAAAGTTAGGGCTATAGAAAAAACAATTTAAATAATACAAAATTTCCACTAACAAAAATAGGCATATAAAATTAAAAATGATAAAGGAATAGATTTTGGTATGAATTGTCAAATCCATTCTTTCATTCATTGATTCATTCATTCATTCAACAAATTTATATGAACCAGAGAGACTATTCTAGATGCTGGAGTTATGGCTTTATTTTTATTTTTTTTAAAGATTATTTATTTATTTATTTATTTATTTGAGAGAGAGTAGGAGCAAGAGAAATCACAGAGGGAAAGGAAGAAGCAGGCTCCCTGATAAGTAGGGAGCCTGATGTGGGGCTCGATCCCAGGACCTTGAGATCATGACCTGAGCTGAAGGCAGACACTTATCTGACTGAGCCACCCATACACCCCTGGAGTTATGGTTTTAGTGAACTATTGAGAGAATAAACAAATGTATGTGTTGCCTTTCCTGTAATTCTGTTTTCTATATCCTCTTAAATGTCAGTATCTTTACATATATGCTCTCAAAACATTAAAGTTTCCCCCTATAAATTATAATTGTATAATAATTATATTAACCATTGTTAGGAAAAACTCAGCACACATGAGGAAAGAAAGCATACCAGTCTCGCTTATTACAAACCAGAATTTGGGTCATATAATCAACTCTTATAAGTTTTATGTGTTCTAACTAATCAGTAGTATTTACATTGCATTTTTGTCTATATTAGTCATGAGTAAAACTTTTATAATAATAATAATACCTGAGCTGAACACTATGATTTACACTTTATATGTACTTTGACTAGGTTATACAGTGTTATTTAGCAACCTCCAAATCTTGGTGATTTAAACCAACAAAGATTGATTTCTTCCTTCTACATGGTCACTATTGTCTGGTTGAGATCTATGTTCACGTTATTCTGACACTCAAATCTAGGCTAATGGAGAAGACACTGGAACACTGAGTGTGGCAATTTATACACAAGCTCTTAAAGCTTTCAAAGGAAGTGTCATACATCACATCTACTTATTGCCCAAAACAAGACACACGTCCCAACTAACTTCAAGGGAACTGGGAAGTGCAATCCCACCATGTGCCATAGAAGACAATTGGAATTATTTAATTGTCAGCATTACCACAAATTATAAATTGGACTTTTACTATTCCCATTTTGTAGATTTAAAAAATTATATTTTATAACCAACATTACCAAACTTCTCAAGCCTCATTTTTTAGGATCATATAATATTCATGAAGGAATGAACTTTGTTATAGCAAGAATATCTTAACGAAAAAGTATTTTAAATATGAAAAAAGACTACTAAATATATTAAATAATATACTAATTAAATAATATTTTCACATATAAATGTTCTGTTGTCTGCATTTTAAAAAGACTTTTTTGTAACAGACACATAGATGAATAAAAGAGAATATAGAACCCAGAAATGGACCTACAACTACACGGTCAACTAATCTTTAATAAAGTAGGAAAGAATATCCAATACAAAAAAGGCAGTCTCTTCAACAAATAGATTGGAAAAACTGGACAGCAACATGCAAAAGAATGAAACTGGACCACTTTCTTACACCATACACAAAAATAAATTCAAAATGGATGAAAGATCTAACTGTGAAAAAGGAAACCATCAAAATCTTAGTGGGGAACACAGGCAGCAACCAATTTGACCTTGGCCATAGAAACTTTTTACTACACATGTCTCCAGAAGCAAGGGAAACAAAAGTAAAAATGAACTATTGGGATTTCATCATAATAAAAAGCTTCTGCACAGCGAAGATAACAATCAACAAAACTAAAAGTTGACCTACAGAATGGGAGAAGATATTTGCAAATGACATATCTGATAAAGGGCTAGTATCCAAAATCTATAAGGAAATTATCAAACTCAACACTAAAAAAATAAGTAATCCAGTTAAGAAATGGACAGAAAACATGAACAGACATTTCTCCAAAGAAGACATGCAAATGACTAACAGACACATGAAAAAATGCTCAACATCACTGATCATCAGGGAAATGCAAATTAAAACCACAATGAGATACCACCTCACACCTGTTAGAATGGCTAAAATTAATAACTCAGCAAACGACAGATGTTGGCAAGGATACAGAGAAAGGGGAACCCTCTTACACTATTGGTGGGAATGCAAACTGGTGCAGCCATTCTGGAAAACAACAGTATGGAGGGTCCTCAAAAAGTTAAAAATAGAACTACTTTATGACCCAGCAACTGCACTACTAGGTATTTACTCAAAGGATACAAAAATACTTATTTGAAGGGGCATTTGCACCCTGATGTTTATAGCAGCATTATCAATATTAACCAAATTATGGAAAGACCCCAAATGTCCATCAACTGATGAATTTATGTATATATATGTATGTATGTGTATATATATATATATATATATATATATATATATATATATATATAATAGAATATTACTCAACCATCAAAATAGAGTATTACTCAACCATCAAAAGAATGAAATTTTGCCACTTTCAATGACACGGATGGAACTAGATTGTATTATGCTAACCGAAATAAGTCAGTCAGAGAAAGATAATTATCATATGATATCATTCATATGTGGAATTTAAGAAACAAAACAGATGAACACAGGGAAAGGGAAGGAAAAATAAGATAAAAATTGAGAGAGAGACAAACCACAAGAGACTCTGAACTATAGAGAAAAACAAGGTTGCTGGAGGGGAGGTGGGTGGGGGGATGAGCTAAATGGGTGATAGGCATTAAGGAGTGCACTTGCTGTGATGAGCACTGGTGTCGTATGTAAGTGAAGGATCACTGAATTCTACTCCTGAAACTAATACTACACTATATGTTAACTAACTTGAATTTAAATAAAATCTTGGGAAAAAAAAAAAAGGATTTTTTGGTAAATATTATTAGAAATTTTAACCTTGGAGCAATATAACTTGTCATACTACTGTCATGTCCACAGATCATGACCATTAAATTAATTTACGGCTCTTTTGAGAAATGTATGAGAATTTACATTGGAATAGGCTTAAATTTTAATGTACTTTAACTAGAGTCATAAAAAATTATAAACTATTATATTGTTTTTCTCTGTTAAATAAATAAAATCTTTAAAAAAATAAAATATAGAATAAATACTTATATAAATACATACATATAAGTATGTTTTCATATTGTATCTATTTGAGGTGGCTTAGATAAAATCTGTTTGAATACAAAAGAAAGTGTAAATTGTTGAGGTCCCTTTTAGTATTATGATTTTATGAAAATATTTACTTTACAATTATATGAGCATTTAAAATAGCAATAAAATAGGTAAATTTGATGCAATTGAACAACTTTCAATATGTACTACTTAACTTTTAAACATAAGTAACAGGAATCATCATCACTAATCATGCAATTGTCTATCTGCTCTGGAGATTTATCTGCCCATTCCTCCTTCAGATAGTACTCTTCATCATTCTGTCAGAAGACAAGCCATTGTTACAAATCAAATAAAGAAATACATAGGTCCAATGTTTAAGTAATCAGAGTAATTAATGATAAAAATAATAATATGGATATGTTACAATAAAAAGTTTTTCTTAAAATGCCTTATCATTTTATTGTAAGTGAAAAGAGAGAATTATGCATGCACAAAAAATGGGTATGAGAAAAATAAGAAATGGCCTTTGTCTTCAAGAAACTAAAATTCCGTAAGTAAGGAGAGACAATTAACTCAAAGAATAAACTAAATAATATTAAATTGATAAAATTCATAGCAGGGATTTCAAAAGTTACAAAGAGCAGTTTAGAAAATGAGGGGAAATCCATTCATTGAAATAGCTGCCTCTCTGTCTTGAGGTATAGTTACCTTGATCTTTTAGGATGAGTGGCCAAATCAGCATTTAGGCTCTAAGAACAGAGTTTCACGTCTTCATTTCAACAGAAAATAGAAAAATTTTTCTTTTTCTTATTAAAGTGTTTTAGGTATTTTAAAATTATTTTAAATATAAAAACTCTGGAAATAACTGTTAGAAAAGGTAAAATTGTACATTTTAGTAGTAAAAACTGTAAATGGAATATGTGGCCAGCAACGTGACTTCCTTCACCTCTCTAAGAGAATATGAACTGAATCTGAAAATATCACCTAATCCCCAGGCACCTGACATACCTAATCCTCAATTAACTCATAAATAAAATCAGAAACCTTGCGATGATTGCAGCTGATGGCTCTGATTCCAGTCATCAATCAATGAAATAGCAACTTTTGGTCATTACTCACCGAACAAATTTTGAATACATAATGAATCAGAGAATGATACTTGAGAATAATTATTCATCTACTAAACCATAAAATCCCATCAAGCTCAATTTATAAATATAGAGTGTGATTTTGACTCAGTGATAAGCTATTAAGGTCAATCATTCTATTAAGCAATTTTAGCATTTTTACAATAACTTATATGATTGGTCAAAATGACATCAATATTTATTTTCTAGTTACACGGAATTTGTTACCCACAAGATATAGCGAGAAAAAAAATAAAAACGGACATAGAATTTTTAAAAATTCACAGTCGATTAGGATGGTCTATTGTGTATTCCTTCCAAGGTAAGCATATGTTCTCTTTCTTTCATTATTATATGGAATTCCAATAAAAATAACTTTAAATTCACTAGAGTGATATCCAAAAAAACTGTTCCCTGTAAAAGCCATCAATCCTTTCATTTCTAGTAATGTTCTACACACCTTATAAATCCTAAATTGATTCAATTTTGAATTGAATCACAAGACCTAAAATGCTTCAAAATTAAGTATAGCAGAGAATGATTTTTTATCAAGTCCAGAACTAGGGTACCCTAAAGGAAAATAGAGCATTAGACTTTTGCAGAGGTTGCAAGTGTATATTTTGTACATGGCAGTAGTTTTAGGATGGCAGGTGTGAAAGAATTAGAAAATATAAATTACATACTTTCTTATGTTTTATAAACCAAAGTGAGGACTTGTTTATCTTGACTTGTGAATTTGCATACCCTTGATTAGTTGTGAATTTTTGTGATGCATCATAATAACTCAAAATTCTAAACAGGAGTTTCTTTAATTTGATTAAATTTAAACTTTATGAACAAATTTCTTTAATCACTCAACCATATTTCCTCATTTAGTCATTTACTATAAGATATAAATCAAGTTTATAGTTTTAAGACTATTATGTGAAAAAAGTTTAATGTTTGAGGTAGATCTATATGTCAGAAGTAGAAATATGATTTGGAGGAGGACATTTTAATTTACTGAAATTCTTTTCAAAAGAATAATTTTCAAAAAAATTCTTTTCAAAAGAATAATTTTCAAAAAAAATAAGATTTTTGTCTCTTATTCCCTACCACCTATTCTTAATTTCCCATTCTTTCATGTTCAGACTTTAAAGTTCATGATGAGTAGGTCTTCATGAATAAAAATGGGGAAAATAATAACCAAAAATTATCAATTTGTGAAATAGAAATCAGTTCACGCAGTACATTCAAAATAACTTTACCATTTATTATGTATTAGGTGGTATTCTAAGCACTAGTGGATCAAAAGTAAACAACATCTAACATTCTCCTGAAACTTATATTCTAGTAAAAGTAACATATGAAGAAAGAACTGAAGGAGGTGTGAGGATGAGATGTACTGCTATCTTGGTAAAGAGAAAAAGGGAACTCCAAATGCAGAAGCTTTAAGACAGGAGCCTACTTGATGATTATGATGAAAAGTGAAGAAGCCATTTCAGTATAATAGAATGAGCAAGACGAGAGTAGGAGGAGATGATGTCAGAGAAGACATTGGTAAGACAAGAAAAAGCACAGACCATGTAGGGTGAAGCTTTTATTTTTATGTTTTTTTAATTTCCAAGTTCTTTGACATTTCTCCATGTAGCAGTGAGCTCTATGTCCTCTCCTCTTAAATGTAAGTAGATTTACAACTCTTGACCAATAGAGTATGGGGGAAGTGATATTATATTACTCCTGAGGGTAAGTCACAAAAAGCCATGGACCTTTTCTGGTCTCTTGAAATTCATTTTCTGGATTTTGACTTGGTGGATCCCAAATACCTTGCAATGAGAAGCCCAAACCACATAGAGAGGCCACGAAGGGAGGCTCTGGTTGGCAACCCCAGCTAAGTCCCACTTTGAATCATCTCAGCCCAAAATGGAATGAGGCTTTTGGTGAGTCTTGAAGGCTGTTAATGTACTTTGCCCTTAAGAAGAATATAAAGACTTCATAGCCAGAATACAGGTTGTGAAACTTAGAAAAGGTCTGCAAATTAGTTGACGTTCTTCCCTTTGAGAGATGCTGTCCCTGCCCCTTGAATAGAGGCAGGGTTGTATTTGACCAAGAGAGTATGAAGGAAATGATGCTCTATTACTTCCATGGCTAAATTCTTAAGGGCCATGCAGCTTCTCCCTGGATCATTTGGTATATTCATTCATCAGATGCTTCCTTTTGAGATGCTACCTCTTGGAAACCATCCACTACACTCAGGGAGCTCAAGCCACATGGAAAGGCCATAAGGAGGGGTTCTGGTTCACAATTCAGGCTGGACCCAGCGTTTAAGCCATCCTATCCCAGGCACTGTGGGTAAAAATGCTTCTAAATGATTCCAGATATCCCTAATGCCCTCAGCTATTCAAGGCTTCCTGGCTAAGGTTCAAGACACTAAAGAACAGGAACTAGTCATTACCACTATGCCTTGACAGAATTCCTGACTCCAGTGATACATAGTTGTTACTGTTTCACATTACTAAACCTCAGGTTAGTGAGTATATCAAATACATTGAGCAAAACTACATGATCTGGCTTAATTTTTAGAGATATGAACTTACTTACTAAAAAATACATGGTTGCTATCAGAGGTACATTATATCTTGCTGATGCCATGAACAGTATTTATAAAATAGAAATCTATATTTCATAGCTAAGTCTTGGACCAAAATGGAAAACAAAAGTTTTGAGAACAGTTGTTAAGGAATAATAAAAACTGAATTTTGAACATTAGAAAAATCAGATCATTGAATTATATAACACCCAACCCACTAATCTAGGTCCCATTGCTTTGAAAGAAGGTACCTGTGTACATACAGTAATACATTATGGCAATCAGAGAGTTTGGTGGAGTTGTGCCCCTCATAGCTGACAGTAGAGCTGGTGGAGTCTAACGAGCATCCCAGAGGCAGCATCACCATCACTATTCAGCTAGCTATGAAGCAGGTGGACAGGACCAATAAATAAGAGAATCCACGTTTTAGCAATTGAATGAAACATTGAAAATGATTGTTGAGAGATTCCATATATCTAAGACAAGTTTTAAGGCATTAGATTGTCAATTGATCTTTTTGCAAAGGTAATGGCATAAGAAATAAAGAAAAGATAATGTGAGGGCAAGCTAGCTGTAATGAAATATCAAACATTGATGTAATAGACAGTGAATGATTTCATACTACTTATACTAGCTTTAATGGAACCTTAGAAGGGAAAAGTAATTCAACAGTGTTTTCACTTCAAGGAAACTTTAAACTTAAGCAATCAATATCCCATATGAAAGGCTAAGTAAAATACAATTTGTCTTATTCCTAGAAACTAAAAGATGCTTCTGTTTAATCTCAGTCTTCAGAGTTTAATAGTGTTGGACCGTTTCTCCTTCTCTATTATGCACTAACTCAGGACAGAATATTATTTTTCAGTGGTCAAGCATGGATGAAAAATGAACACAGCCTGATAGTAAATAGTAGCCCAGTATTTCTTACATATTTGGCGATAATGCATCAATTTCCTTTCTTGAATATGTTTGCTTCTTCAGAAAATTTCCTCAAATAAGACTTCTCATTCTTCAGACTTCATTACACTCAATATCTTTCATGATTGTTTGTAATACCATTTACAAGTATGTATAGAGCCTTTTCTATGTGCCAGCAGAGTACTAACTGAATTACATGCAATACTTAATTTATATCTGCCTAATAATTTTAAGTAGGTAGTATTATTGTCTCTATTTTATAGATAAGGAGAGTGAGCACAAGGAAATTAAATAAACCTCCCAAATGTAGATTTGGGATGTAGAAAATTTGAAATGTAGAAAATCCACCTCAAGGGCACACTCCCTTAACTACTTACCCTATAGTATTTATTGTTACCTGTGTTTGTGTATCATATGATTATGATATCATATCATGATATGATTAAGATGATATCATATGATTCACACAAGATTGATTATATGCATGAAGTATGGCAACTTATATGCCACCAAGGGTTTTTATTTATTCAAAATGTTTAGTAAGAATAAAGACCTAAGTCCAGTGCTACATATCTAATCAAAATTATTAGGACTCTTGAATGAATCATTTCAATCATTATATAGACATTTTAGAAAAAGAGAAAAATCATATGATATTTGTATGGTATCTATTCAATATTAGAACGTGTTCTCTTTTATGTAGCTGCAAACTCAGTTCCTAAAATAATATTCTCTGGGGGAGAATGGATTTCATGTATGCACCTGAAATAAATTTCAAGAAGACAAGAAATAGAAGGCAGAAGAACATGCTCAGTGGTTTCCACACTATGCCACTCATTGCACCTGGTCTTCTTGGATTTCAGGCCAGGGCTGCAACAAGGGAGCTATCTGGCACTATGGGTAAGTCTGAGGAGGACTCTGGCCTTGCCCGTACCTTTTGAACTGGCACAGTTCTCTCTCATCTATTTTGTATTTTCAGGGTATAGCCCTGTGACCAGGATAGAAAAATCTGTGAGTATGAAGGTCTACTAGTTTCCCTGAAACCAGAATATCTACAGGTCAGGATTGCAATTTGTAAAAGTGTAGAACATCCCTTAATCTGAAAGGATACTCTCAGCATAGATTCTTTTAGGAGAATCTAAGATTAATAGATAATCACCAGGTTACAATCTGACAGGAGATCAGAGACTCTGGGAACTTGTGCCTACTCTTAAATAGGGCAACTCTAAGGAAAAGCCTCTAGGACCCATCCCTCATTTCTGGGAAGGAATAAAGGCGGCTGAATGATCCCTGGTTTCATCCTTCACTGAAAAACTTAGGTCTTAGGATCTGACCATTTCCCAGGGTTCAAGTCCACAATTAAATTATCTTTCAAAAAACTAAACAATAAAAGGCTTGTACCATTCTAAAGAAATTATTTTTAAAAATATTATTGTAGTCCTGGTGACAGCAAAAAAAAAAAAAGTACTTCCTTTCCCTTATTAGTAGTGAGGTCAAATTATCAACAAAATGATTTTATTATATCCACTGACAGTTTTAAATTTTTTTTTTTTTTCAGTTCACTTGGATGGAAAAGGCACAATTAAGGTCTTTTCCAGAGTCATTTAAAGGAAAATCTGAAGCATAATATTAAACTAATTAGTCATATTTGAAGATGAGCAGTTCAATGATGATCCTAAATGCTTTTGATTCTTTTTTGAGAGGTAAGTGGGTGTTAAAGTTAGTGCTCATTAGTCTCATTTTTTAGAGACTAAAAAAGATTTTTGATAAAATATTTCTTTTATGAGAAGCAATTTTTATTATACATAAAAATTGCTTCTCATAAAAGAAATATTTTATCAAAAATCTTTTTGAAAGTTGGATATATTCTCATAATCGAATTTCATAAAAGAAAAATCTGACAATGATTTAAAATTTCCATTTACTGAAAAGAATATTTTAACAATTAATTTGTACCAGGCATACAATCCAAACAAAATATTAGAGATAATCCTGGGGAAAATTATTTTACTCATTTGAGAGAAAAACAAATTTTGTATTTTATAAAGTGATTACAAAGATATATTGATGATAAAGAAAAAAAAATTTTAACACAAACTTTCAGATAGCTAAAGGGAAATATAAAACTAGGCTAATTGTTATTGGGATTAATAGAATTGGGGTAGGAAATTAGACACATTTTCAAGCCAAATCTTATTCACAAGGAATATGGTGACAATCCTAATGTCTCAAAATTTGCAGTTCAGTTTTCTTCTTTAATTACATCTATTCCTATTTTTTTAGCTTTAAAAAATGAGACTAATGAGCACTAACTTTACAAGGCCCACTTTCTGACATAATTAAATTTCTATTCAATTAATCAAAGTCTCTTTTTAATAGAGCAATAAAGGACTGTAATTAATGAAACAATATATAAATACATGTTTTATGAATTACACTAGTAGGGATCAGATCTTTATCCTATTTTACTTGTTTTGTACAAATTCATTTCTACCAAACAGATACTTACTTTGTACCAGGATTTGAGGTTTAAGAGACAAGTGAGATAGACTGCCTTTTAATAAATAGTTTGCAGTATCAATGTGAAAAATTGTTTTCAAGGAAAAAGAAAGCTCACTCATCTATTATTACTAAAATAGTGGCTGAGAAGAGAAATATTGTTCTATAATTCATTTCAAAGAAAGGTTTTAGGTGCCTTATCTCTGTTACTATTAATTGCACAAACTCTGACTAGCATATATGACTAGATTAAATTTTGCGATTGAGAAAAATTATTATTTTAGAGATATGAATTTGCTTAAAATCACAGTTTTGATTGAAAAGCTCCGACTTGAACCAAGGTAGATCCCACCCCACTCATGTTTCCATGCTGTGCTTCTCTTCCTTTGAAGAAGCATGTAATTAAATCTCTGTGAATCTGGCCTCACAGGCAGAAACTAAACCTGGTACCCCTCAGGGGCCAGGGGCAGAATCTTCCCAGTGTTAGACTTGGGGGTTGGCTACAACTTATAATATTATACCTGGCTTAAGTTTAAATTTAAAATAAAAGAAAAAGAAATGTGGGAATAAGGTAACCCCAGAGCCTTATTATCTTAACAGTACGATGAATGCTAAAGGAATAAGAATTTTTTTTGTTTTTTTATGCATATGCACATATTCATTGGAATATGTGTAAGCATGTTTTTTGATGCACACTACTTTAAGGAGGAATGACTTTTGGTTCTCTCAGAGTTGATCTGAAGATCACATCCTCACACTGACATGACTTACTAATAGAGGAATGACATGAGGCTTATTTTAACATCGTTTTTACAAAAAATTCAGTACAAATTTAGGTTGTCGTGAGGTATCAGGACTAAGAGCCCAGGTGTTGTAGTCAGGCAAATGGCACAAATCTCAGTTCTGAAATTATTAGTAATCTTTAGCAATTAACTTACTTGTACATGTTTTCCCATTTATATAATTAGGGAATTACTGGGCATTCCATAGTGGGTTTTTTCACGCATTTTTAATAATATATAAAAATCTTAGTAGATGTCTGAAAGATATATTAGTAAATTATTTTATTGTTATTATCATTATTATTTTGTTATTAGTGTTTTTTGTTAGTTACTATTATTATTGTTGTCATAAATTATACATGTATCATTGTTGTGTAAGTTAGTTTTAATTATAAACCTGGATAAAATGAAAAGACTTTATTCTGAAAACCTATAAAGAACGTAGGGAAATCCACTTAAACATTAGAAAATCCATTTAAACATTACAACTTTTTAACTATATTTTATTATATATTATTCAGAAAATATTAATACAGAAATTTAAAACTTATTGAATTATTAGGATTAAAGCTAGATATCTATTTTAGGCAAAATTAGGACTCAGAATAGTAATCGTGTTGGAAGAATTTGTGAGAAACTCATAGAACTCATGCATTTTATTAATAATTGTAAATATCTGTTATTTATGTTTTTGGAAGTTTTTTGGTGGTAGTACTCTCTTAAGGTTACCATTTCCATTCTTAGAAACAAGTTTTCTACCTCCTAGAAGTAGAAATAATTTCAGAAATATATTTATTTCTGACAGAAACTGCAAAACAATTAGAATCATTTCCTTTCATCAAAGTTTAAGAATATAGAGGGACAAAATGGATAAAGAAGTTGACGGTTGATTAATTTTGCTCTTTGGTTATTTCATATGATTTGATCCTCATACATTTGTGTTCTTTTTAATAAGTTAAATGCTTAGCCAGCTCTTGTATATAGGGAAAACAAAACTCTCCTCAAATGTTTGATCATAGATTCCAGAATGAAAAGGAGGCTAAAAAGTCAGAAAAATATATATAAGGAGTGAGGGACTATGGGTGGTGGATGAGGAAAGAGGTCATGCTACAGATGAAGATCATGGTATAAGAGTGAAGAGACCTGAATGATAGCCAGACTGAAGCTTCTAGAGAGACTTCTGAGTTTAAGACTCTGACAGAAGCCCTGATTAAGGTATAAAGCAGACCTTGTAAGTAAAGTCACAGGCATAAAAGGAATGGAGATCTGTAACAACTTTGGAGTCAGAGAGTTAATCAATACTGATGTGAACAGCCTGTTGTTAAGGACAGAAAATGAGGATAAAACAAAGATTATAGGTAGAGTATCAAGCCATTGATGAGGATGGGAGAGTATCTTAGCTGTTGGTAAATGGCTACAGTGAGAAGGGATAGTGTCAGAAGTGTCAGACAGAGTCATCAAGAGAGAGGCCATTTAGTTAACATAACACAATGATGATGATCTACAAGCAATAGTCTGAATCAAAGATATATTTGACAACCTCATCATTGAAGGAAGAAGCGAGAAAAGTCGATTTCTTTTCTGGGATCTGCTGAGCTCTCAGGGAGTGTAGTGGGCTGAACCATGTCCTCCAAAAATTCATACCCACCAAGAACCTCAGAATGCAATCTTATTTGAAGATAGGATCTTTGCAGATTTAATTAGTTAAATTAAAATAAAGTCATACTGAATTAGAGTAGGCCCCAAACCCAATGACTGGTGTCCTCATAAGCAAAGAAAAAGACACAACAGAGACATAGATAATACTACTTAGAAACAGGCAGAGACCAGAGCAAGGCATCCACAAGCCTAGCAACAATAAGATTGTTGGCCACCACCTTAAAGAGGCATGGAACAGATTTTCTTGCAGACCCTCCAAAAGAAACTAAATCTATCAATATTTTGATTTTGGATTTCTAGCCTCCTTACCTATAAGAAAGTAAAGTTCTGTTCATTTAAGCCATTCTGTTTATAATTATTTGTTATGGCAGATCTAGAACCTGGTACAGAGAGAAACTAAATTTTCAGCTACTCCAAGAAAAGAAGAATTAAAAGTTTAAGGATAGGTATCATAGCTAATAGAGATATGGACAGTGATAGACCTGGCCCGGAAAGGGAGGAACTGCTCTGAGGGATAGTGACAGAGAAGGAGGAAATATTAAGGAAGATGCCTTGACCCAGATGAGCAATTGTCTATTACAGGGAATATGATGTTGAGAGTCATAAAGAACACACAAAATAGTATTGGAAAAGCTAATAGAATCAATTAACTCCCAATGATAATATCTAAACTTGAAAAACATGGTCTGAAATTTTATGATATAGCAGAACTTGTGTTGAAGTCACACAGATTTGGATTACAATCTTTGTTTTTCCACAAATTAGTTATGCATATTTGGAAAATTCTTAACCATCCTTTACCTAATTTTTCCTACTTATGGGAAGAATATTAACTCTTTCCTAAAGTTGTGAAGATTTATATGACATTTACTGAGCTCTAGCACATTGCACTCTATATAACAGAGATAGAGAAATGACCCCTTGGGTTAGTGTGAGATTGAATACAGTAAAATACACAGTAAGCACTCCATGTACATTAGCTATTATTTGTTTTGTTTTGTTTTTGTTTTTAAGATTTTATTTATTCACTTGACAGAGAGAGAGTGAGCACAGGAGAGGGAGAAGCAGGCTCCCCTTCGGGATGTGGGGCTTGGTCCCAGGACCCCGGGATCATGACCTGAGCAGAAGGCAGAAGCTTAACGACTGAACCACCTAGGTGCCCCAGGTTAGCTACCATTTGATATTAGCTTTTCTTCTCCCTCTCTTACACCTGTTGATTAATACAAACTTCAGGAAAAGAGGAGACATACATAGGAGGTATGTCTGTTCATGCAGTCCATCTGAGTTCTGTGACACCCCCGTTGAGAAGCACTAGTTTAATGTGTTGTCACAGAAAACGCTGAACGTAGAGTTTTGGAACACATGTTAACATCTACTCTTTTTGAGGTGTGGCCAGCTCGGTGAAAATATGCTGATGACATGAGACAGTATGCTATTAATTACACATTCTTAGAACATGATTGTATTTTGAATCACATTTTATCATTGCACAAGTGTGTACATAAAAGTAACAATAGATTACTCATCCTGAGAAATACCCAAAGTGTAAACACTTGTGCACTATCTCTGATTTTATTGCTCCCAGATGTTCACACATTGTAAATGAAAAAAAAGTCTCTGATCAAGCAAAATAAATAAAACTTCTCTGATAATCTTGCATAAATTATATTAGAATTATAGTTTCTTAACTCTATTGCCTATTGATAAGCAGTATCTCTAGATTAGATAAGACAATTAGTATCTATTCCTCATTTTCTAGTTTTTCTCTTAAACAATTCCACAGCACTTTTATTGCCGTAAATACTCACAAACACCCTGGGCACTGAAGTGGGTCAAAATTATTTTCTCTCTCTCTAGGACTTTTAATTCCTTTCATTCACTTTTCAAGAAATAAGTGTGAGCAATTGCCATATTCCACGAACAGGGCTAGGTATGGGCCCACAACTGCAAACCAACAAATGCCATCTCTGCCCTCATTTTGATGACACTGGGTGGAGTGGGGGTAGAGCAGGCTGGCTGACAAGACAGACCAAAAACAAGTAAACAGAATAACAAATAAATATACATAATGAAGCAAGTACAGTAAACAGTTACTAGAAGGCATTGCTCTGTGGATGCCTCACGAATGAGGGAATATGGGAATGTGGAAGACCTGAATTATTTTAAAAAGTCAGGTATGAAGAGAGCTGAAGGAAAGGCTTTCTAGGCTAAAGATCAGAATGAACAGAGACCCAGAAAAAGAATTCAGCTTGTGGGAAGAACATAAAGAACGCCATTATGGCAAGAGCGAAAAAGAGAGCAGTAGGGCAGTGGGCCAGTGGGGCGGGAGCCAAATAATGTAGGGTCTCCAAGGCAAAAATCAGGAGCATGGGTTTTACTCTAAATGTCTGGGGGGAAGGCACGTTGAAATAGTTTCATGTATGGGAACGTATGAATTGACTTACAGCTTAAAAAACTACCTGGCTACTCTATTGAGAAGAAATTGCAAAGGATCAGGCAGGATCAGTTACATAATTTGCAAAGGACAGCACAAAATGAAAAGGCAGGATGCTTTGTTTAAAAACAATGAACAATTTTAAGCGGAAAAGTGCAGAACATTAAACCAAGTCAGCGCCCTTTTGTGTGTGGGGTCCTGTGCAATTAAACAGATCCCATTTCCAGGAAGCCAGAAAGCCAGGCCTGGGCTCTCTCTGACTCTCTTTCTCTCTTTTTCTCTCTTCCCTCCCCCATTCTCTCCCCACCTCCTCCCCCCTCTCTCCCTGCCCCATCCCCTTCCCTGGCTCACTAGCTTTCTTTTTTTCTTCATCTCCCCTATCTTCTCCGATGGCTGGTCTATTCTGCTTACTCATAGTCTCTACTTCCCATAATTGGGTTTGCCTTGGCTGTAAATTCAAGTTCAATTCTACATTTTCAACTTTAAAGCCCACCAGCAACAACATAATAGAGTAACTAGAGTAACCTCATTTTCTTCCTAAAATTCCCAAGGGGAAAATACAATATATTCTTTATTCTCCAAGACATAGTTTTGTCATGGACTGATCATCCCCTGTCAGGGTTAAGTGGAGTACCGTGTAATACAAAAATGACCACCTGGACCAGCCCTTTAATAAGAAGTTTCTTCTTGGGGTGGCGGGGGCTTGGAAGGGGTTGGTTTTTAAGTAATTGAAGTAAGATGTGGTGTTCCAAAATACATTTTGACCCATCTCTGTTTTCCAGGAAACCGTACAAATTTTAATGTAATAAACCTAAGGATTCGATCTCCTCTCTAAAAGTTCATTGTCATTTTTAATTTGAAGTAAATAATTACTTTGGGAATATTTCTATTTCCATGATATATGGTCAAAAAAGGTTAAACATTGGCAAAGAATGGATAAGAGATAATTGTTTCTGTGATATTTATCATTGTTGAAAAAGTGATACATTTCTTCTACTTTAAAATTGCTTGTATGCATTTGATGACATAAAGCAGTACATAATTACTAGCTGACATTTATAAAACTAACTTCAAAATTAATTGCTAGTCAAATTGAAGACTGCCCTGTATATTATAGTGGGATCATTGCATCTTATTTTTGAACCAGATGTGATGAAGTGTGAACTGTAAATATGAAAAATGGTATGTCTGTGGACAACCTTCTTCATCCTGGGCACCACTGACATTACTTGTTCACTTTTTAATCGAGAGAAAGTCCAGAGACTTATTTCACTTCTTATACCTAAGATTAGAAAGACAACAGATTTCATTTCAGCAGGGGCGCCTGGGTGGCTCAGTCGGTTAAGCGTCTGCCTTCAGCTCAGGTCACGATCCCAGGGTCCTGGGATTGAGCCCTGCATGGGGCTCCTTTCTTGGCGGGAGCCTGCTTCTCCCTCTCCCACTCCCCCTGCTTGTGTTCCCTCTTTCTCTGTGTCGCTCTCTGTCAAATAAATAAATAAAATTAAAAAAAAAAAGATTTCGTTTCAGCATATTCTGTTTCCCCCAAAGCCAGACTGATAATGAGGACCCTAAATGAATTTGAACAAGGAGTTCACCATCTTAGCCACATTTATGAAATGGCATGGCAGGTATTTCAAATGAAAGAACGCAGTCTTACAATTTTTTGATTAGATAGATCTCTAGCAAGTTTTAACATACAGTTTTGGCATAGGAAACAAGGTAGACATTTTTGAACATGATGAAATAATACCTTTTTAAAGCCATTTTTATTGTTCAATTTTGTTTGATTTTATATGCTAAATTTTCTATTCTTCAAGTTTTGTATCTCTTAAATATAGCACACAGGCTATCTTCATCAGAATCATGGAGTGATAGATGATCTACAAACATAGATTCTGGGCTCCACTTGAGGCATTCTTACTGAATCACAACATTGAAATTATTTTCCACAACTCCCTCCCTCCATCACTGCCACCAGAAATGATCTAGACATGATTCACAGTAAGAAATGGCTCATTGGCCCCGGCCCCACCACCTACCAACTAGTTTAAAGTTTGTCCCTTTTGAGATCTTGCCTTCTCCAGGATGACTGAGAATGGAAATGCCCATACACTTCAGGGAAAACCATGAGACTGTGATCTTAGGCCCTGCCCTCATTAAAATTAATATCAGAACACAATCCACAACCCAGTGCATTCAGGTTACTCAGACTTACATTACCTTGAGACTTGGTCAGGAACCTTCAATTCCAGTTTGAGCAGCAGAGAAAGCCAGGTCAAGCTTTACTGGGTCGTTCCCAAAGATTGTGCTGTTAGTGCATCCTGCACTTAAACCTCTGGGTAATCTCCCTCTACTCAAGTGTAAACAAACTACATTTGTAGGCACAGTGTTGTGTTAATCCATTTAAAAATTTTCCTCATTTCATTAAAAGCAAAAGTCTACAGAAACACATCCCAGACCCAACCACATGCACAATTTATATAATAGAAAAAAAATGAGATTTTGACATTTTTCCTAAAAATAATAATACTCGCTTTTTATTTCTGAAACAATGAATCATGGAACACTACATCAAAAACTAATGATGTATGGTGTCTAACATAATACAATAAAAAAGAAGAAAAAGAAAATAAGGAGAAATTTTTAAAGAGATATTTTTCCCCCAAATAACAGTCTTTTCTAAAAGTAATTCACACCCCTAAATCTTTTTTTTTTTTTAAGATTTTATTTATTTGACAGAGAGACAGCGAGACCAGGAACACAAGCAAGGGGAATGGGAGAGGGAAAGCAGGTTTCCTATTGAGCAATGAGCCTGATGTGGGGCTCAATCCCAGGACCCTGGGATCATGACCTGAGCCAAAGGCAGACACTTAATGACAGCCACCCAGGCGCCCCTCACACCCCTAAATCTGGAGAGAGAGAAAACTTGAAGACTTCTTGAAGCTTAGAAAGAAGAGTTTTAGCACATTGTTATCCTCAGAGTTAAAACAAAAATTTGACTTAATTTCCATTAAGAGCATACATACTATATATAAAGTATATTTCAAAATAGGTGTGTACGGAATTTTTGTAGAATCACGGCCACTCTAAAAATAAAGGTAATCCCTTTTTCTGCATCTTTCACAAGCATTTCTAGTGTCATTAGATATTGATACTAAGGTAATTCTAACAGTTTCAAACAATCATTCATTTTAGAAATGTTTAATGGGTCACTATAAGCCCTATAGTACTAGGCTCATTATATGAAATGAATGTCTTAGATTTCAAAGAGCTAGTAGTTGATATCTTTGTTATTCTTAGGGTAGTTTTGGATTACAAAAGATGATTCAAGGGCTATGCTTTAAATATTCAAATAAACTAAAGATTTTTTTAAAAATTTAGTTTTTCAACTAAAAATTAAATTTAATTGTCTAACAAACACAAATTCGATTATTATTATAGACCTAGTAAAAAACTGTAATGACTTTCAAATTAAAATTATAATACAGAACCACTCACTAAATTACAGATTTTAAATTGGAAACTCAAGACAAATTTGTTAGCTATGCTAATGTACAATTTTCTCTTAAACATTAATTATATTTAAAATACCAAATATGCAATTAAAATTTTAAAAATATTTATATTTTAAAAATATAATATAAATTAAATATATTTAATTTAATATAATTAAATTAAATTAATATAAATTAAAATTTATAAAAAAAATTTTTAAATAAAATACCCAATATGCACAAATTATGCCTACAGGTAATATAAAACATATTAATTCTAAGGATATGATTTAATTTATAATTTCTATGCTTATTCTAAATATTGATTTAAAATATGCATATCCACCACATAAACAATTGTTATCCCAACCTATTAAATTAGAATATCTATGCCAAAGCATTGAGATTTCATATAAACCATTAAAAATTCTGTTCATATCACAGGGTTTGTTTTTTTGTCTGTGACCCTAAAGGTACATGCTGAGTCCAATCAATTACTTTAGATTACACAAACTAAGTGTCTAAAACCTAAAGAAGTCTGTGCCCTAGCATAGGCCACATCATTACTTAATTCTTCCTAATCTAGTTTTTTAATCACAGGAGTCTGAACTCCAACTCAGATTTTTGCTACCTCCCTCTACTGTTTCATTTACATTTCTTTGGTTCTCTGAAAACATTCGTGCCTTTTCTTTTATCTATGAAGATTTATTAATGACATTTGATTGAGTCCCCATATCATTCTTTTGTAATCTCTTGATTCCCATCCCCTCATTTGAGTACACACAAGTCTAAAATTTGAGGGTCTTTGGTTTTATTGGTTTTTTTTCCCTTATTTTTACCACATATTGACTATGTAGTAAGGTCACAACTCCTATACCTATTAAAATGAAATCAGACTGAATGACTTTACTTCACATTGCTTTGTCTGTTTCTGTTGTCATTCACCATGCTACTGACAAATACAACTAAGTAAATAGGGAATATCAATACAGGAAAAGTGTTCTTTGTTCAAGTGTGACTCTCTATAGAATATATACTAGAAACTGCATATCTAGTCTTAGGTGGGGAAATGCAATGAATTCAGTTTTGTTTAAAGAGTAAACAAGCAAGATTAAAAGTCAAAAGGGAAATCAGGGCTATAGAAGTGGGAGCCAGATAACTAGGGAAGTATAGGATTTTTTCTGGAAGAATTGGGGCACCATAGCAAGACATCATGAATTTGTAGTGTCCCTTATACATATAAGTATCTCCAGCAGTGTTCACCTTCCCTCATAGCTCTATGGAGGTTGTGGTCAGTAGGATTCATCTGGTTAAATATTTTGCTATCTGAGGACAATGAAGGCACCGCCAAGCAAAGGGAGTGATAAAACTCTCTTATAGTGATGCTTGGAATTAAACTGATTAGGAAAGATAATGAAGACATGATGGAACTATTCAGGGAAGAAAAATGGAATGGTCAAGAGACAGATAATCTCTAGGAGGTAGAAGAAAATGTATGATGGGAATAAGAGAGGGAGGCAACCAGGAGGATAGGATGCTGTAGCCAGAAAGAGGGATGTTTAAACTTACTATTACAAAAATGAACTTCTGTGATGCCAAGTTTTATAGTTTCAGCAGAAGTGGAAAACTAAAATGAGATGAAGGACACTGGAGTTAGCAAGATGAAGAATGTGACAATTTGTTTTGTTCACTGAAGTATTCATACTATGTTTTAGTCAACCACAATGATCATGACTTAGAAGCTTTTAATGAATGAGAGTGGCTGGGAGTTTAAGTAGCTGTCAACAACTCTTACAGAGAGTTCAGCCCAATTTCATAAGGCCCCAGAGAAAAAGAGATTTTACATCACAATAAAGAATAGTTGAGAAGCAGCACAAGGAGGAAAAGAAAGGAAACAACTTCCCTTCAGACTCTGAAATAGATCTGCCAAGGTTAACAAAAGTAGAAATAGCACTCAGTAAAAAATTTGTGATAAAAGAAATGGTGCTTGCTATGGAACTGAGATACCCAAGAACAAAGTGGAAAGAATTTGTACAGAAAGGGGCAGTGGGAGAGTGGGTTGGTTTGAAGAATCACAGGGTGGTAAGGGGATTATTATATATCAAAGAGAAGATGATAGAGTGATCTATATCACCATCATTGATTAAGAGTAACAGACACTAGATTTATTTGACTGCAAGGTTTACAAAGAAATTGATTCCAGTAGTCGCTTGCTGGGTATATAATTAGTGGCTTGATCTCTCAATGCTTAGGGAAGTTTTGTCCCACGGCTAGGCAGCTGGTGGTAGAGGACCTGGGGTTGGAGCCCTATCTCTAGAATCCAGGGATGGCTAATCAAAGGCTACTATGATCTACTGATTTACCTATTTTTCCATTTTTTCTTTGCTATTTAAATATTTCATTAAAACTTAGTATGTTTATACCTGCCTAGAGCAGGAAGGATTATGCGTTTCCTACACTGTAGAGATGTATTGCTATATTTGATTATTTCCTATTTTTTGCTATTATAAAGTACACAACAATAAGCATTATTATACATAAACGCTTATGTACATCTCACATCATTGACTATTTTCTTAAGATAAATATCTTCTAGTAAGAGTACTAAGTAAATAGTATAAACATCTTTAAGACTTCAAGTTGAGGGGCGCCTGGGTGGCTCAGTGGGTTAAAGCCTCTGCCTTCGGCTCAGGTCATGATCTCAGAGTCCTGGGATAGAGACCCGCATTGGGCTCTCTGCTCAGCAGGGAGCCTGCTTCCCCTTCAGTGTCTGCCTGCCTCTCTGCCCACTTGTGATCTCTCTCTCTCTCTCTGTCAAATAAATACATAAAATCTTTAAAAAAATAAAAAATAAAAAAAAAAAGACTTCAAGTTGATTCGAATTTTTCCAAATTTTGAGTGACAGTTTTTGACAATGTCTTCCTTACTCAAATATTTGTTTTACCATTTTAAATTAATCTGACAATTTGAAGGTTTAAAAAGATGCCATTATTTTATGTTATACTTCTTTCTTCATTAATGACATTTACGGTAGTCTCATGTTTCTTTGACATGTGATTTCGTGCTCAGGTTTTTTGTCTGATTGTTTTTTGGTGCTTACTTTTTGTGTATGTGTGATGCATATGAGATTCTATATTAATAAAGCTGAAATACTGTCAGATATTTTGCATATGTTTTTGTAGTTGGTTGTCCTTTAAAATTTTTTATGGTATTTTCTCCCTCTAGTTTTGGTTACATATGCACATACACACAGGTACATGTACATGTTTTTAGATTTGATGCAAGATATTTTCAGGTGTTATTTTCTGAACCATTATGTAAATTACATATACTACATTTCACTTACAGTAAAGTTTAAAATTATAATTATTTTTAATGAATGCTAAAATGTTCTAAATTTTAATATTTCCAATAAGTGGTAGTTATTATAGATGCTTTCCAATTACTTTAATAGTTTGCTTTTGAAATGAAGAAAAACAGTTACATAGTCTGCTGACGCTCTTTGCCTGGGTATCTAGAGAAAAAAAATCACATTACTGATTTTTGTTCCTTAGGTAAAAAGAGTATGTACATGTTGTATATACATTGATATGCTCTTCTTACTCAAAAATGGAATTTAATTTCTGGGAATTCAAGAGTGCATGAGAATAGGATTTGTATTTTTTCCATACCTATTTTTTTCCCTTCAAGTCTGTTGTTACACTAGTGAAAGTAATCATGATGGTCTTATTTTCTGAGCTATTAGGAGAATGACAAGCCCAATTTTTGCAGTGGCATTTATTTGACGTTTCTTTCAATATTATACTATTACCTAGAACTAAAAATGAAAAAAATCAAACCTGTTTTTTTTTTTCCCTAGTTCAGCCTTTCCTCAAGGCTGCTTTCAAAATGATTCTGAATGTTTGCTTTTATCAAAGAGCTCAATGAATAGGAGAAATTGTAAAGTTCTTGGCAATTTATATAAGTCCTATTTAGTGGTAGTGTCTTTTCTAAATAAGATTTAAAGAAAATAAATAGATGGTATTAAAATAGTATTAAGAATCTCTACTCTAATTTTAAATAGCAATTACCACATTCAAAATGAATATAATCAAATAGTTAATAAAGATATATCAACAATTACTAAGAAAGAAATGGCCACTTTCTGTTGGCATTTCAGTTACCTTAGTTCACAAGAAAAGCAGCATATATAAATCATTGCTCTTTTAAATTAAAAATTATTGAGTAGAGAGATCATACATCTGACAAGTAGGATCAAGAACAAAGTTTGTGATAATCAGCGTTTATAAATAGCTTGTTTCAGAATAATTTTTCCTATTTTACATAATCTGAAAAAAATGGGGATCTGAGTCTTACTAAAATAATCATGAAATATTAATAAAATTTAATGAATTGAATAATTATTATCCTGATGCTAGATTCTCTTCAGGGCGTCTTTCTAGTATAATATTAAAAGACCAGTAGAGACGTGTAAATGAGGAAGACCGTTCACTGACAGGCCTAAAGTTGAAGCCATCACTGCACTGATAGGTTCTTGAATTTGTCCTGATTTACTGTATTTTACTCTTTATTCTATTGTCTTACCTTCCTGACAATACTTTTTCATCAGAATTAAGAACTATACTCTCCATTCTTGCTGGACAAATCCCAATTTTTCCTTTAAGAACTATCTCAAACAATTTTTTATGAAGTCTTCCAGGCAGGCTGTCCATCTGTCATTCTTCACATCCCTTCTTGTAATGATCACCATGCATTTCAATGAAATGTTCACAAGATTATCTTTAATCTTTCACACTAGGACTGTATTCCATTTATTTTCATAGAACTAATAATGTTGTAATGGAAAAATAACACTCAGCCAAGTAAATGTACAGGTGTTCCTGCCTTCCCTCCTCCTTTCCTTTATTCTTTTCTCCCTTCTTCCTCCTGTCCCCTCTTCTATTCTTTTCTCTTTGTTGGAGGCTCTTCCTGCTTCAGGCCACCATTACCATCACCACCACACAATCAGAAATAAAGGCTTTTGAAAAACACCAAATGTGGAACAAAGCACTTCATTCCTGTGACAAAAGCCTCCATTGGCTTCCTATCTCACTCAGACTGAAAGTGCTTACAATGGCTTCCAAAGCCCTCGAGGATCAGGTCCTCAGCTGCCTTCTTGAATTTGTCTTCTCTAATATTTTCCCTTTGGTTCCTTCCACTCCATATTTTGCTCTTTCTCCAGTTTGGCAAACTCACATTTGCATCAATTCTTTACAATTACTGTTCCCTCTGCCTGAAAAGACTTTTCTCTAGAGACCCTCATAGCTTAATTCTTCACTTGTTTCAGACACATTTCAAATCTCTTATTAGATTTTCATAATCACCTGAATTATTTATCTCCTCCCTGCCTGCCCCTACCCCCTGCCTCATTAATCCCTCCACTTAGTTATCCGGCTTTATTTTTCTCTATAAAATGTATCACCATTTCACAAATTCTATATGTATTTTCGCAAATAGTTTTAAGGTTTGTTTGATACTAAGTTGCCAGTTCCATGAGGGTAGGGACATTTTATTCACTCTTGGTTTCCCCCTACACCTCAAAACTATTTAGTACATAGTTGATACTCACATTCATTGAATGAATGACTTGTTAAACATGATGTCCAAACCAACCTAATGGTTGAAAAGTACCTGTGATGTGAAATTTCATATAACTGATGCCAAATAGTTCTATTGATCTATCCCCTAGCACACTAAGCTCCCTAATACTCCAACTTGCCTCTCTCCTCAGCTCCTTTAGCAGTTCCTCAGGAGTGCTGTAACATTTAATAAAGGCTTTATATTTTGGGAGAGACAGAGCATGGCTATGCTTCCAAAGTCGGATTCATCTTTCAAGTGAGCAGAGCTATAGCTGCCTCCCAAGGGTTTGGTGTGTTTCAGAAGGGATAATATATGCAAAACTTAAATTCCATAAAAATCATTCTAATTTCTTATACAGTGATTTTTTTAAATAAAGCATTATGCTCGGCAATGAACAAGAAAAAGGCAGAACACTAACAAATGCAATGATCCAAATTTTGTTATGCACTATGATGTTCAACAACTAACAGAAGAGTTTTCTTACCTGCTCCTCTATCTTCTTTATTTCTTATAAGCTGTAAACAGTGTCTAAAGGCTCAGACTCAATTTTTTTTTTGACAAGAACATTCTGCCTAGGCGATGTTGTATGCCATGATGTGTACCACAATAAAAAGCACATAACGCCTGCTGGTACTACCATTGCTGATGCTAAGATTTGTTACAGTAAATATGCTGTCAGTCAAATCTCCAATTGTTCTCAGCTAAATGAACAATGGTTAGAAAAAGGCAAAAAGGGTTTCCCCTGCTGAGCCACAATAAGAGAAAAAGAAAAAAAAAGAAAAAATTTATAATGCTCTCAGGTATAATCACTATGCAAATGACTACTTATATTAACTTAAAAGCCTTTGGGAATATTAAATGTTTGCACCCAAAACCATAAGATACCTAGGAATAAACTTAACCAAAGAGGCAAAGAATCCGTACTCAGAAAACTATAAAGTACTCATGAAAGAAACTGAGGAAGACACAAAGAAATGGAAAAATATTCCATGCTCATGGACTGGAAGAACAAATACTGTGAAAATGTCTATGCCGCCTAAAGCAATCTATGCATTTAATGCAATCCCTATCAAAATACCATCAATTTTTTTCAAAGAAATGGAACAAATAATCCTAAAATTTATGTTTGCAATTGATTTTTTTATAAAACAGTTTATTAAATGAAATAGAGGCATTAAATAATGTAAAGGAATTATGTACTTCAAAATGTTGAAAATTATATTTCTGAAGGCAATGTTTTCACATCTAAAGTTAGGAGTCTGTACATAATTTAATGCATGTTAGTTTGTTTCTTTCAATCACATGATAAATCTAAGATAACAATTTCCTGTCACAGTCATGGACACATTTTCACTTATTTTCAACATATAACTGGTAATTCAAAAAAGCAAATATCCTTAGTGTTGTTTCTTTGTCTTATTTATCAATAGTAAATATAATAACTCTGAAAATGTAAATCAAACTTAAAAATATGGTAGATTAATAATTGGAATGAGAAAAATTCTTTGTTATATTAAGCACTATATGTCTAACAATAAGCATAAATAGAATATCTCAAAGCAAAATGTAATATAATTGTATCACCTAATATATACCTACAATTATAATGTATTGTATACACTTATGTACATCTACACTTGGATCTATTTCATTTTAGTTTCAGTTGTGTCAAACTGCTAATCATGGCTATAACGATCCTTATAAAGCAGAGTTCTTATAATTTCAGTCCCATGATAGGAAACAGAAAATCATTAAATATTTCCAAATAAATTAAATATAATTTCTCAGCCTGGAATGGAGGACTTGGTACAATGACACCCAAACCTTTCTTCCAAACTTATCCACTACATGATTCCAACCAAACTCAATTCTCTAACGCATGCAATAGCTTTTTTTTTTAACACATGCAATAGCTTCCAATATTTCTTGACTCTTTTCACGTTCCACTCCCTTATCTTTACTTATAGATTACTTACATGTCCTATTATATCTTCAAAATCATTTAGTTACCCCCTTAAAGATACCTTTTCCATTGTTAAAAATAACAGATCCAAAATGGACTCACTCTTGCTAAGCTACATATTACCAATCTGAGACTTGATTTAATTACATTTTGACTCTCCCAGAAATGGAATCTTAAACCAGTCAGGAATTACTTGATCAGCACTAGTCAGGTAATCTCCCATAAACCCCTGCCAGCCCCTAAAGGAAAGTTATCTTATAATAAGCAACCTACTTTTTTGCCTAGTGCAACTTCCTGTTCTTCTTCCCTTCTATCTAGAAAAGTCTCATTTTGTACAGGGCCTTGGGAGCTCCTTCCTCTCTGCTAGACTGGATGCCTCCTGATTCAAATCAATTTTTTACTCAAACTCTTAAAATTTTTAATATGACTCAGTGTATCTTTTGCTACCATAAAGACAATTGATAGCTTCTTCTTTTTTTTTTTTAAAGAATTTATTTATTTATTTGTCAGAGAGAGAGTGAGAGAGAGATCACAAGTAGGCAGAGAGGCAGGCAGAGGCAGAGGGAGAAGCAGGCTCCCTGCTGAGCAAGGAGCCCGATGTAGGACTCGATCCCAGGACCCTGGGATCATGACCCGAGCCGAAGGCAGCCGCTTAACCAACTGAGCCACCCCGGCGTCCCTAACTGATAGCTTCTTGATTTGAACATTTGTTTCACGTTTTCCTAACTCCTTACAATCTGCTTTGATTTATAACTAGCTGTTCTTTTACCTTACCTTTCTCTCAGGAGCATATGCTTGAAATAATAAGGTCTGTGCTGAACATATGGTCTTCTGTAATTTTTAGGAATTGTTTTGTTTCTTAATTAAATGACTAATTCTCCATTTGAGTGAGAAATGGTTAGAATATGGACACTCATAATACTCATGGGCAAATAGAATTTTTATTTTATTCATATTTCAGTCAATATGTTTATTGTTTATTAGTAGTAAAATATCCCCATAATTTTTTGAAGAGGACTATTAGATGTTGTGATTAAATACAACTTTAAAATCTAGCAATTTATGGCAGACTCTAGACTGTTCCATGCAATGATCATCTAGCACTAAACAAGATAGAGCTGTTCCTTTGTTCAGAGATGTTACATTCCAGTGAGGAATACAGACAATAAAACAATAAGCAAACAAGATAATTTCATAGTGTAACAAGTCCTATAAAGGAAATAAAGTAGAAATTAGAAAAATAGATAATATGAAATAAATTGAAAGAGAAAAAAATATATCTACTTTGAGGTAATCTGCTTTAATGGTTTTTACTTTTTTCAGAATATTTAGGATGTGTTAATTGAGAGATAATTTTATTTCTCCTTAATACCTATGTGATATATAGCTAAAAAGAATAGTGCTTACAATCTGATAAAAGTTTACTAGCCAAATTGCAATAGCAGGTACTGTAATTTAGTAAGCTATTAAGTTGAGAGATTGAAAAATTAAGAAAAAATGTATCTCCATGCAATTATGAGGTATGAGTTTGGAGTACACAGTGAAATATCAGACTAAAGGCCATTCATATAATAATCTGGAAACTCATTCAACTCATCACATTTCATGAATAACTAGTAAAAAATTAGCAATGTAATGTAGAAAAATAAAAATTATGGAGGAATAGATGATTCAAAAGATCATTAGTGAACACCTCCAAGTTGAGTAAAGTCTCTGCTCTAGTTCTTTGGGGAACAAATATTATTACAGGACAACAGCTATTTGAAAATAATGTAGTGAATTGCTCTTAGTTCAGGAGCTAATAAACCATAATTTATATTTTGGAACCAACTGCAAAACTTGCTTATGCTTGGTTTAAAGACCACCAGAGAAAAATATCCACAAAAAAATAATACTTATTGATGCAGTGATATATTTATTATTGAAAATTTATAGTTTACTGTTCTTATTTCTATTCTGTGCTTTCTGCCTTCCACATTTCTTAAATTGACCCTTTCATGTAAGATGAGCAGATACTGAATAAAACAGTAATGTTTAAGAGCCATCATCACTGGTGAGCAAGATATTTAAAAAACAAGAGTATTTAAGAAATAATCTAAATCTGACATGTAGCAAATGCCTTGAGGCACCCAAGGCTGTGCTTATTGAGTTAAGATATTAGATGGTTTTCCTCAGTTATTGGCCTTGGTTCACTGTTGCCACTTAAGTCCAGTATGAAACTCATAACAAATGTCACAATAAAGAGCCTTTTCTTTTTTTTTTTTTTTGGTAACAGAGCTTTTTGATGGTTATTTGACATAGTATACAGCATGGACTGGAGAAGGGAGAAATTCCTAGGTCATGGGGGTGGGAGGAAGACCATTAAAAAGAGAATCTATCATAATATGCAAGAATTTGATTATGACAGGGGCACCTGGGCGGCTCAGTCAGTTGGGCCTCTGACTCTTGATTTTGGCTCAGGTCATGATCTTAGGGTCATGAGATCGAGGCCCATGTCAGGCTCCATGCTGTGTGGAGTCTGCTTGAGATTCTTTCTCTCCTTCTCCCTCTGCCCCTCCCCCATCTCCCGCTCTCAAATAAATAAATAAATAAATAAAATCTTGGTGATGACAATGAACGTTCTGGAAACAGGGAGGAAATGATAAATCTGAGAGACATTTTAAATGGACGTAATAGGTTCTAGAGACTGATCAAATAGTCTTACTAGTGAAAAAGCCTCTAAAAGCTCTCTTATTAATGACTTCATAGCAAATGATTGCCCAATTTGTCCTACTCTCTGCCTAACATCTTGTGACTCACATAATGAATCCATCACTCTGGCTGGATTTACACCCTCACTACTTCTCTTCACTCACCTTACCAATTATCACTCCCATGCTGATGCATATTTACTTCTAATGTGCCTTCATTTCTCTACTCTACTTATTTTATTTTTAGTCTTTATTCACTATGCAAACCATACTTCCTCCCCAACCATGTAGTCAACAGCTGTACTGATCTCTCCCTTTTCTTAATTCAAAGATCAAATGGAGTCTATGTTGACTTTTCAGTGCATATTCATTCTCCCTTAATGTAAGACACTCCATTATTCTCTTAGAAGTTACAAACTACTGCCAATTTTTCCCCAAAACTGCACCTCCAATTTATTCTCTTCACTTCCATCACTCAGCTCTTTCCCCTTGTATGGGGTCTAGTTACCTCATGCCTGAATGACTATAACAGGTAACTAGCAAAACTCTCTAGTCCTAAAATAAAAAGAGCTAACACATGTTGAAACTCGTTATGCATTAGACTCTGAGTATCGCACCTTTAAATCCTTATAACAAGGCTATTTTTCCATTTTATGGATGAACAAGACGACCAAATTCTTCCTATTATAGTATGAGGGGAATGTAGATTAAACCAAAAGTCCAAACCATAAATCTATGTTTTTTCATACTAAATCAAGACTCCTCACCCTTTGCCTTTTCAAAGTATCTTGCACATCACTTCCCAGTAAATTTGCAAAAAATTATAACTTTTGCTATGTTACAGGGAGGAATAAAAAACAAACAAAAGCAAACCAAGTGTCATGGTACATGCCCTCTAAGAGAGTGATGTATCTCAACTTTTGAGTTGGTGGACCTTTTGTTTGAATAAAATTAAGAAACTGTATATCACAGATAGACAAGGGTGAAACAAAGAGAACATGCCTTTGATCTGTAAAATAGAAAGGATAAACATTTTGCCTTTAATAAGCCATCCAGGGAGAGGAGGACATAAGGGATCTGGAACACGGAGACAGATAGGAGAAGAACTTGTGAGAAAGTGATGGGCCTAAGCCAGGGCATAAAGAAGGAAATCACCCATATAAAACTTCATGCGGTGAGCAATAACTCATCAATTTCCAAAAAATGGCATGTCTGGCATTGACTTTGAACTTATTTCTTGCTTGTTTTACAATTTTCCCAAACATTTTCTGTGAACAAGTATTATATCTGACAGCCTTGGGTTGGCGGTGATCTGTAGAAATCGTGGAATGCAATGCTGTGACATGGCATTGCAGTTCTGTGAGAGAAGCTTTAAGTTCAGAATGGTGCCAGGAGAGGGTGGAAAAGCATGGTGCCCTGTGACCTGACTGCTTCCTTTCCTCCAAATAGAGCTAGAAAGAAGTGACCCTTGGAGAAGTGTACATGTATGGTTAGACCATCTTATTGCAGAGTGCATAAGAGAGAAATGGTATCCCCAGCAGTTGGAGCAATTGGGTGTAACCAATTAAAGTTTAATTATACATATAACCCTCATGCTCAAAAACCCACAAAAACTTTCTGCTTCTGACTATAATTTGTGGGGCTTGTTTTTCAACTTCTAATGTATTTAACTATTTGTTCATAAATTCATTCATTCCCATTTCAATCAATCTCCTATTGTTTTTATAGAGATATTCACTTATTGCTTACCTCTGTAATTGCCAGAGTAGAAGGAACTAGACATCTTCATATATATTTCCACCTTCCAATTTCTGCCCCAGAAATCCAGTTCTACAAAGTGCCTTCTCATGATGTGCCTATTTTGCCTTTTCTCATACATTTTTTCTCATATATACTTTTCTCATACATTTTTTCCCAAGCTTCTTCCAAATGATTTCTTCATTATTTGAATAACTAATTCTGCTTGGTTTTGGCCTCATCTTATACAGACTAGGTTATGCTTTGTTGAGTAACAAAGGCTCCCTTTGTGTCCCATTTTATACTAAAGAGCCATGGAGGGCCTAACTCCTTACTCTTTCACATCTCCACTGGTAATACAGAAAAACACTGATGTGGTTGGCTGAGTAATGGCCCCAAGATGTCCACATATTAAGCTCCAGAATCTGTGAATGATACTTTAGATGGCAAAAAATATAAAATAAGTAAATAAATAATAAATAATTAAATGACATTGGAGACATTATTAAGAGTCTTAAGATGAGGAGACTACCCTGGAGTAGCTGGGTAGACTATGGGTATAATTGCAAATGTCCTTACAAGAGGCAGACAGAGATTTCATTACAGTAGAGAAGAAGGCAGTGTGACCCAAAAAACAGAGAATGGAGTGATGAGATCAAAAGCCAAGGAAGGCTGGAAGCCACCAGAAGAAAGAGTCAAGGAAAATATTCTCTCCTGGAGCCTCCAGAAGAAAGCAAGCCTGCCGACTCCCTCATTTGAGATTGTTGGTCTCATTTTGGACTTCTACTCTCCACAGACACAGGAAAATGAATTTCTGTTATTTTGAGGCTCTAGATTTGTGGTAATATGTTACAATGGCAATTGCAAACAAATGCCACTGAGTATATAGCAGCTATTTAATAATTATTTAATTGACATTTGGACTTTGGGCCATGAGAGGGACTTTTGGGAAGCACTCTCCGAGTACTTTGAAAGCACTCTCCTAGTAAATTCTTCATTGTTCCTGTTAAACATGAAATAAAAGCAATATACTCTAGTTAAAATGCAATATGATATAATTTATAGTCAAAAGGAATTTTTCTTAAATTATTTCTCCATTTTTGTGCTGATTGATGGTATTTAGATAACAACAGACTCAGTTTACAATGTGTTTATTACTAAAAAACAATGCTTAATATTATATATATGGAAAAAGGAAAATAACAGACTACATTGCAGTTAATTCTTCAATGTTTACTTTCTTTCCAACTTTACATTGTTGCATAGGTTAGCACAGGAACTTTCTATTATAAGAAAATAATTTTCTTGGACTGTTTTAATTCATATTTCAGAAAATATATATTTTGTCTTACCTGATAACTAGAACAATTTACATATGAATGAATCTTTGATAAGTGCATGAGATAAATGACCCAATATAAACAAAGTCATCTTCTTTGAGAAATGTACATCCCAGATCTCACTTTGTTATCTTGATAACTATATGTAAGCCAAAAAATTTGTCATGTGTAATAGATCATCTCCTTATTTTGAGAACTGCAGGTCTCACTGCACTATGTTTATAAAAACTGAAAGGACTTATATTTTATTCAGAATCTATTACAGACTGAATTGTGGCCCCCTCCCATGATTCGTTATGTTAGGTCTTAATTCCCAATACCTCAGAATGTAGCTGGTATTTGTAGATAAAGCCTTCAAAGAGGTAATTAAGTTAAAATGAGGGTAGGCTATAATCCCATCTGAACGGTGTCTAAGAAGACACCTCTTCTAAGAAGAGGAGACTAAGACACAACAAGGAGATGCTAGAAATGTAAATGGCAAGAATGGAAGACAGTGTGAAGAGGGAGCAAAAAGGTGTCCATCTGTAAGCCAAGAGGAGAAGTCGCAGAGAAAACCAACCCTGCTCACACCTTCATCTTGGACTTCCAGCCTCCAGAACTATGAGAAAATAAGCTGCTTTTGTTTAAGCCATATACTCTTTTTTTTTTTTTTAATGGCAACCTTAGCAAACTAATACAGCATCTTAAAATATCTTGTCATTCCAGCAATGATAGATTTTGCTAATATATATCTAGTCTTTTCTTAAACTCCAGTTATTCACAGTTCTTGTAGCCGTGATGTCAGCAGATTTTAACTATTAATATTTATTAAAAGTGTTACCAGTACTTCAGATGCTCATGTGTATGGATATAAAAAAACACACATATATGCACAAATGAAGGGAAATATTATTCATTGTTAGACAGCCCTAAAATGTCAGCACTCCAGAAGTTGTCAGAATATGACTACGTGGCACTATCAGAAAAGATATGAGAAAATTTTTGTTCACTCATAGGAAAGAAAAAGAATATGCTTTGAAATTCAGAGATGGCCTTTTCTATTTGGGGGGGCTGTAATAAGCAGAGTTCCAATTTTCTCTAAGATTCCTAACCATTGGTGTTCAGGCCCTGACTCATCCTCAAGATAGTGAATTTTATTTCCATGATTGAGTTATGTTGTTTGGCACAACTGAACTTAAGACAGGAAAATTAACCAAGTGATTCTGACCTAACAATATGAGCTGTTTAAAAGCATATGTTTTCTCTGACTAGTTGTAGAAGTAGAAATGAGAGATTTGAAATAGGAGAAGGATTTGATATGGCATTGTTGGCTTGAAGATAGAGGGGGACATATAGGAAAAACTTGAAAGAATCTTCTAGAAATTCTTTAAGAGCAAAAAATTCAGGATCTCAGTACTGCAACTGCAAGGAGCTGTATTCTGCCAACTACCTGAATGAACTTCTAAGCAGATCCTTCTCCAGCTCCTCCCATCAGGGAGCCAAGCCCAGATGACATCTTTATTTCCACCCTGTGAGTGAGCAAAGAACATAGCCCCATCTTGCTGGACTTCTGACATAGAAAACCATGAACAAAGAAATGAGTGTTGTTTTAAGCTTCTAAATTTATGGTAATGTATTATTCAGCCACAGAAAACAAATAAAGGACAATGTAAGGAGTCACAATAATATATTCAAGCTTCTTTAGATTCAACAGTATTTCCAAGTTTATTCATTATGTGTTTTCTGGTATAAGAAAACTGATTAAGATTCAGTTATAACCCACCAAGGAACCACTCTCTAAATTGCTCATAATCATTAGGAACCAACTTTGTCAATACTAAATCGATCCATGATCATTGCTGTTCAATCAGTGGGTCCATGTTGATAGAGAAAAATATAACCCCAAAATAGATATATAGTATATGTGGCAAGAGTACTAACGTACGTGCAGTGTTACTGGACATGTAACAGTAAACAGAAAAATATACTTTTCAGCTGGCTGGGCTGAACACAGAAGGGGAGAGAGTTTTTCTGAGATGGGGATACTTGTGAAACAATTAGGAAATAACTATATTAGAGAAAGAAATTTTGAGCAATGTAGAAAACCTGTATAGATTACTTCTCCTATTTAAAACTGCAAAGATATACAAAACTCAGGAGCCTAATTATCACAAAAGCCATATTTACATTTGAAAGATCATGTTTCCTGCACTTCCTACGCTACACAGCTTTGTGTGATAGTAATTAGAAACAGAAACGCAAAGGACCATTCAAGTATAGGCCCTAAAATCTGGGTACTTTTTAGAGGTACCAAGATCCTATTCCTTAAAGAGCAGTTTCAGGAAATAAGCATATGCTTTTTTTCAAAGAGCTTATTAACTTTGGATCAATAAAGAAGAACTAAGCAGATATTGAACCAAAATGAAGAAAAATGATCAGGATAAGCTAAGGACTTTGCCAGGTAACAAAAATGAAAAATGATCACCACAGTACCTAAAACTGTTTATATAATTTTCCTAAATTGCCCTTTTAGTAAGTTATATATGGCTGATGTCATAGTCTAGGTTTTTATCTCAGTTCATCTTTAAGAGCAGCATCCAAGATAGATAACTAGCTGCACAGCCTTGGCCAAATTGCTTTACCACTCTGTGCCTCAGTTTCCTCATCTGTGAAACATTACACAGTTTATAGTGGAGAGAAGCTAGTTCACAGGATGTGGTGAGGATTTGATGAATGAATATTTGCGAAGCACTTAGAACAGCATCTGCACCATGTAAGCATTGTATAGTTGTGTGCTATCATAATCTTTAAAACACCGAAAAAAAAAATCCTTGGATTAGAGCATGAATTCATCAACCAAAGCATCAAAAAACATTTTGATTATCTATTAGGCATCATATCAGATGTGAATGACACACTGTCAGATACAGTCCATGTCCCCAAAGAACTTTATAGTCTAGAGTGGGTTAGATGGACAAGTAACAAAGAAATGCCAATATCATGTTGAGAAGTACTCAGGGGGATATATAAAATGGACATAAAGATAAACACCTACTTTTAAGATGGGCATGAAGTTCCAATGTGATAATTCCTAAAAAGATTTTAGTACAGTATTTGGCACAGAGGAAGAGCTTAATAAAAGCTCTTCTCCTTGTATTATAGTCTTGTTTGCTTGTTTGTTTTCATGCTTGTGTTTCTATTAGTGCATGAGTTCCCCTGAGGGGAGGAAAAAAAAGACCTCACCCTCAATCACATTCAATATTTTTTGGACAATACATACCTGATACTCTACTAAGTACTAAAGACATAAAGGTAAACGCGGAGTCCTTGCTCTAAAGAGAAAGAATTATATACCTTTGAATTGCAATCTTTAAAAAAAATCTTTAAAAAAAATGAATTACAACCTAATATGGTAAACATAAATGCAGTGTTACAAGCAATAAACAGTGGAAATTTAGAGAATAGGACAATGTTCCCTGAGGAAGCAAGAGGTTCCAAAAGGTATATTACCTCATCTGGGTTTTAAATTGAAGGTAGGACTTTTGCAGCTAATAACCAGGATGATATGTACCATGTAATGAAAATATCCGATCAGATTAGAGGTTTTAAAGAAGATTCTTCAAGGCAGTGGAGAAGAAAAAGAGGTAATGGGTAGATAGATATTGGAGGGCAGACATGTGGGTGAGTGGGGCATCTGGAGTTCTGGAATAACTTGTACTTGAAGATAAGAAATTGAGATTGTGTACAGAGAGTGGTATTGAAAATTGGATCAATGCCCTGACATTGATGCTGGAATTCCCTCTGTGCTTAAGCTTCCATGTGATTTTTACTCTGTGATTTTTCACAGAGTAAGCTTTGCTTTAAGGAAGAACCCTCTGACTGAAAGATCATAGGTTAGAGGGTCTCTAGGTTAGTGCCTGGACCTGATTTTAATCTTTAGTACTGTGCTTAAGAAATACTTTATGTTCTATAAACATTTGTGGAATTAAATTGGAAGTATGGGCTTAGCCCAAAACTCTTTCTTACCGAACTCACAATAAAAATTATTCTTGCTAAGATGGTTCAGATTCAAATATATTTAAACCTGTATCCTAACAAGAAGAGATGCCTCTTATTCTACAGTTTGATTGTTCTGACAAGGAAGATGACAAATCATTTACTGTCTTGAAAAGGATTGACATGGGATCTTGGAATTATGAAAGATTTCCCCCATGATAGATGAACAGTTCTCATCATAAATTTCCTCTTTTACAATATTGAAGGGTAAAAATATTTGTTTATTTTGATGTCGTGGGGGAGAACAATTAGATATGCAACTGTTGAATCTGCAGGTATCAGGATATGTCGTCACAAGTTTCTATTTGTACTCTGAAAGCCAAGAGTGCACTTGGTTATGAACTAATTGGTTATCAGACCAGAAAAATTAGAGTCTGGAAAGTTAAGATTCTATATTTGAAAAGTGGATTTTTTTCTCTTCATCACAAGTGGCTTAAGAATCATTTCTAAAATATTTTCTCAACATCTAAGAAATGAATTTATTATCCAGTCTTGTATGATCACACTGTGTTTGTAATCTATTATTTGGCCAACATGGGTCGGAATTTTGTAATGGGTGTGCCTTGGTATATAGTAATTAAACTATGATTAAGTCAATTTAGATGAGTATCTCCTAGTGTTTATGTTTAATTTGAAGGCAATAATAGTGTTAGTCATAGTATATGTTAAGCATATCAAATTGCCTAATGAGGTGTCTTTATTAATATATGGACATTGAAAACTATAATTTAGTAAAATTCAATTCTAGCAAAATATGCAAATCAAGTTATGCTCTCTCCAGATGGAGACCATCATTTTGCACTATATAGAGGGATTTTCCCCCTAAGAGATTATATGCTTCAGAATAATAGTCTCTATTCCCTCTACTTTCTATGACCAAAGTTACCATAGACTAAATTCTAATCCCCAGTGCACTGAGCTTGTTTGTATTACATGGGTGAGGTGGGTAGGGGAGAAGCAAAGGTCTATTTCCTGACACTTTACATTAGTTAGTTGATTTTAAGTAGAAGGTATCTTATTGTGATTTTCTAGATTAACTGCTTCTTATCTTTTATTCACTCTTCATAGAATCCAGAGGTACAACACACTTTTATTGCACATACTCGTACTCAACTGGGGTGGGGGGTTATAATTGCCATGGGAGATGTCCCTCCATGCCCGCACAGCCACAATTTACACATTTACCTGGGGCACCTGGGTGGCTCAGTTGGTTAAGCATCTGCCTTCAGCTCAGGTCAGGAACCCAAGGGTCCTGGGATCGAGTCCCGCATCAGGCTCCCTGCTAAGCAGGGAGCCTGCTTCTCCCTTTGCCTCTGCTCCTTCTCCCTGCTCATGCCCCATCTCTCTCTCTCTCCCTCTCTCAGTGTCTCTGAAATAACTAAATAAAATCTTTTAAAAAAAATAAACATTTTCTTAAATGTTTCAGTTTAAACAGTTCATCACTGTTTAAATGCACTCATGTTTAGGAATGGAAATCCCCTAATAACAAAATGTGCTTTTCATCAATTTTATCCTCTGACTTTCCAATGTGGACTGTGTCTAATCATGTCCACTTAGAGCTAAAGCCTTTGTTCCATCTAATTTTCACCAGACTGGAATAAAATGAAATAAAGGCAGCCATTGTCTCTCTCTTTTTTTTTCTCTGATTGGCCAAGAAAAAGCTATTTCATACTGTGATTTATAGTTCATGTCATCAAGTGGCCAGTTGTGTAAGCTAAACCATACAAAGCATTATACTCGAGGCTTAGAAGAGAAGAGACTGTGAAGAAGGGGGAAAAAGAAAGAATCATTATTTAAACTCTAAATGAAATAAAATGTGATCTTATGTCATATTTTTCAAATGATAATAGACGGATGACCAATAACTTGTTTCCTCCTTTCAAGACTTTTGTGAAAAACAAAAATATTTCTATGGGCTTAAAGCCCTTTTTAAAGTGTATGTTCAGATATTCCCTTAATAGCCATACTGAATCGTGCTGGGTGAGTAGAGCTCTTCAGCAGGTTTCAGTTATTTGTATTTCAGTCCATACAAATGAGAAATGGGAGAGTTTTTGTTTAAAAAAAATTCTTTACGTGATTGCAGTTTAACTGGTAGTCTAGACTTTTCAGAATGATAAGAGCAACTACCCATGTAAACTCTGAAGGAAAAAAAATAATTTACTTACACTGATGACCATGTAAAGAACGTCTTTATTCTAATTAAAATGATGGTATAAATAAGATAAATAGTTCCTGAGGAATTAAAATTATCCTAACAGAATCTCTTATTTCATTAACCTGGTTGAGTATGAAATATTGTTTGCATAGTATACCTTAATTTTGATGTTGCATTTATCAGCCTCAATTTTAAACCTCACACATATGGAGTGCTGACTTTTTAGGGATCCGACATGAAAGAAAAAAGATGTTCTATATTTTATTTACAGAGTCTACTTTTCTTTTTTCAAGCCCAAAGATGAGGCACAAGGTGCTTAGAAGTATACTTGTTCCATTATCCTCAAAAGTTATCTCACAGAAGCAGGACAGATTTAAGGACATAATCAATGGCTCAAAAGTTGCTGGCAAAACATCTCTGCCCTGAATTTCAACAAAGCTCTGGCACTAGAGGAAATTATGTAAACCATGATATTACCAAGGAAACTAATTCCCCTCCAGGTTCCTTATAGGAAGGAGGGTGAGGGAGTAGAAGCCCAAATAGGGACATAGAAACAGAGCTGTTTGACAATAATGGTTCACTCTTCCCTCATCACAGGAAAATCACTCATTCTACTCCAGTTCCATAGTCTACTTGGAGTTCTGTAACATGCTTTTACTTTTTTTTATGCTACAGTGACCTCTGTCCTTTAAAATCTCTACCTTTTAAAATCTGTTGTACCATTTGAGGAAATAATGCATAGTTACATTTCTATAATGTACTAACATTACCTATTAATGTTTTCTCAATGCCTCATTAATTTTCCTAAAACCTGGGTACAATTCCCAAAAGGAAATGTCAACTGCTTATATTATTTCCTATTTATATAA
>CM052897.1:29412152-29436198 GCA_028534135.1 Potos flavus
AGTAGTACCTAGATGTGCCTTATTTTAAGACATTCTTTGAAGGAGGGAAGGTGGAAGGGTAAGGTTCCAAGGATACATAGTCAAAGAGTTAACTGCTTGGGTGTGACTGTCATATGTACT
This sequence comes from Potos flavus, assembly GCA_028534135.1. Taxonomy (NCBI): domain Eukaryota; kingdom Metazoa; phylum Chordata; class Mammalia; order Carnivora; family Procyonidae; genus Potos; species Potos flavus. The sequence continues at coordinate 29,412,273 of CM052897.1, forward strand.
TTTAATATAAAGGGATTAAAAATCCTGGGGGTTAGGGGAACCTGGGTGGCTCAGTTGGTTAAGAGGCCGAACTCTTGATTTCAGCTCAGGTCATGATCTCAGGGACCTGGGATAAAGCTTGGAGTGTGAGTATGGCTCATTAGGGAGTCTGCTTGAGGTCTCTCTCTCCCTCTGCCCCCTTGCTCCCCACAAACACGCTCTTTTGTGTGTGTGCTCTCTCAAGTAAACAAATAATCTTTTTAAAAAAATCCTGGGGGTTGGGGCGCCCACGTGGCTCAGTGGGTTAAAGGCTCTGCCTTTGGCTCAGGTCATGATCTCAGGGTCCTGGGATTGAGCCCCGCGTCAGACTCTCTGCTCGGCGGGGAGCCTGCTTCCCTCTCTCTCTCTCTGCCTGCCTTTCTGCCTACTTGTGATCTCTCTCTGTCAAATAAATAAAAATCTTAAAAAAAAAAAAAGATCCTGGGGGTTAAGCAGCAAGACTTCTCTCTTCTATGCCAGAGTTTAAAACCAACAGAGATATAAAAGAGTTAGAGATCAAAACTGAAGGTTATTATAGATAAAAGCTAGGCTGGAATACATTGCTTAAGTGTGTAGCCAAATGGGCTTGATGAAGAGGCAGAGCAAAAAGGGGGAGTGTCATTGTAATGGAGATCTCTTCCCAGAAAACAAGAGATTGGGGAATATTAGCAAGTGTTCCTCAAGAACAAAAGGGATCTTTGAGTTTTCCTTATTGCTCACCTCATATTAATAGGATAGGAAAGCTGCATGAAATGTGGCATACACATACTACCAAGTAAGAGAGAGTATGCATTTCACTTATATATTAACTTTGTGTATTTCTTAGAAACCTAAAAATCAGGGAAGCAATTTAAATAAATTTCGACTGTTTGCCATTAAATGCTGAGTGCATTAACGTTTTCAAGTGAGCCCTACTACCACAATATGCCCTACAAAACAGAGAGAGTTTATTTATATAAGTCAAGTAATTTGGGGAACCAATAGACACCTTATTTACTTCTTGGAGATTCACAATGATCCTTAAATGTTAAAGGCTCCATGAATCCTACAATAGAGTTTAATGTTATTTAATTCATCATTTCCCAAACTTCTTTGAGCATGGAATATTTTGTTGTCTATGTATTTGTTGTTTCTTAGATACACTTATTCAAATTCTGCCTAGCTACTTGTTTTATGGAACATTCCACAGAAAGTGCTGGGCTTGGGAACTACAAATATATTTGTTCTTCAAATCTCTCTTGTGGGAAAGACATGCCATAATTCACATTTTTTTTATATGTTTAAGAGGGACATTTCCCCTAAAACTGCAGTGAGTTGTGCAAATCTTAGCTTGTCATACTTCAATTGACATTACTTTTTCTTTCCTAGTTGTGTATAAAATAATGGTGTGTCCTACAACAATGGTGTCTGATTTGATGAAATGTCCATGGGAAGATAGGACCCAGAAAGTCTATGTTTTCTTTTTCCTATATCTGTATATCCAACATTATATTCCAAGTCAAGATTGTCTCTATTATCTAGCTTAGCACTTAATACATAATCAAGTTTTTGGTAAAATTAAAGTAAGGATTGAAGACAGGCATGTGACTTCTCTTACAGTCTACAAAGATTTAGAGTCTCTGAGGTTTCCTGATTGGAATGGAAACACATGCTCTTTCTGGAATCGGGTAAGGTTTCCATGGCAAATTATTTCTTTTTGGCCTCTGTAAAGAAAGTATTTGGCACCTCTTTTGTTGACATTAAACAATGTCACTTCCCAATTTCCATGCAGAAGAAGCTCACTGTTGCCAGTTTAGAATAGTTTTGCATTATAAATGCTTTTTTGGTTCACTTCCCCCGTATATTTTAGTCTCCATTAAACACACTTGTGTAATGTGTTCTAATTCTGAGAGTCTATTTAATTTCAATGGCCTCAAATTATATTGAAAAAGAAAATAATATTACAATTTTTTTCTCTCTAGTTGGATGGCTGATTGGTTTCACTATTAATTTAACAGCCTAGCCATATATGGTCAGTACTAATAAGCACTTTCTGCTGTCAAACAGCTATTACAATGATGGCTTCCCAAATAAGGGCAGATTTTCTACAATCTATAAAAACTGATTTTACTCTGCAATGCAAAAAGTACTTGTCAGTATCAAATTATCTTAGATCCCTGGTTGGAGACACAGTACTTAATCATTATCCTGATATATCAGATAAGCAGATTGTTTTAAAAACTGTAAAAAGTGTCAAACAGTAATTTCATTATTTTGGAAAAAATGGATTATAGAAGCGAGACAAAGATTATTTGCTAACTTTTTGTCTATAGAGACAAGAACTTGTAAGATCCCCAAAACAGTGACTCAAGATTTTTAAATTTAATATATGACCTGTAAATCCCACTGAATAAGCCCCACATCACACTTTTTTTCTTTATCCTTATTCTTTATTTCCCACATTAGAGATTCTAGACTCTTCAGATTCTTGCTAGATTGAAAATTCAGTTGTCTTATTAAAGGTTAGTCATCTCACCTCATGGTGTAGGAACTAAATCTATGTCATTTCCAAAATTTATATTGTATAGTCATAGAGGAAAGCTTGAGAAGAGGAAGGAAAGTGTGATTCATCTAAACAACCATCATTTCAAAATTGCATTTCTTTTTCTCCTCTGTTAAAAAAAATGATGGTTAGAATTAAAGTGGTTGAAAATGTATTTTACATGCTTTTCCAAGATCTTCAATCCAAGAACATTTCTTTTGTTGTACAATATTGCAGTTAAAAATGTGGTTACATAGATGACTTAAGATGTCAGAAATGAGTGACTTCCACTTGAGAATATTTGTGTTTTGAGGAACTAACACAAGGTAAAGACATAATGGAAGAGTTTATGTTTTGATCTCCTAGGACGGTGCATAAATGGCTAATTATCAGAAATACTTCAAGCCAGGGGAATCATGGCCAGCCAAGATTCCTTAAGAAGTCTATTACAGTGCCCCAATGAATACTGTATAATGAACGGATGAATGAAAATTAGGACCTAGACCCTATTAGAATAACTTGACAATATTTTGAGGGCATCTATGGAATAAAGGAAAAGCCTGAGTTTTGTTCTGAATCATTTTTGTTCCAAATCAAAGTGTTAACATAACTGGATTTTCTGCCAATATAAAACATAAAACATCGCTTTATTTTATTCCCTACCTATGGTTATAATTACCTCTTTCTCACATTTAGTGTAATAATGAAAAAAGCATTGATTTTAGAGCCAGACAAACCAAATATTTAATTAGACTTTTGTACTGGACTCTAAGCAGAGCACTAAGATAGACAAAATCAAGTTCTGCAAGCCTCTCTTTTACTGTCATTTCCCTTCCAAATACTCCTTTCTACTTCCCTTTCTCATCATCAGGAAATTAAGAAACCAAATCTCTTTGTCAAAACCTCCTCTAAATGCATTGGGAGAGCATGGTTATCTTCCTAGTACACTTAGGAGCTTGTAGTTCAGTTCATCGCTGTCACCAGAGCCTCCAATTCCAGCATTTTCCACCACTGATAGACAAAAAAATAGACATTTCTAACTTGATGAGTTTCAATTTTTTTTTTAATCCAGTCAGCACAGTGTTCCTTCTATATAAAAGACTAGCAGAGCTGTCCTTGTCCCTGTCGCTCTCTGCTCTGGGTTCCCAGAGCTAAAAGCAAGACCCACTTTCCTCCTGACTTATCTGTACTTCCCCACTCTCTTCCATTCTTTCCACAAGGAGATATGCTATCACTGAGCATATTCAGACGTGAAGTGGAGTCCTAAAGGATTTCACAAAAAATTTTTTTTCTCTTTCTATCTTAGACATCTGTGACTGTATGAAAAAAGCATCTCAGATTTAGAAGTGATAGCTTCTAGCACTCATGAAGAACATATTCAAAGTTAATATGAGATAGGAGAACTCCCACCTAAGAACTCTCACCATTGTCTTCTACATAGTTATACCCAGGCTAGGATATCAGTAGAGAGAACATGGTTACTAAGTCTCATATTTTATTTTTATATTATTTTTATATTATGTTTATTATTTTTTTTACCTTTTTTTTTTTAAAGTAGGCTCCTCACCCAACATGGGGCTTGAACTCACGATCCTGAGATCAAGAGTCACATGCTCTACCAACTGAGCCAGCCAGACGAACTTCACATTTTATTTTTAAACCTAACTTTATTAAATCTCACTTCACTTTATACTTAAGTCAATGCAACCACTTTTCTGCCCCTTTAATACCTCCCTTCTTGCTAATATCTCTAAATATGCTTCCAGAGCTTGTTCAAATATTCTCTTCTAGATAAAGCATTTTACTACCAGTCTGGGCACCTTTTGTCAATCCTTACTCTACTTCATCAGACTTCATCCATACTTCTAATGTAGAATTTATAATGAATAGTACTTGCCACCTTCATGAGCTAGCATAGTACCTTCCAATATGTCCTAAATGATACCATTGCTGGGATGGATGAATAAATGGTTAGCTGGATAAGACTTTTTTTTTCTCCCCCCATTGGGCTGAAACCTTGTTTTGGGCTTGGAATTCATCCTTGATTGAGCAAGTGAAGGTAACTCTCTGACCTATAGGCATTTTCTGGATCAGGGTAGGTTTGTTCAGTACTGGTATCTTGACCCAAATCTAATTTCATCCACTACTTCTTTCTACTAAGTTATATTTTTTATGATATCTCTTTATACATAATACAGTAAGAATATGCAAATCACTAGGAACAAAGATCAACATGTAGGTCTCTATTAGATGATCACTTCTTTTTTTTTTTTTTTTAAGATTTTTTATTTATTTATTTGACAGAGAGAGAGAGAGAGATCACAAGCAGGCAGAGAGGCAGGTAGAGAGAGAGGGGGAAGCAGGCTCCCTGCTGAGCAGAGAGCTCGACACGGGGCTCAATCCCAGGACCCTGGGATCATGACCTGAGCCAAAGGCAGAGGCTTTAACCCACTGAGCCACCCAGGAGCCCCTAGATGCTCACTTCTTGAGAACAGAGTACCCCATTGTGCTGATTACCTACTTATGCTTTTTACAAAAAGCTCCACAAAACTCCCTCATCCATCTTCTTATAGTCTGTCATTGTAATTTGTAATTTTTTAGAGTGTATTTTTACAAGAATAAAATATATACACTTTGGACACTACAATAGTATTGTCTGTGAAATTAGTAAGAAATATATGTTCTGTGGAACCAAAACTTTTCAGACTATTTCTGAGGATTAATCCAAGGGAAGATGAAATTTTTTCTGAAATTTTTTAGTGTTCAAATATTCATATGTAATCTCACTCCCAGATGGGTTATAGGTTACTCAGCTTTTGAATAACTAAATGTTTAGTAAAATTTTCTCAAAGTTGAGTAATTTTTTAGTATTTTCAGAGGAATATATAATAGAAAAGCCATATGTATTATAAATATATATATGTATCCCCCCATGCTTGATAGATGAGATGATAGATAGATAGATAGATATAGATAGATATAGATAGATAGATGGTAGATAGATAGATAGATAGATAGATAGATAGATAGATAGATAGATAGATTTCCCCCCCACCCTTAAGGAGCTCTTTAGTTTAAGAGGTCGCTAACTTTCTAACAAGGAGCTCCATCTAGTGGTACAATTAGAAATGTATCAAAGGCAGGTATTTTCCGGGAGAAAAAAATATTAGCACAAATTATTTTTTCTCTTTAACATTCTAAATTTCTGTGTGTGCATACGTATCTGTGTGCATCTGTTTGCATGCATGTATATTCATTAAAGCAACTTCCCATATAACAATATTTTTGCTATATTTTATAAAACTGGCTATAGCAAATATTTAAATATTTACTAAATTTGAAATTCCTTATTCACTTGTTTAACTGATTGTTAATTTATTTCTTATGACCACTTACATATAGCATATATGTCAAGACTAAAGACAAGGAATCAAAATATTATTTTTTCAACCCCAGAGACATCACATTTTCCTTTTAAGTTAAGAGAGATAATACCTAACAGTGAGTGTAGAGCATCAAAATTATATTCAGAAAAAATGTCTTAAATACTGCGGCCATTCTTTCTTCTTGTCTTTCAGTTCTCACAAGCTGAAATTCAAGTCCGTAACATAGAACTTCAGCTAGAGGTAAATGAAAACGACCATAGAATAGAAGAAAAATAAACAACAGACATTCAGTGACTGTCACAACAAAGCTGAAGTGATATACTTTATATTTTTTGGCTGAAAGCATCTTGTAAGTCAAACTGCATCCTGGCATATAAACAAAGAGGAGAATGCTTTATTTTTTAAGATGATCTGTACTCATACCGGTGCATAAGAAGATGCACAACAAATTAAAGTATATATATTATAACAAATGTACTATTTTATATCTGTGTCTATTGTTGGATAACTACTTCAAAACTAAGTAACTTAAAACGATCATATTATATCTCACGTCTTTGTGAGAATTTGAATAGAACTCAGCTGGGATTTCTTATGTCCCCTGTAGCAATGACTGCAAACACTCAGGGAGATCTAGCCACCAGGAGGGTGCCTTCGTGAGGAGGGCAGGAAGGTGAAGCTCAGCTGAGAGTGTTGATTGGAACTCCTGGTTGTCATTTCATCAACATGGCAGCCTCAGAGTGATCACACTTCTTATGTGCTGGATCAGGGATTCAACAGAACAAGGAATAAGCCACTGCATGACTTTTAATGATCTAACCTTGTACTTCCTAGAACATCAAAACAATTGCACCCCTAGTCACGAGCTCACCCCGATTCACTCGGATAAACACCCCATTTCTGAATGGATAAAAATGTCAAAGAATTTGTAACCACATTTCCAAACAACCAGACATCTAAAGGGGAGAGTTGAAAGCACTAAGAATATCTCATCTATAGAAAAGAAGACACTGAAGACTGTCTTCAATTATCTCAATGGTCACCAGTGGAATTAAGATACATTCAAGAAAATGGATATCAGTACTAAACTGAAATTAAAGAGATAAGTATTTCAGTTTAAGAAAAGGAAGAAGAGTTTTCTGATGGTTAAATCTTCCCATGAATATAATAAGCAGCCTTGGGAGGCAGTGAACTGTCGATGTGCAGGAGGTCATAGATATTTCAGATGTGATACCTACATCATGTGACAAGTTAAAGTACGTGAACCTCAAGGCTCCAGCAATATAACTGAATTTAAAGAGATCAGCCTAGTCCTTCATAGTTTGGAGGGAAGATATTTGGAGTAAGATTTATATAATTCATAATATGACAAAACACCTACTTCCCATATTGCCTTTCTGTTGTAACACCATAACTAGTTAACTCTGAATTAATTAGAGATCAGATTTAGATATAGAAACAGAAAATGCTTATGGTGGTATTTCTGAATTCTGTTGCATATTAAAATCACCATAGGAAATAAACAGAGAGTGGTTCCCTAGTTCTAGCCCCACAGATTTGACTTAATCTAGAGTGAGTTTTAGGCCTTGCTATTTTTTAAAGCTATTTTATGTTTTATTTGTAAAGCTATATTTATATTTTAAAGTTATTTTAATGTGCAGTTGGAGTTGAGGACCAATGGCTATAGAATGGGTGCTGTGGGAACACTGTGCAGCTCAGCAATCCCCTGGAAAGTCTGGGAAAACAGGTAGTTATAACTTTAAAACAGCAGCATGTGCCAACAACCAGAAGAAAATAAAATACATCTTTTTCATTATGCTAATGACTAGGTTTACCTAAATGTTCATATAGAGCCTGAGGAACTTCCACCTTGAGTTTTCAGAGCTGTTACTCTCTATAGATAATAAGTGCTTATTTAATGTGATTTCAGGAGACAGACCTGTCCCTTATTAAATCCAGATAGACTGTGACCAGATTGAAAAAAAGGATCATATCATAGTCATTTTGGGGACTCTGCCTAGCACTCTGCCTTATATGTTACGACTTCAGTAACTGTCAAGTTGAATAACTACATAGAATAGAAATCTGATAATGTATTTTAGGGACACATCATGAAAGGTCATTTATAAAGGCTCTCTAGAGGAAGACAAAGATTTATGAACAGTATCTTTTCTAGAAACAAGTGTATACTGTAGACCATTTTCATTTGAACTGAAGCAACATTTTTTTATATCAGTCCCAATTTTATCTTGGACATTTCCTGAGCCACTTGTTTTTGATGAGATTAAAGAATTTAACAAATACCTAAAAAGTTCATTTGAGACCAAATCTATGATTTCCAGTGCATTTCCTATTAAGTCCCCCATGTGTTATTCAATATGAAATTCAGATTCAAGTGAAGGGTAAAGTTAAGTTTGCCAGTTAAAAACTAGTCCGCTAAAAACTTCAGATCTCTCAGGAACCACGTCACATCGATCTTCCTGTTCTGGTTTGAGGCTGAGGATGGGAGAGAGCCCACTGTAAATTTTGAGTGAGAACTAGAATCATTCTTCATTTTTTTTTTCATTTTTTTTTTCATTCTTCATTTTTATTTGAAGGCCTTAAATTTCTAGTTACACCACTGTAGTGAATTATTAGTTCTAAGCATCAGAGTAAGGACCAACCAAGGTACCTCAGAGTTCATTCACCGTTAAATCATCATAGTGCGAACATCACAGCATGATATTCGAACACTTAAAAGCAGGGATCTCCAAAAAAGGATGTTTGACAGTCTTTAAAATTCCCTCATAACTTTGGATAGAAATTATTTCGTGCAATGAGCCATAAGAAATAGGTAGACTGCTGGGTCAAATTCATCATGAAGATTGATGCACATGACAAATTACCTGACAATTTTACTTTTAGCCCTGGGTGGGGGGGGGGAGGGAACTTTAAGCAAGCCACTTTATTTTTATTTTGTGAGGTTTCATTTTTATTAAAATGTGTTTTAATAACGAAATGAATTTTATGCCTAGTTCTTACATGAATGATATGTAATGCAAAAAGCAAAACTGGAAAAGCAGGGAAAATATGCGAATGTGGGTAAACTCAATGTAAATATCCATCATTGTTTTGTTTCTAGAGTGTGCTTAGTAGTGACTGTAACTTCCCTGAAGGCTGGTATTGTAACCTTATTTATCAATTGGATTCCCAGTTCTTAGCAAAGGGCCTAAACTAGAGTAGGAATTAAAATTTTTTACTTGAAAAGAAAATTAATAATTAATTTTGTTAAAATAAATGAACAAATGCATCAAGGAGGGTTATCTTTCTAATAATCACAAATTTTATTTTAGGGAAGAATGATTTATTATTGTTAGGGTATAATTAATCATGATTTATACTTTTTCCCCCAATTGTAAGCATATATATCAATGTTTATTTTTATCATATCATGACATTTTAACATTCTATTCACATAAAATACCTTTTTCTTACTGTCAATGTCAATTTGAAATTGTGACATTTAAGCAGATTAACTAGATACCGTAAGATGTTGCCACATCCACAGTAATGTTAATCTAACCAAAGAGTATTGCCAAATATTTTTATTCCTTTCAATCCATTTTTAAAAAATAAAATAAAAAGGAATATATATGGAATCTACTCAGTAAATGGTGAGAACAATGACTTCCCTGTAGTTTCCTTTATAGAAGCAACAATAGTTCCAGTCACCTCCCACCTGGCCAAATAAATAAAAGAACAAAATCTTAATTTTGCAAATGGAATTAAGTCTTAACTTATCATCTCTTTACCAGTTTGACACTTCTCCTTTCTTTCTTCTCTCCCAGGAATACTTACTTTTCCTTCTGTCTTATGTTTAATGTCATCACATCCCTGCTCAGTTTTTCTATTTCTGTTCTTGGGATATTTTATGAGAGAACAGAAAGAACGAAGAAGGTTAGCTTCCACTTACTACCCTTTGTTCAATCCTTATGACAACCCAATGAAATAAAGGTAGGAAATTTCAGAGTGATTAAGTAAATATTGAACATTATTCAGTAGTTTGCAAAGTTAAGATCTAAAAAAAGGTTTGTCTAAACTATAAGCTACTATACAGAACCACCTCTTTATTGGTGATAGTTTGGGGCTAGCAACACTCTCCATACTATTCTCTGAGGAATTTCTAATTTGGGTAGCCAACTGATCTTGGAAAAGTGACTCAGTACTACTTATTTAACTAGTAGTGCTATACTCAGCTCTTAGGAAGGACAGATATTGTTCAAGGACAACTAACTTGACCTAAGTACCCTCACTGCCTTGTGCCAGGAGCCAATCTGTGTTACTAAGAGGAAGACCAATTTTGGGTCTGAGAGCCATCATGATGATGAGAAAACCAGCAGCTGTGTTACCCTTTGGTTTGTCTTCATTCTCATGCCTGTTGTCCTTCCCTTTTCCCAGTATTACCAAGTGTCTGAAGTTAAGAGAAAAACCTCCAACTCAGAAAGCTGGTATTTCCCTCTGTGAGTAACCTAGTGGTTTTATGCTACTACTATTTTGATATGTATTTTCCTAAATGAACCTAACTCTACTTTGCAAAAATTTAACATTTAAAAAACATTTTTAAATACACATCGACTTTTCCAGAAATGCAAATATTGTATAATAAGGAAAAAAATGTACTTTTATTTTTTTCTGGAGCCTTGTTAAGATTTGTTCACCATTTTAGACAACCATGACATTGATCAAAATCATTTGTGATATGATAATTTACTTGCCAAAGCAAAGCCCCTGTATTAGTTTGCATTGTTTAGCTGTTGCATCATGATGATTTTGTGTTTAAGTCGAATATCTCACTAAATTGTTTTCTAGAACATTGTGCCTGAGTATTAACAAATGGAATTACAGATCATTTTATCATCTATCCTTTTATTGTATTTTATTATTATGAATGGGCATTATGTAGATTTATAAGTTACATTTGTAGATGAAATATATTACCAATAAATTTAATTTTAGAATATTTGTTACAAAAAGGAATTGGATCTGAAAGGGATGACAATTTCTACTAGCTCATACTCTCCTTAATGCGGCAAATTTCTTCTGAAAATCTGAGCTAAAGAGATAAATATTTAGAAGATTGAGAACAGTTTAACTTGGCTACTACTCAAGAATTCAGGTATACCTACAGTGGTCCCAGGCAATTGTTTCTTCAGCGATGATACTAGGGATGCTGGGGGGCATGACCATGCTTTGAATCAATCTTTTTGTCTAAGAGCATTTGCCTATAAAACTCATGATATATCCTATTTACAGGAATTCATTCATTCATTCATTTTTTAGCTTTGAACATTTATTCAAATTCCAGTTAGTTAACATGTAGTGTAATACTAGGTTTAGCAGTAGAATTTAAGGACTCATCACTTACTTTTACACCCAGTGTTCATCACTTGTGCCCTCCTTAATACCCATCACTCATTTAACCCATTCCCCTGCCCACCTCCCCTCCAGCAACCCTCAGAGTTTGTTCTCCATAGATAACAGTCTATTTTCTGGTTTGCCTCTCTTTTCATCCCCTTATGATCATCTGCTTCATTTCTTAAATTCAACATATGAGTGAAAACATACGATATCCATCTTTCTCTGACTTATTTTGCTTAGTCTAATTCACTCTAGCTCCATTCATGTCATTGCAAATGGCAAGATTTCATTCTTTTTGATGACTTGATTTCTATTTCTGCTGTCTCATTATTGGTTTATAGAAATGCAACAGATTTCTGCACATTGATTATGTATCCTGCAACTTTACTGAATTCATGTACCAGTTCTAGCAATTTTTTGAATGAGTCCTTTGGGTTTTCTACATAGAGTATCATGCCATCTGCAAATAGTGAAAGTTTGACTTCTTCCTTGTTGATCTGGATGCCTTTTATTTCTTTTTGATGTCTGATTGCTGAGGCTAGGACTTCCAGTACTATGCTAAATAAGAATAGGGAGAGTGGTCATCCCTGTCTTATTCCTGACCACAGAGGAAAATCTCTCAGTTTTTCCCTATTGAGAATTTCATTAGCTGTGGGTCTTTCATATACAGCCTTTACGATGTTAAAATATGCTCTCTCTGTTCCTACTTTGTTGAGGGTTTATATCAAGAATGGATGCTGAAAAAAAAAAAAAAAAGAAAAGAAAGGATGCTGTACTTTGTCAAAAGATTTTCCTGCACCTATTGATAGGATCCTCTGGTTCTTATCCATTCTTTTATTAATGTGGTGTATCATATTGATTTGTGAATGTTGAACCACCCTTGCAGCCCAGCAAATGACTTTTTTCATGTACTGTTGGATTCCATTTGCTAGAACTTTATTGAGAATTTTTGCATCCATATTCATCAGAGACATTGGCCTGTACTTTCCTTTTTTAGTGGGGTCTTTGTCTGGTTTGGGAATCAAGGTAATGTTGGCCTCATAGAAAGAGTTTGGAAGTTTTCTTTACATTTCTATTTTTTTGGAACAGTTTGAGAAGAATAGGTATTAACTCTTCTTTAAATGTCTGGTAGAATTCCTATAGGAAGCCATCTGGCCCTGGACTTTTGTTTTTTGGGAGATTTTTAATTCCTGATTCAATTTCCTTGCTGGTTATGGGTCTGTTCGAATTTTCTTTTTCTTCCTGTTTCAGTTTTGGTAGTTTGTATGTTTCTAGGAAGTTTTCCATTTCTTTCAGATTTCCCAATTTGTTGGCATATAATTTTTTATAATATTCTAATTTTTTATATATGTTTTTATATATGTTGGTTGTGATCTCTCCTGTCTCATTCATGATTTTATTTATTTGGGTCTTTTCTCTTTTCTTTTTGAATAGTCTGGCTTGGACTTTAACGATTTTATAAATTCTTTCAAAGAAACGGCTTCTGGTTTCCTTGATCCATTCTACTATTTGTTGTTACTGTTGTTGTTTCTATATCATTTATTTCTGCTCTAATCTTTATTTCCCTTCTTCTGCTGGCATTGGACTTCATTTGTTCTTTTTCTAGCTCTTTCAGATGTAAGGTTAGGTTGCATATTTGAGATTTTTCTTGCTTCTTGAGGTAGGTCTGCATTGTTATATACTTCCCTCTTAATGATAGCTTTTGCTTTATCCCAAAGGTTTGGACTGCCGTGTTTTCATTATCATTTGTTCCCACATATTTTTAAAAAATTTTTCCTCTTTAATTTCCTGGTTAACCCATTCATTGTTTAGTAGGATATTCTTTAATCTCCATGTATTTGTTGTCTTTCCAAATTTTTTCTTGTGTTTAACTTCAAGTGCCATAGTGTTGTGGTCAGAAAATGTGCATGGTGTGATCTCAGTCTTTTTGTACTTGTTCAGGCCTGATTTGTGACCTAGTATGTGATCTATTCTGAAGAATCTCTCATGTGCACTCAAAAAGAATGTGTATTCTGCTGCTTTAGGATGAAATGTTCTGAATATATCTGTTAAGTCCATCTGGTCCGTGTGATTCAAAACTATTATTTCCTTGTTGATTTTCTGCTTAGATTATATGTCCATTGATGCAAATGGGATGTTAAAGCCCTTATTCTTTTGTATTATTATCAGTGAATTCATTATGTTTGTTATTAATTGTTTTGTATATTTAGGTGCGCCCAAGTTGGGTCATAAATATTTATAATTATTAGATCTTCTTGTTAGAAAGGCCCCTTAATCATGATATAGTGCCCTTACTTATCTCTTCTTACAGTCTTTGGTTTAAAATCTACTTTGTCTGATATAAGTATTGCTACTCTGTCTTTCTGTTGATCTCCATTTGCATGACAAATCATACTCTATCCCCTCAATTTCAATCTGCATGTGTGTTTAGGTCTAAAATGAGTCTCTCGGTTTTTTTTGTTTTGTTTTTGTTTTGTTTCTGTTTTGTTTTGTTTTTCAATCCATTCTGACACCCTAAGTCTTTTGTTTGGAGCATTTAGCCCATTTAAATTCAGAGTAATTACTGATAGATATGAATTTAGTGCCATTTTATTTCTTGTTTTGTCATTTTTTTCTGAAGATTTTCTCTGTTCCTTTCTAGGCTTTGTTGCTTTTGATCTTTCTTTCCCACTTTAATATTTCTTGCAGGGCTGGTGTAGTGGTCACAATCTCCTATAGTTTTCGTTTGTCTGGGAAACTCTTTAGCTGTCCTTCTATTCTGATTGATGGCCTTGCTGGATAGAGTATTTTTGGCTGCAGATTTTTCCCATTCAGTACATTGAATATATCACACCATTTTCGTCTTGCTTGCCAAGTTTCTGTGGAGAGATCTGCTGCTAACCTTATTTGTCTTCCCTTGTAAGTTAGGAACTTCCTTTGTCTCGCCTGCTTTTAGGATTTTTTTATCTCTACATTTCGTAATTTAACTATGATATGGCTTGGTGTTGGCCTGCTTTTGTTGATTTTGATGAGCGTTCTCTCCTGGATCTTGATGTCTGTTTCCTTCCCTAGGTTAGGGACATTTTCAGCTATAATTTCCTTAAATAAACCTTCTGCCCCTTTTTCTCTTCTTTTTCTGGAAGTCCTATGATTCGAATGTTATTATACTTTATGGAGTCACTGAGTTCCTTAAGTCTACATTCCTGATCTAATATTTTTCTCTCCCTCTTCTTTTCTCCCTCATTATTTTCCATAATTTTATCTTCTATGTCACTTATTTATTCCTAAGTTTCTTCCTTCCTTGTGGTCATTACAGTCAGTGTTGAATCTTGGTTATCGCATTTTTCATTTTGGCCTGACTAGTTTTTAAGTCTTTTATCTCTGTAGTAAGAGACTCCTTGATGTCATCTATGCTTTTCTCAAGCCCAACTAGTGGCCTTATGATTGTTGCTTTAAGTTCTGGATCAAGCATATTACTTATATCTGCTTTGATTAGATCCCCAGTTGTGACCTTTTCTTGTTCTTTCTTTTTGGGTGAATTCCTCCATCTTGACATTTTGTCAGGTCTCTTGTCTTCTTCTGCATATTAGGAAAACCTGCTATGTTTCCTGTTCCTGAGAGTAATGGCTTTATGAAGAAGAGGTCACATACTGTCCAAGGTCTGGTGCTTCAGGAAGTATCTCTGGCATATGCTGAGTGCCCTATGCTACTGTGTTTTGACTGCTCTTTCCCTCAGGTGAGTCCTCTGTAGAGTTTTCCCTTGCCTTGGGGAGTGTTTGGACCTTGGCCAGAGTGTGGCAAATTTTAACTAGGTGTGCTCTGGTCTGCTTGTTAAAAGAGGCCTGATGATATTTCCACTAGAGTTGAAGCTTTGCAGTGTCAGTAGACATGGTGCATGAAGTGGGTTTGTGCTGGTTTTCTGGGTGAGCGTCCTACTGCACTGATTCTTGGGTACACTTGCCCAAGAAAAGTAGCATCTGCAGAGCACAGGGGGGCAGGGCTTGTGTAAGTGATTTAGGCCTTCAGTATTGATTTTGTGCTTCTTACTGAAGTTAGTTTATGCTGAGGGGCAGGGAGAGAAGTGGTACCAGCTCCCTCCCTCATCCCTGGAGAGGGGAGATTGTGCCTACTGCTGTCCAGGAATCTCTCCCAGAAGAGTGAACAATCTCCCTTCGTGTGTCCCAGTTTAAGACTCCAAATTGTAGGGACCCGGTGTGGTGCAGAACCATGCTGGTCCTCTGGGGGAGGGTCTCCCCAAGGCAGGACTGATACATGTTTGTCCCAGAAGGGCAGTCACACCAAAGCACAGGAGCATGAAGTTTGAAGTAAAGCACAGACAAGAGCCACTGTCCAGGCTAGCCACCTTCGGCAGGCATCTCTGTGCCAATGTTGAGGGGTGGGACAGAGTAATGGCACCTGCCAGCTCTTTTGTCCCTGGAGAGGCAATGACATCTCTCCCTGATGTGCTCCAAGAAGAGAGTATTATCTCTCCCAGTGCATCCCAGGGGATCTTCAGGTGGCACTGTCTGCTCCCAGGCCTCTGCCCTCCTCCACTGGAGCACTGCAGTGCCCTCAGGGCTCCACACTGGTCACACAACAGACCTCTTAAAACTCCAGTCTTTGGGTCTCAGTTGTTATAAGAACACGAAAATCAGTCCATCTCATTTTTCCCATCAATGGCTTTGGGGAAATGCTTTCCTTGTGCAATCCCCTGTGAGCTCCTCTCTCTCTCTCTTTCTATTTCTCTCTCTCTTTTCTCCTTTCTCCACAACCAGGGCTCTGTCACTTCTGCAGCACCTATGATCTGATTCTCCCTCAAATCACATCTAAGCACCTCCTACTTTCCATGAGGTGGCCTTTCCTCTCCATCTAGTTGTGCAGTTCTGTCAGTCCTCAGATCCATTTCTTGGGTATTCAGAATGATTTGATATTTATCTAGCTGTGTTCAAGGGAAGAGGCAAAACGAGGGTCCTCCTACTACTCTGCCATCTTAGCTCCTCTCTCCCTCCATGAATTTATTTATAAATGGATTTGAAGTAGCCATGGCTCAGAAGACACATTCCTTAGCTATGAGGCTTTTTCATGAACTATTTGATGAAGACTAAGAAAAATACCTCATTAGAAGATTTATACAAATCAGCAGCATCTCTGTATTTATGGTTTAATTACATTTATAATTTCCTATATAACATTCTTGCGAATCATCTATGTAAAGTGCTGTAAGTTTGAGGGGCTTGTTACTGTGTAAAGTAAGTAACCTGATTATTAATTAATGTGTCCACTACTAATTAAGGCTCTCTTTCTATACTCATATTCCGGAAGGTGAGGGAGAAGAAAGAGATAGAAACAGCAGAAGGCAATGTGTTCTTTCTTTTCCCTCCATTCCTGTGTCCCTCTTTTCTTCCATTTTTTCTTCTTTTTAATTCTTTTATTCTTTTCATTTCTTTTCTTCCTCCCTCCTTTCCTTTTTTACTTCCTTCTCCACTTCTAAGCAGATGGCTATAGGACAATTAATAGATAAGGACTACGGATGCCATCCTGAAGTCTAAAACAATAGGTCCAAACCTAAGTATAAAATCTTAAAGGTCTTTCAATTAAAAAAAGAACATTCGACTGGATTTGTTGAGTTTGGCATTTAGTTCAGACTTGAAATGAAAATTAGAGGCACATTTGTAGACATTGGTAAATGAAGAATTTGAAGAAAGATATCAAATACATTTTGTCATTTATATTTCTTTAAAATTTTTTATTTAAGTTGAGCTTACATTTAAATATGCTGCTTATTAATAATTATACATAGGCTGGTTTTTGTATTATCTCTAAATCAAAAAGAAAATTGGAAAATTCTTTACACTATCAATCATTCCTAAGTGGTTGAGCCTTTGAGACCAGAGCTATAAGGAATGTGCAATTACTGGTAGCTATTGGCAATGTTTCCTGAAGAAAAGAAGCACTGGTACTAATTTTGCACTCAGCAAAAATTATAACTATCTCTTAGATTAGTAAAATGCTAAGGTTCTTTCTGGCTTTATTAAGTATGCCTTTTAATTTACCTTAAACCTGATATCTAAAAAATTTGAAAAGCGCCCCCTTAAGTCATACCAAACAATTCTAATATTTTTCATATCTCTGCAAAATCTCATCAAAACAATTAAACTAAAGGGTTTTTTTCCTGCATTTTCCTAATTCTGTTGAATTCTGGCCTCCAGAAGATTTACAAAGATTACAACTTCAGATATGCTTAGTTTCAGTGTTCTTTTGTCTTGACTCCAGTAAGTGATTCTATTTAGCATATTAATAAACCGGATAAAAATAATTTCATTTCCATACATTGTCATTAACAGGCCACTGTCAACTTGGAACACATGCTCATGGAAGTGAGTCCTGTGCCCTATGTTTAGAGAGCTCTTTTCCTGATCTGACTTACTGAATACAAATTATTAATAAAGTTACAGACAGCATCAACTTATTTATCTTGTTTTAGGAGTGGCAGGAATTCAGAATGCCATTGTAAGACATAAAAGTGGCCATAAATAAAGAGAAGTTGATATCATTGCAAAATCTGTGCTATGCAGGTGTCCATACTTCACATTATTACTTTAGTTTGTTATTTGGAGACTCTACAAGCAGCCTTTTTTGAGTGATAATATAAATCGACCCTTCAACCCAATCAAAGCTTCACACTAACAAAAAAGGAAAACATTATAGGAAGCCATTTTTCCAAATGTAGTTGGTAACTTCTAATTTTTTTATGTTGTTTTGATGTTTTAAATGTTTTGAAACTGAAAGAACAGTCTGTTTCAGGGTATGATTAAGACAACAGTTGATTCATATTCATTCTCTGACATAATTCCCTATAAATGACAGAAAACTATGAAGCTGCCTCAGACTATGCATATACATTTAAAAGGCAGAATAAAGTAGAAAAACGTTTCTAATTAAAAACAAAGAGTGATAAAGAAAATTACCTGTCTAGTTTTAGTGCCTTTGAGATAGATGATTAATGTTCAAAGATACAGTTGTGAAATAGAGTCAAGACAGTCACTTAACTTGAAAATCTAGAATGGCCTCTATCATTTATGCACTTTTATTGTATATATTTTATTTTTATCAAAGTCTAAATGAAGAGTTTGTCACAAATTTAATATACAACAGAGAATACGGTAGGTTGAAAAATAAGTCCATACTTTGTTAATATACTAAGTCAGGTTTTTGATTGTTTTTCCACAAGCTGAAGGTTACTAATACCCCCTAACTTGTACTTGTGGTTTCCAAACCCTCTCTTTTATTATGCCTTTTCATCTTGAGGTATTAAAACCTCACTTGATGTCCCAATCCTGCCTCCACCCCAGTTCTAATATCATTTTTTTTCTCTTTCTACAAATGTAAAAATAAGTGCACTCTTTCCCAGATAAATGCAGAACGCTTTCAGCAAGAAAACTCTAAAGTATAAAAGCAAAGTAATCCAGCATGTGTTTATTTATTAATGGCTATTTAAAGAGGACTAATTTTTAAAAAATCCTAATGCTTCACACTAATTGAGATCTTATTGAAATACGAAGACATGAGTGTTGGGAGAACTGCTTGCAAGCATGGATACCCCTTCCCCTTTTGTACAGACTACCTCTCTAGCTAACAAGCTTCAGAGAAGTTCTTCTGAGCAATCTGAAAATGTCTCCCAGGCCATAAACCTCAGAAACACAACGAATAAAGCATTTACTAACCTACTTTGAGACTGGCTTTCTTTCAAGTCGACACCACTTTCTTAAGAGGGGCATCCAACTTAAGACCTTCTTTTCTTTTCATACCTTGAATTCTACTTGTATATGGTTATTACTCAGTTTTTTTTTTTTTTCCTTTTTTAACTTCTATTCCTCCTTCCTGTAAGTACTGGTACTTACTAAATGTCATTTTACTAATTTGAACAGGGCATTTAAAATTAAAAATCCAAAAACAAAAAAAATTAAAAATAAAAAATAAAAAAATTAAATTAAATTAAAAATCACCTTCCTCCAAAATGCCAGGCATATTTTCTGGAAATATATTTATTTCCTATTTAAGTAGTCACAAGTTAGAATGACAAATACAAAGTATAACCAATGTCATTATTATCTATAACTTAGTTTAAGTAGAGAGGGTCAAGAAAAAATGTCTAGTGAAAAAAGGAAGAAGGTGGTTAGTGTGCTGCTTAATTAGAAGTTGGAAGAGAGGTACCAGTGGAAATTGAGTTGTCCCAGTGAAAGATACAGCAAGGCCCAAGATCCATCTTTGTTGAAAGAGACCCTCTCTTTCTGAGCTCTTGGGCTGCAGCAATAAATAGCATTCATCTGCTTATTACTGTTTTCCTACATTATAACGTACCCCCAATATACCACGATATACCTCAGATTCAACAGTACAATATGCTTACATTCCTGAAACAATGTGAAATATTTTAGTTCCTGTAATCAGCCAAGTAAATCATGAAATATAAATCATGGGCCTCTGCTCTTGCTTCAGTGTGAAAATCCATCCTACTGAAGGAAGCCGAAAACAAAGCTAACCCAGGAGTGCCATCTAGTGGACGGATCTACTATGACCACAACAGCTGTTTACTTCCACTGGCTTTTCTTAAAAGAAAATTGGGGAGTGTGCTGTCCCGCAAAGGGAAGTTTTAACTAATACCTGGCAATTAAGGAAAGAAGTTGAAACCTGATTATCATTGCCTTCTCTCCTCATAGAAAACCTACTCCCCAGCTTAAGGGCTATGGAGGAGGAAGAGGAAGAGGCCTGTTATGTTATCTCGGAAGAGTTATACATAGTATGCCTGACACTGGGTGAGAAGGACCTTACATCTTATATTCCAGGGTGGAAGAGCACATTCATTGGGGTAATCACTGTGAGAGAGAAAAAAAATGGCAAAGAAAATAGTCAGGAATTGAAAAAAATGTAGCTTTCCCTCAAGAGGATTTGACGGTTGTATAGATGACTGCAGTAAAGTCCATTTTAATAACGGCTGCTGTGGAACATCCAAGAGAAAGAAAGCCCTGATGGGAGCTTGGAAGTTCAATGACTGCCCTGGGAGGGAGGGCGGTGGGAAGGCACTGAGACAAAGATATTTGAAATTCCATATATACACCAAACATTTTTGTATGGGGGAGGAGTTTGGCAAACCCCTGGTTTTATACCTGGTGTATGATTTATACCTGGTGTATAAGTATAACTTGGAGCTTTATTTACATAAGTGCCTATATTTCCTAAATAAAGTTGAGTGCCTTGAAAAATAAGTATGAGGCTTTTGCTGAGCACTATAGTTACCTAAACTTGATCCAGGCAGGTGGGAAAAGGGAAACCTTTTGCCACTCCTTAAGTGGCTTCCCTAAGGAAATAAAGCCCAAATTGTGGTACATTTAAATATCACCACAGTGTCCTTATTAGGAATTTAAGATTTTAGGCCCCATCTGTTAAGATTTGGGGGCTGATATGGAGTAGAAATCTGGGATTTTTATTTTTAAAATCATCCCTATTCTAATACAGATTGTGTGGGATAACAATTTGAGAATTACTTCCTGCTGAGTCAAGGGCCAAAGGAGCTAAGGTTTACCACCTCAGAGTAAGCAAAGTGCAACTGAGGGATAAAAAAGTATAGTTTGTGCTTCTATTGTAACCTGGCAGTTCTAGAGGACTTTGAGACTATAAAGAATGTGGGGGAGGAGCAAGATGATGGGGAAGTAAGAGACCTAAATTTCATCTGGTCCCAGGAATTCAGCTAGATAATTATCAAACCATTCTGAACACCCACCAACTGAACAGAGATTGAAGAGAAGAAGAGCAGCAATTCTAGGAACAGAAAAGTGACTTTCTGGAAGGTAGGACGTGCAGAGAAGTGAATCCGAGGTGATATACGGGAAGAGACTGTGGGGGAAGGGGCTGACTCCCGGCAAGCCGCAGAGCAGCAAAGCACAAAATTGGGATTTTTAGAAGTCTGCTCCATGGAGGGATATCGCTCCAGAGGATAAGCGGAGGGTGAAGCCCTCATGGGGACAGTGTGGTCTCAGGATCCATGGGGTTACAAAAATCCCAGGGGTGTCTGAGTGCATCAGAGCTCCCAGATATCCGAATGGGGAAGCTGAGTGCAGAGACGGAGCTGAGGAGGAGGCTCTCAGCTCGGGGTTACCTTAAACGTGATCTGAGGCACAGTCAGGCCACTAGTCCTCAGGTAGGGACCCCACAAGGGGCAGATCTGGAGAGACCCCTTCCTTCCTCCTTTGGGAGGAGCAGTGTGGGAGCACACTGCAGGAATGTGCTGGGTTTGAACACTCCAAACGTGGCCATGCACCAGAGATAGAAACGCTTGGTCACAGGCTGGGTGACCTCGGAGTGTGGCCAGAGACTAGGGAGACGGGAGGGGTTGACTGCTTTTCTCTGAGGGCGCACTGAGGAGTGGGGCCCTGAGCTCTCAGCTCCTACAGGCAGGAGACTGGGAGGCCTCCATCTTCATTCTCTTCCTCCAAAGCTATATAGAAAGTGTCCAGGGAACAAAAGCTCCCTGAGCAAAACTGAGCAGATCACTTAGCCTGGCCCCTGGCAAGGGCAGTGCAATACCACCTCGGGCAAAGACATTTGAGAATCACTGCAAGAGGCCCCTCCCCCAGAAGATCAGCAAGAACATCCAGCCAAGACAAGTTTACTGATCAGTGAGAATCATGGAACTCCAGTGCTAGGGGAATACAGCACATAGAATTCATGGCTTTTTCCCCATGATTCTTAAGTCTTTCAAAGTTAAATTTTTAATATTTTCATTATTTTTTTCTTTTTCTATTTTTCTTTTTTTTTTGAATTTTTCCTCTTTCCTATTTTAACATGTTTTAACTATTTTATCTTATCAATACCTTTCTAAAAATCTTTTTAAAATTTTCATAGTTATATTCTCTCCCTTCTTGCATTTAACCTTAATTTGTATACCTATAAGTTTTTCTTTCTTTAAACTCTTGGGAGGCAGTTTCTTCTAAAAGACCAAAATACACCCAAAATCAAGTGTGTGGCTCTGTTCTCTTCACCAGCCTAATCATATAATTTTTTTTTCCCTTTCTTCTCCCCCTGGTTTTGAGTCTCTTCTGATTTGGTTCATGTATATTTTTCTGGGGTCATTGTTACACTTTTCGCATTTTGTTCTCTCATTCATCTATTCTTTTCTGGACAAAATGACAAGGCAGAAAAACTCACCTCAGGAAAAAGAATAAGAGGCAGTACGATGGCTAGGGACCTAATCAATACAGACATTAATAAGATGTCAGAACCAGAGTTCAGAATGCCAATTATAAAGATGCTAACTGGGCTTGAAAAAAAGCATAGAAGATACTAAAGAATCCCTTTCTGGAGAAATAAAATCCTTTTTGGGAGAAATAAAAGAACTAAAATCTAACCAAATTGAAATCAAAAAAGCTATTAATGAGGTACAATCAAAAATGGAGGCTCTTACTGCTAGGATAAATGAGGCAGAAGAGAGAATTAGTGATATAGAAAACCAAATGACAGAGAATAAAGAAGCTGAGCAAAAGAGAGATAAACAACTACTGGATCACAAGGGGAGAATTCGAGAGATAAGTGATACCATAAGATGAAACAATATTAGAATAATTGGGATCCCAGAAGAAGAAGAAAGAGAGAGGGGGGGCAGAAGCTATATTGGGGCAAATTGCAGCAGAGACTTTCCCTACTTTGGTGACGGGAACAAGCATAAAAATCCAGGAGGCACAGAGAACCCGCTCAAAAATCAATAAAAATAGGTCAATACCCTGTCATCTAATAGTAAAACTTACAAGTCTCAGAGACAAAGAGGAAATCCTGAAAGCAGCTTGGGACAAGAGGTCTGTAACCTATAATGGTAGAAATATTAGATTGGCAGCAGACCTATCCACAGAGACCTGGCAGGCCAGAAAGGACTGGCATGACATATTCAGAGCACTAAATGAGAAAAATATGCAGCCAAGAATACTATATCCAGCTAGGCTGTCATTGAAAATAGAAGGAGAAATAAAAAAGTTTTCAGGACAAACAAAAAGTAAAAGAATTTGCAAACACCAAACCAACCCTCCAGGAAATATTGAAAGGGGTCCTCTAAGCAAAGAGAGAGCCTAAAAGTAACATAGACCAAAAAAAAACAGAGACAATATATAGTAACAGTCACCCTACAGGCAATACAATGGCACTAAATGCATATCTGTCAATAGTTACCCTGAATGTAAATGGACTAAATGCACCAAACAAAAGATACAGGGTATCAGAATGGATTAAAAAAAAAAAAAAAAAAAAAGACCCATCGATATGCTGTCTACAAGAAACTTATTTTAGACCCAAAGACACCTCCAGATTTAAAGTGAGGGAATGGAAAACAATTTACCATGCTAATGGACATCAAAAGAAAACTGGCATAGCAATCCTTATATCAGATAAATTAGATTTTAAGCCAAAGACTATAATAAGAGATGAGGAAGGACACTATATCATACTTAAAGGGACTGTCCAACAAGAAGATCTAACAATTATAAATATCTGTGCCCCTAACATGTGAGCAGCCAATTATATAAACCAATTAATAACAAAATCAAAGAAACACATCAACGATAATAATAGTAGGGGACTT
>CM052897.1:29436298-29506404 GCA_028534135.1 Potos flavus
GGTTCATTCCCTGCATATTTTTAGACTACAATTCTTTGAAACTAGAACTCAAACACAAGAGGAAAGTTGGAAAGAACTCAAATACATGGAGGCTAAAGAGGATCCTACTAAAGAATGAATGGGCTAACCAGGAAATTAAAGAAGAATAAAAAAAAATTCATGGAAACAAATGAAAATGAAAAAAACATAACTGTTCAAAATCTTTGAGATGCAGCAAAGGCAGTCCTGAGAGGAAAGTATATAGCAATACAAACATTTCTTAAAAAACAAGAAAGGTCTCAAATACACAACCTAACCCTAAACCTAAAGGAGCTGGAGAAAAAACAGCAAATAAAGCCTAAATCCAGGAGGAGAAGAGAAATAATAAACATCAGAGCAGAAATCAATGAAATAGAAACCAAAAATGAAGTAGAAGAGATCAATGAAACTAGGAGCTGGTTCTTTGAAAGAATTAATAAGATTGATAAACCCCTTGCCAGACTTATCAAAAAGAAAAGAGAAAGGACCCAAATTAATAAAATCATGAATGAAAGAGGAGAAATCACAACCAACACCAAAGAAAGAAAAACAATTATAAGAACATATTATGAGCATCTATACGCCAGCAAATTTGACAAACCTGAAGAAATGGATGCATTCCTAGAGATGTATAAACTACCAATACTGAACCAGGATGAAATAGAAAACCTGAACAGACACATAACCAGTAAGGAGATTGAAGCAGTAATCAAAAATCTCCCAACAAACAAGAGTCCAGGGACAGATGGCTTCTCAGAGGAATTTTACAAAACATTTAAAGAAGAATTAATACCTTTTCTTCTGAAACTGATCCAAAAACTAGAAATGTAAGGAAAACTTCCAAACTCATTTTATGAGGCCAGCATTACCTTGATCCCAAAACCAGACAAAGACTCCATCAAAGAGGAGAATTACAGACCAATATCCTGTATGCAAAAATTCTCACCAAAATACTAGCCAGTAGGATCCAACAGTACATTAAAAGGATTATTCACCATGACCAAGTGGGATTTATTCTTGGCGTGCAAGGTTGGTTCAACATCCGCAAATCAATCAATGTGATACAATGCATTAATAAAAGAAAGAACAAGAACTATATGATACTCTCAACAGATGCTGAAAAAGCATTTAACAAAGTACAGCAAACTTTCTTGATCAAAACTCTTCACAGTGTAGGGATAGAGGTTACATACTTCAATATCATAAAAGCCATCTATGAAAAACCCACAGTGAATATCATTCTCAATGGGGAAAAACTAGAGCTTATCCCCCAAGGTCAGTAACACTGTCCACTATCACCACTGCTATTCAACATAGTACTAGAAGTCCTAGCCTCAGCAATCAGACAACAAAAAGAAATAAAAGGCATCCGATTCGGCAAAGAAGAAGTCAAACTCTCACTCTCTGCAGATGATATGGTACTTTATGTGGAAAACCCAAAAGACTCCACTCCAAGACCGCTAGAACTCATACAAGAATTCAGTAAAGTGTCAGGATATAAAATCAATGCACAGAAATCAGTTGCATTTCTATACACCAACAACAAGACAGAAGAAAGGGAAATTAAAGAGTCGATCCCATTTACAATTGCACCCAAAACCATAAGGTACCTAGGAATAAATCTAACCAAAGAGACAAAGAATCTGTACTCAGAAAACTACAGAGTACTCATGAGAGAAATTGAGGAAAATACAAAGAAATGGAAAAGTGTTCCATGCTCATGAATTGGAAGAACAAATACTATGAAAATGTCTATGCTACCTAGAGCAATCTACACATTTAATGCAATCCCTATCAAAATAGCATCAACTTTATTCAAAGAAATGGAACAAATAATCCTAAAATTTATATGGAACCAGAAAAGACCACGAATAGCCAGAGGAATGTTGAAAAAGAAAATCAAAGCTGGTGGCATCACAATTCCAGACTTCAAGCTCTATTACAAAACTTTAATCATCAAGACAGTATGGTACTGGCACAAAAACAGACACATAGATCAATGGAACAGAATAGAGAGCCCAGAAATGGACCCTCAACTCTATGGTCAACTAATCTTCGACAAAGCAGTAGAGAATGTTCAATGGAAAAAAGACAGTCTCTTCAACAAATGGTGTTGGGAAAATTGGACAGCCACATGCAGAAGAATGAAACTGAACAATTTCCTTACACCACACACAAAAATAGACTCAAAATGGATGAAAGATCTCAATGTGAGATAGGAATCCATCAAAATCCTTGAGGAGAACACAGGCAGCAACCTCTTCGACCTCAGCTATAGCAACTTCTTCCTAGAAACATTGCCAAAAAACAAGGGAAGCAATGGCAAAAATGAACTATTGGGACTTCATCAAGATCAAAAGCTTTTGCACAGTAAAGGAAACAGCCAACAAAACCAAAAGACAACCAATAGAATGGGAGAAGATATTTGGAAATGACCTATCAGATAAAGGGCTAGTATCCAAAATCTATAAAGAACTTATCAAACTCAACACCCAAAGAACAAATAATCCAATCAAGAAATGGGCAGAAGACATGAACAGACATTTCTGCAAAGAAGACATCCAAATGGCCAAGAGACACATGAAAAACTGCTCAACATCACTGGACATCAGGGAAATACAAAGCAAAACCACAGTGAGATACCACCTCACACTAGTCAGAATGGCTAAAATTAATGAGTCAGGAAATGACAGATGTTGGCGAGGATGCGGAGAAAGGGGAACCCTCCTACACTGTTAGTGGGAATGCAAGCTGGTGCAGCCACTCTGGAAAGCGGTAGGAGGTTCCTCAAAAAGTTGAAAATAGAACTACCCTATGACCCAGCAATCGCACTACTGGGTATTTACCCTAAAGATACAAATGTAGTGATCCAAAGGGGTATATGCACCCGAATGTTTATAGCAGCAATGTCCGCAATAGCAAACTATGGAAAGACCCTAGATGTCCATCAACAGATAAATGGATAAAGAAGATGTGGTATATATACGTACACACACACACACACACACACACACACACACACACACAAATGGAATACTGTGCAGCCATCAAAAAACCCAAAATCTTGTCATTTGCAATGACATGGATGGAACTAGAGGATATTATGATAAGTGAAATAAGTTAATCAGAGAAAGGCAATTATCATATGATCTCACTGATATGAGGAATTTGAGAAACAAGACAGAGGATCATAGGGGAAGGGGGGGAAAAATGAAACAAGATGAAACCAGACAGGGAGACAAACCATAAGAGACTCTTAATCTCAGGAAACATACTGAGGGTTGCTGGAGGGGAGGAGGGGGTTGGGAGGGATGGAGTGGCTGGGTAATGGACATTGGGGAGGGTATGTGCTATGGTGAGAAAAAAAAAAAAAGACTACAAGAGAACCAACTCATCCCAGTTTCCTGGGGATTTTCACAATTTTAGAACCCCAGGAAACCCATCAGACCCAAGCAAATTGGGACAACTGGTCACCCCACTGAAGAAACCTTTAAAGAGCTGTGCAGCTTTGTAGTGTCCAGAAGCAAGCTCAGCAAAGAATAATTGGGCTTCTTGGGATAACCTGGAGTGAAAATCCAGCTCTGGGGATTATCCAGGATATACTGGGGAAAATCCAGCTCTGGACTATTAGGAATCATATCAGGAGACCCCAGTGAAGCAGCTACCTGTGCTAACAACAGGGAAGAGGCAGTTTTCAGAAGTGCTCAATGATTGGAGTCATCACTAGGGCTGTAGATAATCCATCCTGCTAGAAGAAATTTTTTTAAGTTTTAGTATTCTTTATTTCTCAACTGAGAAAATTAACTAAAAAAAGGAAAGGAGAAAGGGGAAAAGTGAATTTGGTGCAACTTGCTATCAGGAAAGCCATGTCAATTTGAATAATGTAAAACTAAATGCAGTGTGAAGTCTTTTGAAGCCTTCATTTCCACCAACATGTCAGTCCTTCACATCCCGAGGACAGTAAAACTCTTCCTGAATGAAAGAGAATAAAATTACCCTGTTGGGGAACTTGGTGAGTTTTAAGACCTAGAAACTTAAGCCAGTTCTATAGAACTTGCATTTTTGACCTATCTCTAAAATGGTCAGTAAGGATATGATAGAAGAAGACAGGTTTACACAGGGATAGAGGTGGTTGACTTTGTCCAAACACAGAAAATATGATTACAAATTTTGTAAAATCTGTTGTAAATTACATCTATTTGAAGTTACATGTATTTGATAACAATGATTTCAATTTCATCGAGAGAAATCAGGTCTACTTTCTTGAATTAAAATCCAGGAAGTTGACTAAATGAATCTCATTTCAGAAGATGAAACTTTCTTTTCTTTCTTTTTTTTTTTTAGAAGACCAAACTTTCTTAAGATCTGTCCAAGCATAAGGTGTTCCTTTCTTGTACCAAGAGAGATTGAATGAACATGAGTGGGTAGGCAGAAACAACCAGCCGCTCACACAAATCCATGAATATTTCTTCTTCCCAGATACAGAGCCAAAGCATGTTTTCCTGCCTTACCTGTACTTAAGTATGGCCATGTGACTGATTAACCAATGGAAGGCAAACAGAAATGGTATACACTACTACGAAGAATCATCTATGGAAATCTAATATACATTCTCCTCAATGCACTTTTCCCTTCAAGCTAACAATGATGGTGGTTCACAGGGTAACCTTGGAAACATTTGTTGAAGATGATAGAACCTCTATCCACTTGGGAGCCTGCATGACTGCTGAGGAAGACATCTTGTCCAATTCTCACCTAACAGGTAATCTATGTGAGCAAATTTTTTTCAAAAAACATCTATTTTTTAAGAGCCATTATATGCTTTGTGGAGTATTAGCAAAGTTCTACTACTTTCACTAATTTAAGGAACATCCTAAGATAGGCTGCGTTATAGAGCTATTACTTTTAAGGCTTGCTGTTAAAGAAGATCTCCAAAGGGATGAGCACGGACTAAGGCAGGTGGCATCTTGTGCTATGGTCTCAATGTAAAAGTACTTCCTCTAAGACAGTCCATTTCCCAGCAGAGTGTTAAGTGTGAAAGGATAGTGCAGCGAGCAAATAAGAATTTTCTAATTCATTTTTGCTAAAGGTAATAAATGTTCGGAGCTCATTGTAAAAAAAAAAAAGCCAATTAAATTAGAGGTGAAAAGGAATGTGTCATGCTGCTACTTAACATTTCTTTTATTAATCCAAGTTGAAATTCTGATTAAACACAGTTTTGAGTTATAAGTCACTTGAGAGGCTTCTGAATATTGAATCCATATTTTAAAAAGTATATATGTCTCCTAAGGACCAATAAAGTACCGAGTGGGTCAGATGTGCCAAAAGCTTCAGGAAAGGAAACCCCTTAAGTGGGGGAAGTGTTGCTAATAAGTGAAAAGGTTACCTTTTATTGAGTATACACATTTACAGTCACAGTTTTAAGTTTCATTCAAGCAGCATTGCCAAGATTAAAGTTTATAATTAAATCCTCATTTTACAAAGATATCAGTTAGTTTATTCTGTGGTTTTATGATTTAATTAATGACTAAGACAACTTATTTTAAGCATGAGTAGTTTTAATAGTAAAGTATAGTTTAGATTACTAACTTGATGTTCCAAAGGGACTGCTCCCTTGTGAAAGGGCAACCCATGTAAGACTTCCTTATGTTCAAACCTGTTCTTTCACCATGGAGTGTATTTTATGACTCAGTCATGTGGTTTCCACACAACTGTCTTAATAGCAGCTGCTTCCCAACCTCCCATCCACCAAACACACACATTTTCTGTCTTTATAGACTTAGTTCTGTATTTGCGGTGAGACTAATAAGAGAGAGGCAAAATTCCTACATGTGTCTACAAAGATGTGCTCTAATGAACACAGGGACTACTGCTTGTCACAATTTTATGACCAAACTTAAATAAGAATTACGTAATGGACCAGGGAAATAAAAAGCAAATCCTAAAGGATGCAAAAAGCTTTTTACACTGAGCTCTGGCCTTTGTGGCTTCTTCCAAAGATTTGTTTTGGTGGAGAAGAGAGAGTTCTTGTCACACACAGATGACTGCCTTTTCCTACTGCCAAGGAAAACAAAAGGAAGAGAGGTAATGGGCCCAATTAATAAGGATTCAGGATGTCAAAGGTGGAGGGGAGTGAGAGAGTCATTGAAAAAAATGTTATGATCTAATATTTGGTCAAAACTAAACACAAACGATTACAAAATTCTTTAACAAAGCTTATATCGGGTATACAAAGACTTCATAAGAAAAACCCTTAAAAACAGACATCCCATCAAAAGTGAACCCTAATGTCCTGATGTAAACTATGAACTTTGGGTGACTGTAATGTGTCAAAAGAGGTTCAGCAATTATAACAAGGGTACTGCCGTGGTGGAGGATATTGATAATGGAGAGGCCGTGCATGTGTGGGAGCAGGGGGTAAATGAGAAATCTCTAGACCTTCTTAATTTTGCCGTAAACCTAAAACTGCTCTAAAAAATAAAGTCTTTAATTAAAAAAAAAACCGATATCTGCTAAGTCTAGAGTTGGTATTAGGGTATCCCCTGACACACACACACAGAAAAAAAAGAAAGGGGCTGTGCACATATGACAGCTCCATGGCTCAGACTGGGCTGTACATGTGAAGGACATATATCCTAATTTTCTAATTTAATAATTAATTTTCAATTAATTATTAAAATTAATTATTAAATTAATTTTCAATAATTTTCAATTTTCAATAAGCCTTTACCAACCTGGGAAACAAGATCATACAATGAGAATAATACCAGAAAGTAGTATGTGACTAAATATCAAAACCAAACTGCTGGGGTGCCTGGGTGGTTCAGTGGGTTAAGTGTCTGCCTTCAGCTCAGGCCGTGATACTGGGGTCCTGGGATCCAGCCCCACATGAGGTTCCCTGCTCAATGGAGAGTCTGCTCTCTCTCTCCCTCTGTAGCACCCCTTGCTTGTGCTCTCCTTGCTTGTGCTCTCTTGTGCACACTCTCTCTCTGCCACATAAATAAAAAAAATCCTAAACAATCAAACAAAAGGAAACTGCATGGGCCAAGATCATGGTCATATGATATAAAATTTGGAAATGTGAATTCTAATCTCAGTTCTGCAGTTGCTAGTCAGCTAACATGGACAAACCCACCTCAACTCATCAGACCTCACCAAAAGATTGAACACATGATCTCTGAAAAATCTACCACCTCTAAATTCTTAGACTTTAAATTTAAAAATAATCAGACTAGGACAAGAACAAGTGTGTTTCTCAGAGGACATTTAGAGAAAACAAGACTTGAAATGAGGCTTAAAGCAAAAGTAGGTTCCAGGAAGGGCCCAAGGGGGACAAGAAAGGCATCCAAACATGGAAAAATCTAACCCAAAATAAAAATCCAATACAGTGAATAACATGAGAAGTCCACTTAAACATGACGACTCATCTGCATACAGAAGGACCATGTCAGATGAGATCATGAGGTGTCTTGAAAAAGAGGATGAGAATTTTCACAAGCATCTTTAAAAACAAGAGTAGAGATACAATTAGAGGATAAAAGAGAAAGAACTAAGTGTTAAGGAAGTAGTTATGGGACTGAAAGAGAACAGAACTATACAGGGAATCGAAATGACACCTAAATGAACCAGGGCTATTGACAAAAAGAGTAGCTGGTCAAATAGTAGGTTTTGAATAAAAACATAATTATGTCAAACAAAGTTGAGATATACTGGTTCTAAGCTACTTCCAAGGTTTAGAAAAATAAAGGAGGAAATTTAAGGCTGTTCTGTGTTTGCACACCTCTGCCCTCTCCCATCTGTGTCCATACAAAAAAGCAGACATAGGGACAGCCACTGCTAGTCCCAATATCAGGGGGAGATAATGAAATAGAATAATTATTTGCATTTTCTAAATGTTTACAATTACGGTACATTGTTGTAACCGACAAAAAAAGTAACTTTCAAAAGTATTTCACATAGACACTACTTAAAATGTTGAAATATATGAGAGTATTGGTAGCCATAACATTATGGGTGAAACGTTTTGTCTTATAATCAATAGTCCCATTTTAAAAATCTTCAAATTACCTGTACCTTCAAGTACGAAAGGATCACTTTGCATCTTTTAGGGAAAGGAAGAGGCAGATGTTCTTGCCATTATGCTGCAGAAATTGATAAAGTCTGGCCCACTCAGAGACAGTTCTGTGGAAAATGTCATGTTCGTGCATGGCTTGTGGAAACGAAAAGAAACAAGCAATTCAGGAAATAAAAGTAATCTTACATAGAGGAGCTAAGAGGAAATTTAAGAATATAACACTTTCTCTATATGAAAAATTGCTAAGCCAAAATTGGTTAATAGTAGTTGCATTCCGTAGACAGGAAGCAACAATACACTTAAATTGTTTCATGCTATTAAGTTAAACATAAGGAAGAGTTCACTTACTCAACCCATTGTTTCCAAATACAGGAAAGAAATACAACACACGGGAAATTTATATAATAAGCTTTCATAGCCACATTTAGAGATGATAAAGTAAGTCTTCTCTGAGATGTGTACCTGTCAAATATAAAATGATGTAATAACAGTGCTCAGACATTTGGATAAAAAATATTGTATCAGAAGCCTAAGAAAGAGCGACAGGTTGTAAAGAATTAGATATGAATATTGACTTCAAAAAAAGCATTCAAAATGCTTTCCTCTAAGACAGTGATCGTTTGCATTGATCTTATTATAAAAAATCTAAACAATGCAGAGAACAGTTTAATTAAATTTAATAAAACTTTAACTGAACCATAAACAAACCACACAGATTATCACTATCTAGAAATAACCTTTTTTATGACTAAGTGAACATTGTTATAAATATATATTTACAAATATATATTTGTATCAGCTTTATTGAAGTATAATCAACACAATAAACTGCCCTAATTTAAAATACACAATATGATGAGTGAGTTTGATATATGAAGATAACCATGGAACTGTTACTTTGGGGGGTAATGGATATGTTTATTACTATGTTCATTTAATAGACACTTAAGGGGTTTTTTAAAATAAATATTAAATCATTTCATCATTCTTAAAACCCTACAAGATTGGCATTAATTTTATTCCCATTTAAAAATAAGAAAACTAAGGCATAATTGGGTTACGTAATTTCCATGATGAGACAATCAGTTAAGTGTCAATACGAGTTTGAACCTAGGCATTCCGGAATATAAATTATACATTAAGATGTAAGATCTATAGGTACTGACAGAAGTGGTAGATAGAATTTCTTCTGTAAAAAATTAAATCACATAAGAATTATATTTTAATTAAAAGTAGTTTTATTTTACTTGGATTTAAAAAACAGAATTGAAAATGAAAGAATGATTGAAATTTAAATAAATTTTTCTTCACAACTGAGATATTATTTCCACAAAAGTTTACAAAAATAAATTCTTATAAATGGTAACAAAATAAAGGGAAATTGTGTCACTGGTTTGGTTTATTTAACATCCCTTACAGCTAGATATTATTTAACTCTAACGGAAAGACCATGCAAAGTATTGGCTGGGCATACTGTCACTGTCTGGAAGGTTTCCCTCCCTGAAGGTGAGTTTTACAATGAGAAAGCAGGAGGGGGAAGGGAGAGAGAGTGAAAGAGAGAGTCAGGCAGGGAGAGAGAGACTCAGAGAGAGAGAGAGAGGCAGAGAGGGAGAGAGGGAGGAAGGGAAGAGAGAATGTGACACAGGATGTATGAGAAATTCTTAAGTGTAAGTGGTTGAAACCAGAGACAATTTTCAGCAACAATCAGCAAGGGCTGGAGACAGTTTTGGTTGTCACAACTTGAGGAGTATTTCTGGCATTTAGTGGGCAGACGACAGGGATGCTGCTGAATATCCCCATCATGTACAGAACAGCCTCCCTCTAACAACAAAGAATAATGTGGTTCCCCAAAGCAGCTGCTACTACACCTGAATATGTCAGAGGGCGAGGTCATGAGTGACTCAGAGCTCTGGACAGAACAGAAGACAACAGGAACACTCAGGTGGTAGTAGCTGCAACACTAATAGGTTAGCAGTCGCTCACAGTGGGGGGGGGATCCTGTAGGGAACAACAGAAGCCTACTTTTGAGAAGAAAACGGAGGTGGTCAGAGAAGAACCAGTAATCCTGGACCTTGATTCACATTTGAGTTTCTCCCCAGGACCTGCTGGGACAAGTTTCCTGCTTTATCACAGATGAACCTGAAAAATAAACTTCTCTCACAAAGCATGTTTACTTTTTTTTTTTTTTAAGATTTTATTTATTTATTTGACAGAGAGGGAGAGATCACAAGTAAGCAGAGAGGCAGACAGAGAGAGAAGGGGAAGCAGGCTCCCTGCTGAGCAAAGAGACCCTGAGATCATGACCAGAGCCGAAGGCAGAGGCTTAACCCACTGAGCCAGCCAGGAGCCCCGCATGTTTACTTTTTTGAAAACGGCAAGAGCTGAAAAGAATCTCCAAGTTTGATGAATTATATATTATAGTCCTATGATTTTCAGTACTGAATATACATGACTTCTAATAAAATATTTCACCCAAACCATTCATTCTTATCTTCAAAATGTATTCAAGTTGTTTCCACATGTATTCTATACATGTGTATATATGTACATAGATCCTGTACACAGTAAAATTAATCTTCTAGTACTGGCTCTGTCTGATCCTTAAATAGGATTTTCAGTAACTACAGAATTAAAACAATTAAGATTTAGGGCCGCCTGGGTGTCTCAGTAGGTTAAAGCCTCTGCCTTCTGGGATGAAGCCCTGCATCGGGCTCTCAGCTGGGCGGGGAGCCTACTTCCCCCTCTCTCTCTGCCTGCCTCTCTGCCTACTTGTGATCTCTCTTTCTCTGTCAAATAAATAGATAAAATCTTTTAAAAAGATAAAATAAAATAATAAAATAAAACAATTAAGATTTAATATTAAGACAAAGTTTACCACCTCTCCTACTATGGTTCTAGTTTTATTAAAGAATGAAACAGTCATGCAATAAGATTCTTCACAATTCCAAAAAGAAACTATTACTATGGTCTTGATATAAAATACAATATAATTTATATTATAAAATTATAATAAAAATGCAAACTTCTATTAAGGTACCAGTTTTTTTATATTTTTGAAAGCCTACAATGAAATTTCATAATTTTTTTTTTTTTAACACAGCTAGAGAGGGAACACAAGCAGAGGGAACGGGAGAGGGAGAAGCAGGCTTCCCACAGAGCAGGGAGCCCGATGCGGGGCTCAATCCCAGGACCCTGGGATCATGACCTGAGCCGAAGGCAGACGCTTAATGACTGAGCCACCCAGGCGCCCCTGAAATTTCATAATTTTGTTAGATTAAATGCTTAAAAAATCTCCATTCTCCCTTTGAGTACAACTTCCGTATTTGTTTGTGATCATCTATGATATAGTTATTTCAAATACATCTGAAATTATAATTTAGTATAACATTATTGTAAATTTCATTTTATTACTATAACAAAGTCCATTATAGGATGGATTCTCAACTATAATCTACCAATTATTAAATGTGCGAACCTGAGTAAATTATATAATTTCTCTGAATTTCAAGATTTCTATAAAATAAGAATCATAAGGCCTATGTAACAGTTGTGAAAATAAATTGAGGTAACACACGTAAAGCATGTCACACAGTTGTTGACAAATGCTGAGTGCTCATAAATATCATCAACTATTGTTGCTGGTACCTGTATTATCATGACCTCAGAAAAATAATTTTTATTTAAACTAGGGTTCATTCAGTGCAATGACAAGAGCCACAAAGCTGTTTATTTGGGACTACAACTAATTTACTGCAGTTTTCTAAATCTACAGCTTATTTTAAATTTGACTCATCATATACATTGGGTAAAAATCTTCCAAAATTGAAAACAAGTGACCTAGTTTTAAAGATCATTCCATTTGCCTAGTGGAAAATGAAAGACTAAAGCAGAATCAATTCTGACAACCATTTTTGTTTTCAGTCGGACAAGAGAGAAGAACTTGGATCATAAAAATACAATTCTTAATGATGGTGGAAATCCAACTGCGTTTCCATTAGACAGATAAAGGCGAGAAAGTGGTTGTCTCTAAAATTAAAATTTTCACAATAAAGTATTTATGAAATACTCCAAACACTGTGACAAATGAATAAAGCACTACCACTGATTATTACACAAGAGACAGAGAATAAGGACCAATTGCTACTAAGAAGAGATTTGCAAAACATTAATTGTTGCAACAATGCCAACCCATAGGCTGAATGGACTTTCAAATTTAGAAAATAAGTAAAAATCTAAGTAATATTAGGATGTCAACAGGAAGCACAGATATAGCTCTAAAAATATCCAAGAGAAATGTTGGGGACGAGGGTTTGAGGAGAGGCCTATGTGAGTATATGTAATTTGAGAGTAAAAGAATAAAGTTATTAGAGAAGACTTTTCATTTCTTCATGACTCTATTCTTTTAGGGTTCATTTTTTGTAATCTATAGAACCACAGAGAGAAATAAGTAGATTTTTCTATGATTTTAGCCCCAGGAAAATTGTGGCTTATTCAGATTATTTGGAAGCTAGAAAGAAAGGAATTCTGGCTGTTATGTTTTTGGACCATTACTCCAGTATGTTACAGCCCAGCCCCTCCCCCGCTCCCTCTGTTCCCTTCTTTCTCCCCCTCTTCCTCTCCCCTTCCCCCTTGCATCCTTTTTCCTCTCCTTCCTTCTCCCCCTTTCCCTCTCCCTTCGCCTCTTACACACACAGATACATACTCTTTTTTTTTCAAGAACCCATTTTTTTCTCAGTGGAAGAAAATTGTTCAGTGTGTTCAAAGTAATTGTCAGGCAATCATATTATTTAAAATACTTCAGAAGGTGCTTTCCTGAACAACTTAAAAATTTAGGAGAAAAGCCTAATTTCAAGCCCCAGATTAAACTGTTAAAGTTCTAAAAAATTTCAATCAGATCCAGAAAGAGTATAATTCTTCTTTATTTCCAGTAGAGATCTTTTAAGGAAGGCAGATTTTGTACATTGATCTCCCTATGTCCTGTAGAATGAGTTAACTTGATATGTCAAGTCATGGCGAAGCCCAGCTTCCCAAAGCCCCTTTGTATTTCTATGTTTAACAACACAACTTGTAATTGTATGTGCTGGACATGTGATTTTAGCTATCCGGTGTGTGTGGGGGGAAGTACTTTGAATATTGCAAAGGGGAAAATTATTTTAATGTTTCTTTATCTCTAGCACTTGCTTTTAATTTATAGTCCATTCAGTAATTAATTTAACCAATTTCTGGACTCTATTCAACAACTTTTATTGAACGGTGAGCATGGGGACCGATCCTGCACTCAATGCCCCTCATGAGAAAATATGATCAACATTTATTTCTAGAGGCAAATTTCTGTTACAAAGATGAAAAGGAAGAATCCAACACTTTTTTGTTTAATTATTATTAGAACAAGAAGAAATACTGATTTACCCCAAGTTTGTATCTAAGACGGTAATCAAATGGGAGTGATTCTTAGCATAGGATACGGCATCACTATAACAATGGCTGAAACAGCAGAGATGGGGAACATGCCTGGCAGTCAGCATGAAAACTTTCACCAGATCTGCGGCCCCACCTAAGTAACTGTGAAGAGATGCCTCTGGTCCTGTAGTACAGTTGGCATTATCCATTCAAGCTCATTACCAATCTGGGCTCCTTTTGAGCCCCACATACACGATCCATCATGTCTAATATTTTATATTCCAGTCAGCATTGAGAAAAACATATATTCACAATACAAAAACATATATAAACAATATGCTGGAACAAAACAATATGCTTTGAAATAATTATTCACAAAGTGCAATAGTAACTTTGAAAATGAAGCCATTAAGTCTTTCCAGTAGAAAAAAAATGGTGGCTTCGGGAAGATGAATTTGATTTTGGTCTCCTTTGGAAAAATGAGTCATTCAGATGTAAAAAGGGAGAAACACATTCAACTCATTGAAAAGAACTTCATTCATGCATTCATTCCCCAATATTTTTTGAACACTTACAAGATGACAAGCACTATTCTTACAGGGATATAGCAAAATAAAGTCCCTGTTCTCAAGGAGCTTAAATTCTAGTGGTGGAAAACAAACAATGAACTAATGAACAAAAAGATAACATCTTAGTTGGTAAGAAGTGCCATGAAGTGACAAGAAGTAAAACAAAACGATCAAGAAGTAAAGAGTGCCATAGGGAGGATTGCTATTTTAGACAGGATGGCTAAGGAAGGCCTCTCTAATAAGGTAACATCTGAGAAGGTGCCTGAGGTGAGAAGTCTGTGAGCAGACAGTGTATGTGTGAGAAACGCACTCAAGGAAGAGAGTAGAGTAAATTTGCAACGACCCAGAGGTGGGAACATGTTTAGGCAGGTTCGAAGAACAGATTGGACAAAATAATGAAAAAGATTGCATAAGTTTGGTCTGGCTGAAGAGTGGTCAAGATGGACTGGAGGTAAAGATAATAAAGTTAGATTTCAGGTAGATCGTGTAGTATCTCCTATGAAAGGGATTTGATCTTTGTCTTAGAAAGAAAATTAGTGGTAATCATGCAGACAACCAACCCACTTGAAATGGAGATACTAACCATGAGGCTAGTAGAATGATCCAGGTAAGAGAAGATGAGGGCCTGAAGTCAGAAAGTAACCATGGGATGGAGATTTAGAGGGTAGAATTAGAAGAACGGTCACAAATTCAACTTGTAGAATGAAAGAGAAGAAAGATCCAAAGAGGCTCTAGAATTTGTAGCTTCCACAACTGAGTGAATGATGCTATTTACAAAAGTGTTAGTTATTAGAGGAGGGTCATATGTGAAAAGAAAATAATGAACTGTCTTGCACACCATGAATCTGAGGGGCCTAAAGGACATCCAGAGTGAGCTATTCAGTAGGCAACAGAATGCCTACAAGTCAAAAGAATACAAGATTAAGTGCTTATTTTTAATAATCAGAACAAAAGATATAAACATATATGAAGAAATAGAAATGACAATAAACAAGCAAAAGTTTCATACTATTCATGTACTCCCAGTCCCAGTTGGCCCTAAAGAGACTGAAGGGCTGGGATGAGGCCATCATGTTTTCTCACCACATATTCTTAGTTCATGTTGAATCTAGACCTTATCTTTCTCTGCTATTGGAATTTCCATCTCTCCAAGGTACGCATGTCGATATCTAGCATTTCTCCAGTAATCTATTATTTGCGTCTCCATCTACCACTCAGGACAACAAATAAAGAGATTTTTTTCGTCAGAATCCACCCTGCCCCTCAGAAAGCAGACAAACAGGGATTATAAATTCTTATACTTTAAAATTTTTATTCCTCCCAGAAAGCAAAGCCATATCAGGACACGGTATAGAAACAGTAGCTTTGAAGAAAACGGAAGACAAATGAACTATATTTTAAGTACTACTTTTAGATTCATCTTGTATCTTTCAAGAATCCTTCAATTATTTTTCTTTTGGACTATTTGCCATTAAATATGCAACTAGCGCCTGAACCCATCTTTTAAATTGGATTCTCAGAAACTGAATAAATGCAAATAGTATCTTATAGTGAAAGCACTTCGATTTTGGATCTTTGGTGAGGTTTATTTTGAAACCTCTTGAGGACACTTATCTGACATCTTTTAACTTAATCGATTAGATTGGAATGCCACGGAAGAGGTCAGAGAAAGAGAGAATGACTTTATAAAGCAATTATGTACTGTAAAATAGTATGCATGAAAATCATTTGTGTAAGTGAAAAATAATAGAGCAACCATTTTGTGTTCCTTCCAGAAATAAGTTATGATTAAATCCATTTGCTTGATTTACACTGAAGGTATAATCGTGCCACCAGGATTGTTGAAAATGTATCTAAGTCATTTTTCTTAAAGGTTCTCCTATGTCAAGTTTTCTGCCTTTTTTTGTGTATTATTTATCTTACTATTTCTTTAAAATTAATTTGACTGGGGCATCTGGGTGGCTCAGTCAGTTAAGCATCTGCCTTTGGCTCAGGTCGTGATCTCGGGGTCCTGAAATTGAGCACCTTGTGTGTTGCGGGGGGAGTTTCTGCTCAGTGGAAAGGTCTGCTTCTCTCTCTGTCTCTCTCTCTCTCTCAAACAAAATAAAATCTTTAAAAAAATTAATTTGACTGCTTTAGGTCAGAAAACTACATAGGCTCAAGTGGCAATGATATTATTAGCAACAATATTGTTTTAACTTTGCATTCTCCATATTGGGATTAAGTTAAAAGATCGCATCTGAAAATTGTAAGAGCATGGCTGCCATCGAAAATTTGAAATGCATTTCTAGCCAAACATACGATTAAAACACACATAATTATGGATTATGAAAATAACAAAACTCTGTTGAAAGAGGAGGCATAATAACCAATGTCTCAATTCCTTTATTGCTCCAACATGAGGGCAATGGCTTGCTTTCACAGAGAGCATTTTTTAAGCAGCTTCAAGAGAGAACTCTGAGTGGCAGGTGGACAGATGAGGAGGCTCGGAATCTGCAGGGTGGGGGAGGGGAGACCTCAATGCGTACAACTTGGTTATCTTTCTCGTCCCATTTTATATAAATTTGTCCATCACAATGCTTGGTATATAGCTGATGCTAAATAAATATCATGTAAATATGTTAAATTATATTAAATATATATTATATATATATATTTATATCCCTAAGTTAATAAAGATATTAATCCTAATACATAGATGTATATCATTTTAGTTACTCCCTGGTAGCAACCAATAAATTTCTTATTTTCTGAATCTTTGCTCTATTAATTTTAATTTGATCTAGATTTTTATATATGCGGAATTTTGCTTAGGAATTTAACCAACATAGTGCTATAAATTATGGTGTCCTATAGAGTCCACAAAATTTTCGTCACCCAAATTACAGTGATCTCAATTTATTACACCAAAACATTTGTGTCCATTCTTTATTGCATTTGTTGAGTGCTTTTCCTTGTTTATATCTACTTTTCCCCTCCTTATGCCATTCCTCAATGCTTTCTCTGTTAAAATAATGTGGAATGTAAGGCAGGTTTGCTGAATTTAATTAATGCAAAGGAAATGGCTATACTAGCAAGAGAAACAAAGTAAAACTTTCAGAAATCCCTCAACTAGTGAATGAGACTTTCATTACAAAGTGTAGAGGCTAGGAATCATGAAGGAGGAAAGCAATCCATTCATAGGTAAATTACTTGAAAATAATTTTTAAATTATTGAATTACTTAAATAAAAATTTAAAAACCTATTTATAACTCCGATGATAGAAGTCATTCATTTTTTAATTTCTAATTTAAAAAATAGAGCAAAAGCTGAAATTTCTGGAATGATTAGTATTTGGATACATTGGATAATTGAATTATAATATCAAATAATCAAAATATAACTTTATATTAAACCTTAAATCATAAATGTATATATTATTAATTCAGAAAGCATTTTATGGTCTTTCAGATTTAAAGGCCATATATAGCCATAGTGTCAGATCTTATATTTCTGTCCTTGAGATAGAATATTTTAAAATCTGTGAAAACTTAAAATCTTAGAACTATTTGGACCCTGAACTTTCACTGAATCCAAACCTTCTATTTTATAGACTCAAAGTGCCCTGAGAATTGAGAAAGTCAAAAAGTCAGTGAAAAGCAAAAGTGAAATTCAGAAGAGAGTCGCAATCAGGAGATTAAATAAATAGTATCAGTATTCCCCAAGCTAGTTCCAAGTTTGTGATTACATATGCTGTGAAGGCAACATCACAATGGGTCAAGGTCAAAGGATTTACAGTCAAGTCTGGATCTTTATCACATTTTAATTTTGTGAATAAATAGCCTAACATTTTTTGAATATTGGTTTCAATTGTCAGTGTATTTTTCCAGCCCATTTTATTTTAAAAATATGGGCAATTTAGAAAAAAATATGTAGTAAGCAAGGGTCACTTTTTCCCCCAATTTCCTTAGTTTGCAAGTTTCCCAACCTATAAAAATTGAAAGACTCCTACATGCCTTTAATCTAGATTCGCCAGTTTTTAACAATTGCTTCACAGATATAAATGTAGGGAAGATATAAGTATAGATGTAGACACAGACACAGACCTAGACACAGAGAGATTTGTCTTTTTTTCCAGAAAAACCTGAGAGTAAATTGCAGACACAGAAAGACTTTATCCTTAATTACTTAAGCACAATACTTAGCCATTATCTCTAAAGAACAAGGACATTGTCTTAGGTAACCATGGAACACATTATCATGATCACATCCGAGAAATTTAACACTAACTCGATAATGATCATCTTACATAAAAAATCTCCCCAAGTAGCTCAACAATGTAGTTTATAGCTATTTTTCCTCCTCTGATCAAAGATCAACTAAAAAAATACATATTACATTTAGTTGTCTCTTTAGCTCATTTCATCTAGAACAGTTCTCATTTTATATTTTATGACACTAATATCTTTACAGAGTCTAGGCCAGGTGTATTATGCAATGCCCTGTAGATGGGTCTATTTTTTTTTCACAATTAGGTCCAAGTTAAATATTTATGTCAACAATAATATTTTTAGGTGATGTTGTGTCCTTCCTACTGAATCATCTCAGGAGGCATATCATTTAGATTTGTCTCATTATTGATGATGTTAAACCTGATCATTTGGTAAAGGGGATGTCTACTAGATTTCTCCATTCTCCAGGTACTTTTTCCCTTTGTAATTCATATGTTATCAGTGGTGATACTGTCTGACCATGTAATCATGCTACCAAACAACTCTAAAACAAAGGGTTTTAATATGTGTTAATGATCTTCCCCTGAATCAGTTATTAAATTGATAGCTACAAAATGGTAACTTTCTAATTCTACCATTCTATCTAATTTATTAGATTACATTTTTTTGGTAATTCATTAGTTTCATTATCCTTTTGATATTCAGTCTATGCCACATTTGGACGGTGAGAGTCTACCAGAAGGGCAACTCTATCTTTTGCGTAGGACCCATCAATCTTTAAGTTCTTCTTAGTCTGGCACAAAATTATGTTTCAGGTTCACCATATCCCTTCCCTTCTCCAAAAGTGAAATGAAATCATTAATTAATTCATGCTTTCCTGGTTCCTTTGAATGGACACGGTTTTTAGAAACCAAGATCAGTGGATGGGGGGGGGGAGGCGGGCAGAAGATGTTCACTGCTACTTAGATTTCATTGCTTTTACAATCTTTTGTAGATAGAGCTTGATAGCTGGAGATTATATATAGAGAGAGTTCATACTTATGGTTATATATATATATATATTTTATATATCTACATGAGCTCATACCTACAGTTCCAATTATAATCTGTCATCAGAGATTTCTTTCTCAAACTGTCCCCACTCCAAATTTGTATCTCACTTTCTTCACAGTGGAAATACTGTTTCACAACAGCATCTATATATTTACTCATTTGCTTTATCCTACAATTCACCAGAACTTGCTTAAGAATCACTACATCAGGGGTGCCTGGGTAGTTCAGTTGATTGGGTATCCAACTCTTGATTTTGGCTCAGGTCGTGATCTCAGGGTCCTGGGATCAAGCCTTACATTGGGCTCTGTGCTCAGCATGGAGCCTGCTTAAGATTTTCTCTCTTCCTCTCCCCCTATCCCTCACTCCTGCTCACCTCTCTCTGTCTCAGTTTCTCTCAAAAAAAAAAAAAAAAAAAAAAAAAAAAAAATCACTACATCAATGGCACTACCAACAACGAACCTTCTAAAGTTCAATATTTCCTTGAAGTTGTGAGTGTATAATCAAAATACTGTTCAAATCTAGCTGAATTACCTATTTTCTTCTGACCGGTTATCAATTTGATATAATGTTATATCCACTGATTTTTAATTTTAGGATTTGCTTTGTTTATCCCTTTAAGTCAGTTTTTGTAATATGGCAAATGTTTGCATAGTTCAAAATCAAAGCTTTATTAAAAGGTATATTCGAAG
This sequence comes from Potos flavus, assembly GCA_028534135.1. Taxonomy (NCBI): domain Eukaryota; kingdom Metazoa; phylum Chordata; class Mammalia; order Carnivora; family Procyonidae; genus Potos; species Potos flavus. Next base: position 29,456,314 of record CM052897.1, read on the forward strand.
GAGTCTTACCTCTCTCCCTTTCTCTTCCACTGTTCTCTTGGCAAATACTTCATTCATTTCTGGTTTATCCTGCCTGGAGTTCTTTTTTGCAATAATAACAGCCAGGATTAGTTGCGTGATGCTTGGAAATTATATGTTTATTTGTTTTAATTTGTAAAAGATACCCATCATATTCAAAAATTATATTAGATGTCTCTAACGAAATATACTCAAATTGGCTTGTTTAAAGAATAAAAGTAAATTAAAGTGAAAAAATAAGAATAATGAAATTTGTATCCTAATACGGTATGTTAAATATGTTTCATATGCTCATTTACACAACGAACACAAACTTTCTTGCACAATCACACTCTTACTTTTTTTTTTGACTTTATTTATTTGACAGAGAGACAGCCAGAGAGGGAACACATGCAGGGGGAGTGGGAGAGGGAGAAGAAGGCTTCCTGCTGAGCAGGGAGCCCGATGCGGGGATCCATCCCCATGACCTGAGCCAAAGGCAGACACTTAATGATTGAGCCACTCAACCGCCCCACACTCTTACTTTTTGATAAAATGTTGCAGAATTCCTGAAGCAATTTCAGTGAATCCAATTCAAAAAACACTAGTCTAAGCAGAAATTTTGACTCGTTAAGTAGCTACTATATACTTACTATTTTATTGCTATAATTTATGAATTTTATTGTTCCTTAAATTTTAATAGATAGTAAGTTCACCTCGGTAGTAAGTTTCCTCAGGACAGTAATAATGGTTTATATAATTTCTTTAGTTTCTCACAGGGCCTGATAATGCTCATACATTAAATGTTTTTTAATGATATTTGAAGAATCAAAGAATGAAAATATGAATTAATGAGTTTCCAGGAAGTAGTCTGTCAAAGGCAGAACCTATACTCTTTAATAAATTATATGCATGTGCATAAACAATTATCTCATCTCCTATTTTAAAAGTTACAGATTATTTAATCTCCTTAGAAGATTTTGTGAGATAATTTATTGACTTGACATTTATTTGAATTATCCAGTTGCCTGACTTATTGGTTTTGTCAGCTATTTTGGCACCCAGTAAACATAACCTTATATGAATACACTCAGAAATTTGTGTCAGTTTCCAAAATATTAGTATAATTTCAGAATTAAACTCCTTTAGAATGTAGAAAAATGTATTTTCACATAGATTTTCTTTAAAAAACTTGTATATTATAATCCACAAGATGGTGCTGTCTTCCCACCAGCAAGCCCATAAACAGTCCTATGGGATATATATAAGCCATAAAATACAGTATACAGGGCAGAGGGGAAAATAGTTTCGTATTTGAACAGAAAATCACATAAATGCCTCTAAAACTGTTCTTAAAGTTTGCTTTCCCCAGATATTCTTATTAGAACCTAAGTCTATTTCCTAACGCTTCAGCCTCATATGTTTCACATAAATATGTTACCTCAAACTCAGCATGCCCAAAACTAAACTCTTGATCTTCATCACAGCCCTCACTTCAAACCTGTGTCACCGAATGACTGAATCTTATTTTTTGTTTGGGCTAAAAACCTTGGAATATTTGTTCCTCTGTTTTTATAAACCACCCCCTCACATTCAGTATGTCAAGAAATCCTGTTGACTCTACTTTCAACGCATTTCCAAAATCTAGCCACCTACCATCTCTCCTGCTATTAGCCTATTCTTAGCAACCATCACCTCACAACTAATCTTGCCTCTGCCCTTACTTCCCTACAGTTTCTTCTTGACCTATAGCTTGTGATTCTTTTAATCACTACTTAAATCATGTCACTGTACTGCTCAAAACTTGCAAAACCTCCTCATTTCACTCAGAGTAAAAGTCAAACTCCCAGTTCCCTGTTACCCCCCAGGTCTCAACTCCTACCATTCTCCTCTTCTCTTACTCAACTCAGCCTCTCTGGCTTCCTTGCTTTTCTCTAAACACAGAAGACATCCACCAGTCATGCACCTCTACTCTAGCTCTTCTCTTTACTTGGAATGCTGTTTCACAAATTATTACTTAGCTACTGCATTATTTTCATGTTTTTGCTCAAATGGCACCTTACCAATGAGACCTAACTTGTTCCATCTATATTTCAGTACTTCATGCCACTTACTTCCCAGCTCACTATAGATACTTACTTATAATTGTTAACAACTATTTCCCCACTCCATTAGGGCCGAGGTCTTATTTAATTGATTTAAACCTAAGGTCTAGACTAGTGGTATTAGTAGGCGTTCAATAAATATCTGAATGAATTGATTATACTCCAAGCATTAATAATTAGTGTTGAATCAAAACTAATTTGATTTGCACTTTACAGATAATTTCTATTAGAAATATGAAAAAACTAAATAAGATGTCAATTACATTGCATAATTGGTATCAATCTTAATTCAAAAGATATTTACTTACAACCCATAATATAAAACATATTGCCAATAAATGATGAAACAATAAGCAAAATAGGCATCTCTAAAGTTTGCCAAAGCTCACTTGACATTACATGCTATAATTTGATGTAATACTTCCTTCTGTGAAGAAGGAATTAGGATAATGCAGTGAGCCAAACCAGGTTTCTTAGAATGTGTATTGCTGCAACATAAATGTATCTGTCACATAAATGCATATACACTCTTATATTTGATTTCACTTTTTGGGTTTACGTGAGGATGTTCTAATGTGGCTTTTATGCCTGGTCTGTATATGTACAGTTGTGGTGGAATCAGATGTGGGTAAAAAGTCCGTTTGTCTGATTCAGTAAGACATCCCTGTGAGAAGCTGATCCAGGATATGCAGATTTCTAACATTTATACCAAAATGGGGTCAGGGATTCCAAACCAAAACAATTTCTGGTCACACTCATTTCTGTCATAGTCTTTTAGTTATGATTTGAAGTAAAAATATATGTTCCACCAGCTTGACTATTTTTCTTAGTTTTACTAACTACTTTGGCTAAACGCATATGTTATTAGTAGGTTATTTGACTAAATTGAAAAATAGGTACTTAGTAAGCTCTAAAATTAGTTAAAATGCCAAAACTGATTATGTAGACTAGTGCAAGGCTCTTTATGAAAATCTATGTTACCATTTCAATGAATGGATACTCAGGCTGCCATAGGATGGAACTTTGCTTGTAACACGGTCCCTCCGTTCCCACAATCATGTGCACTGCCTTACTATAATCATTACCATGTTCTATTTCCAATATTTACAAAAGCAGAGTGATTGAATGATTTTATCAAGTATTATTAGTCCATAATTTTTGTATACATTTGTCTCATACATTTTTAACTGATGAAAGTTCTTTAAAGAAATATAAAATCCCCGAGAAACACTAGAGTCTGTGTTATTTCCGATATTTAATAGCCCGTGCCACTACTTTATAAATTTCAAGCTTTCAAATTTATTATGCAAAAGAGAGAGAGAGAAAGGATGGAAAGAGAGAAGGATTGAAGAAACTTAAATTTAGCAATGTTACTGACAGATGATGGTTGGGGCTCAGTTAATGAGGTTCATTCATGAGGCATTTGCCTTTTAGATGACATTCTCTGATCAAGTTCTCTTGCTTTATAGGAATGAGCTCTCTACTTACATATTATGCCATATATAATTCCCTATTCTAACACCCGAAATAAACATTTCCTAGTATAAAATTTTTTACTCAGTGGTAGACGTTATTAGTTCTCAGCACATCTACTTTTCCTCTCTTTCCTTTGTGTAAAAGAAGACTTCCAACACCCCACATTTATGCAGGGCTATGTGACAAGTACTGGCCAAACGGCTGTGAGAAGTGGCACTTGTCATTTCCAGTCCAGACCTTCTAAGAGTTTCTGTGAGTTCCCCATGCTCGTTCTCTTTCCCTGTTGCAGTGACCCTGGAAGCCATGCTTTGAGATGGTCTGTCCCAACACAGTGGAATTTCAGTCAGCTGGGGTCCCTGAGTAACTTTCTGGAGCAAGGACCCACTGATCTCACAAGACATGCGTTAACATATGGAAGACAGATTTTAGTGCAGCAGAGCCCATCCAATACTGAATAATTAAACCAGCAAAGCATTCCCTGGCTATTAATACCTTTCACATACCATCTCATTCCAAAAAATGTGAGTACAACAGTTCCACTTAATGGAGACAACTTAGTGTTAACTATTCAATGAACAAAGGCACAGTGCCTCCTATTTGTTAAGGAATGTGATAGAATTGGAAGAACAAATAGGCATAGTCTCTACTATAAGCATGTTTAGACTCTCTGGGGGAGACAGCTGATTTTTTTGTTTGTTTGTTTGTTTCTTTATCAACCTAATCATGACAAATGTCCTGGAGGAAGAGAATAGAAGGCAGTAAAGGGGTGTGACCTAATCTGGGAATTTAGGGAGGGCTGAAAAGGGATATCTGAGTAAGAGCTGATGCTTGATGTTTGAGGGATCAGGAGCAATTATGGAGGACTTAACCTTTGCAAAGATGGCCATCTCCCTAAAGAAATATATCTAAAATGACATCACTGTCTGAATCATAAGAGCACAGATAAATTTGTAAGCAACATTTTAATTGCCAACAACTCAATCCAGGGAATAAGTACTCAAACTTAACGTTTTTGTTGGGGGGGCTGGGGGTGTTTATATTCATGCTTGTAGATAGAAGTCTAAAGTTGGAAACAAGCATGAGCACAGAAAATTAGTTCTCTCCCACTAACTGGAAAAAAAAAAGTCAAGAAACTGCACATTTGGCAGGAAAACTCTAAACAGCCTACAAGTGCCAATATCAGAAGAACAATCTTTACACTATGTAGAAAATTGCTAGTTAATCCTTCTCCAAAAATTTAATTTTATAAAATGAAAGCAAGTCCTATGTTTTAGCTATAGTAATGAGTACATACTTAGTTCTCTCAGATTGTTGGAAAATGTAAGCAAGATTTCAAACTATTTCAAACAGATTTAAACTGCAATCTTTCTAATATACTACTTAATCTCTTGCATTTATAGAATTATTTAGACTTTCTAAAGCATTTTATATACATTATCTTATCTGATGCCAATGGATGAAATATGCATAGACATATAATTGTACATAAAAATGTAAAACCTGTGACAATTCTACAACCCTCAAAATTAAATATAAATAGAAAAGAAACCCAGTCACTCTGGGGCCGGAGTAAGTGAAACGAAATCAGATTTAGGATAGTGTTAAATGGCAAAAGAATGCACAAGCAAAGAAAATAAGAATTGGAAAAGAGCCTTTACAGATCATCTAGTTCAAACTCCTCAATTATAAAAATGATCATAACAACTTCATATAGTTTATAAGGCATTTTTTAATATGCACGAGACTTTTAGAGTACAGGTCATAAGTGGTACATGGACATAAAACAATCCTTTTTCTGGGCCTGATTCCGACAAGCAAATGATACTTAACAACAAGGCTTTCTCCCTGTTGTCCATCAGCTGTCATCTAAATGCACTGACACCTAACAGCCCTTAATTAAAACCAGGACAATACAATAGTATTTTATTTTTTAAATGTTATTTATTTTAAGTAATCTCTATACCCCACAACGGTATTTTAAATTTAGGACCAGATTGTTATCCCACAATCAAATCTTGCTGAGATTTCACTGCAAATATCCTCCCAAAACTGATCACCTCATTTCTACCCTTGATCTCTTCATTCTATTTCCAACATACCAGTTGGAATAATACTGAGAAAACATTATTCAGATCATTCAAGGTCATACAAGAGGTGTGACCTCAATATATCCCTAATGTCTATGGCTCTCTTTCCTGCTCACTTCTCTCTAACCATGGGGACCTAACCACTATTCCCCTACAGTGCCTTAAAGACAAGGCTGGCTGCATATGTTGTGGAACACGGTACAAAATAAAAATGCAGATTCTTTTGCTCAAAATTTATTAAGAATTTCAAGATGGCATGGGTCTTGTACATCAGCACAGATTGTACACCCATGAAGCCAGCCCTGACTAAGGGGTTAGAATTTAGTGGGCCTACTACCAGGACACCCTTCCTCTAGACACCTGTGTGTTCAATTCCCCCTACATCTCTTTTTCTCCCACCCCTATTCCCTGAACTTTCAGTCCCTTCTTTAAATGTCATATTCTCAAGCCTTGCTTTCCACCCTATTTAATCTTGTAACACACACACACACACACCATTCTCTACATTATTTTTGTCCATAGCTCATAGTGCTATATAGCACATGATTTACTGTACTTATTCAACCTGCTTAATTTCTGACTTCCCTCATTAGAAAGTAAGTTTCAAGAGAGACATTTGTTATTTTTTTTTAATTTTCATTACTGTAACCTCTGCATTTAGTACAGTGACAAGTACTCAATAAACGTGTTGAAAGAATAAATGAATCAATGAATGAATGAGAATTATGATTAGCTTTCAGCAGTAAAATGCCAAAGAATTGTGCATGGATAAACCACAGGCTGAATCCCAGTCCCTCTGACAGAGGAAGATTCTCAGGAATTACTTTAGAGCACTCTGAGGTAGCCCAACATGAACTTCATTATAGGACATTAACTAAAATCTGTTGGTAGAATTGTGGACCTAAAGAACTGAATCAGAAATTCTCAGGTAAGGTGTGGTTACTAGAACACCACCTCTGTTCTCCAGCCCTTAACAGGAGAATGTGCCTTCCTCCTCCAGCTTCTACCCAGCTCTGCAGGTCTGGTATGTGAGATCTGAAACTCTTAATATTACTCTGTCTATGGATCTTCTTCTTCCAGCCCTTCCAGTAAGTTTGGAGGGTAGGCAGCATGAAGTAAATCAACTGTTTTTCTTTTATTCATTTTTGGTAAGTCTGATTTTTCTCTCTAAATATTCACTTAGTTAGAAGATACAAAAACTGCTCTCTATAGTAACTTGAGAATTAGAAATTTAGGTTTAACCAGACTATTACAAGCACAGCGACTCAAATCTGGTTCTTTATTATACACAAGAGTGCAGAAACAGTTGTCTAGCTTCTCTCTCATGTATTTCACTAACTCAAACTCATCTGGGCACAGCTTTTTATATACAGTAAATGGAACTTTGTCTCTCTATAACTTCTGTTAACCTTAGATCAGCCCTCTTGACCATATATTAGATGGCATTACAAATCTCTGGAGACAGCTGTCTTCCCAGAATCCAATTAATCTTGTATTATTTTTCAACTAAATATGAGTAAAGATCTTTATTTGAGTTCCAAGATCATTGGAAATCTGTGCAGAGGGGGAATATGTGCCATTACGTTCTGAGAGAATGAGCAGGAAAGAAGATATCCTAACAATATAATGGAATGGTTCGTCGGTGTTAAGGGCATAGCACATCTGAGGTTTGTAGTGATAGACAAGTAAAAAAGCAGCACCAGTGTGTTGGAGTGTATATGTGTATCATGAGTGTGTGTGTGTGTGTGCGTGTGTGTTGCAGTGCATGTGAATTATGGTTGTTTTTTCTCCACTCCCAAAAATGCTTGTATGCGATGGAATCAGACCGTAGTTGTAGAGAATTATCTTAATGAGAAACCACAGAATATAAAGTGTGTAAGACATAAGGGTATGATGGGTTGATATAATGAAAAAGTAACAAGAACAACTGAAAGAGTATTTGGATTGGGGATGATAAATTATATTTAACAAAATATATTTTCTCTGGCCTACAGCATAGCTCAGAGAAAAGGGTGGTTGAAATCCTTATATCAGAGTATATAATGTTGGTGATAACTACCTGAGATAGGCCTTCAGGCTTTCACAAATTAAGCTGTCACTAAGATCCTGTATTTTGTCTTTCAATCAGCAACAAATCTGTCCAGTTGCAACATCTATCTATATAGATTTCTATATGTTATGTGTAAACATATCCAAAGAGAACATGGTCAAAGAATTAAATTGGTATATATTTTGTAAGGATTCTTCTGAAATAGTGTGTCTATCAAGAAAAGAAAATGATCTTAATTTTGCATAATTGTGTTGAGAGAAATTCTCCTCAGGTTTGTTGCATTTCTTCACACCTTATGAGAGATATTAACTTCCTCTTTTCCCAGTCCTTTCAAGAATGTTCCTAGACCAGACAGCTTTGGAAGACAGCAACAGAGTCTCAAGAGCAAAGGGTTACTGCCTTGACTAAAAGATTCTAGGGCCTTAAACTTGGAAATTCTTTCCTGTAAAACTGTATTTTTAGGCATTGTTTGGCCCTCTTCATCACCCAAAGAAAAGCGAATTGATACAAAACATGTTGACACACACACTGTCTGTTCTGACACGAATAATACTTTTCTTGGTCTCTGATCCAGGAGTCTTGTGTCTTCTGCAAGCATCTGTGCAATTGTGGCAGTCTAACCTAAAGTTAGACTTTAAGTTTATCTAACCTGTTAGTTCGCAAGGAGGCTAAAAATCTCAGATCCACTGAAGTTCTTGGCAAATTATTCCAAGTGATTTTACGTTTCCTAGTGATTAATGATTATTAAATATTATAATTTCAGTAAATATTTTAGAAATTTACCAAGCATTGATGACAAATTTGTAACATTAAAGTTATTGCCATGAATTCCTCTCCCTTTTGTTAATCTCCCTATCTCTGGCTTCCTTTCATGATAGCCCTACATTTCATGATGTCTCATTCATAACTTTTATAGACCTGAGTCACACTTTAAAATGTGACTCATTTGTCCTAGAAAACATGAAATCCTGTAAGGGTGCCTTTATTGAATAATAAGAACTTGGTGGTGAAGTACAATTTAGCAGAATCTTAAGGGAAATTTAACATATCATGTGACTTGAGACTTCTACTTCACCACCAAGTCCTTATTCAAAAGTAAGTTCAGAGGCAGATTGTCCTGGGGAAGGTTTATGAGCTTGAATGTTCTGCAAATTTGTATATCTATCCCACATCTGCCTTGAGACCACAGAATGATCTTCTCTTGCTTATTTAATAAATTGGGAAGATAGTTATTTATTCAAGAAATATTTATTGAGTGTCTTACCATGTGCCAGTTACTATTCTTCATAATAGGGATAGAGCTGGAAACAAGATCAGCAAAATTATAGGGCCACAAAATTTGCTTATAACTGGTATCTTAATTTGTATTTTGCCTTAACTTAATCTATTGAGGATGTTTGCATTTCTTCTCATACTAGGAAAAAGTAGGTCAAATGTAGATAAACTTGGGGTGGGAGACCATAATCAGTAAATTGTTAGCAGGGAAACAGCTAGAATGGTGTTTATGTTCTAGTTGGTGTAGACAAATAATAAAACGTAGCAAATAAGAAAATTCTACATAGTTACGTTGAATGAATAGTTGAAGTACATGGAATTAAAATTTTCTGTTCCCCAAAACATATTAAGAAAACGATGAAGAATAAGGCAAGGCACGAAAAGAGATACTATAGATCAGGACAGACATTCTACAACAAAACTACAGAATAGAACATTCTGGGGGTGACTGGGTGGCTCAGTTGGTTAAGCTTCCAACTCTTGATTTCAACTCAGGTCATGATCTCGGGGTGGTGAGATAGAGACCTGCATTGGGCTCTGCACCCAGTGCAGAGTCTGCTTGAGATTCTCTCTCTCCCTCTTCCTCTGCCTTTCTCCCTTCTTGTCCTTCAAATAATAAATAAATAAAATCTGAAAAAAAAAAGTAATAGAACATTCTGCAATGTCTATAACTGAACCGTCCAACATGGTAGTCATTAACCTATGTGAATACTGAACATTTAACATGTGACTAGTATGACTGAGAAATCAAATTTTAATTTTAATAATTTAACACTTAGATAGAAATAACACACACGTGGCTCTTAGGTACCATACTGGAGAGTGCATTTCAAAAAGCTTTAGAGACTTATTTATAGTTGCTTGGATAATTAGAACCCAGGCATCCTGACTACAAATTCATTCTTCTTTGATACCACAGAAAATGTGACCATCAAAACTGGCTTCTTATATACAAGAGAAGACTTAAACACCTTATGAGAAATAAGTTTGTATTTAATTCATTTTTTTATTTTAGTTCTATTGATGTTAATAATTTTATTAATTATGATAGTTGAGTTAGCTAAAAAATTTTTTTCATGACGTTCTATCATCAAATTTATAAATCTTACTTCCTTAGAGAGGCGTCACGAAATAGTAAGGAGAAAAAATTAAATTGAGGATTAAACCTTGTGAAATTTTTTTTGAGTTTTGGTTAAAATTTCTGTGTGTGAGAGTGGGAGAGAGAGAATCCACATGTATGCATACGTGTGCCTGTACACATGTGTTCCAAGTTTGTGGGAGCCAATTTGCAAATAAGCTTGGTATACAAATTTATTTGATGTGATTTGAGAAACACAAGAAAGGGATTCTGTTATAAAATCTCTCTCCACCAGACTAGGCTCACTATCATTGATCTTTACCATGAATCTTTATTTGTATCAGCATTGCCATTAATAAATAGCAACCAGATTAATCAATTTCAGAATGAGAGGCCTATTTTTTTAAATCAAAACCTTGTTAGCATTAGAAAGGCTGAGTAATCTATCTTGGTCCATGAGAATCAGAGAGAAGAAAATCACTGTAGGAGTTAACATCACAGAGAAATAAAGACTTTAGCAGGAATATGAAATTAGAGAAAAGGTTGACTCTCAGAAAAACAAATCTAAAGAAATCTGCATAGCTATGAAGAAGACATTAATTTTTGCAAAAAAAAAAAAAATGATAAAGAAGTCCAGATTATTTCCTTCTAATTCAAAGGTCAGGGTGACCGTGGATACATCAAAGCTTTCACTACGCTGTACTTTGTTCGTGATACTTATCGCAACTTTAAAATTTGTTTGAATAATGTGTTTTTGTTTACAGTTTGTTTCTTCCAAGAAACTAAGCTCCTTGAGGGCAGCATTCATGTCTCTTTTGTTCATTGTCGTAATACCATCATCAAATTCCTGTTGTATAGTAGGTATTTAATAAATATTTGTTGAGTGAGTAAATAAGTGAACAAATGAATTATTAACCCAGCTAGACTGCATAGATCTTAGGGCAGTGTGTATGGCACTGTAATAGATTATAAGACAAACAGAGGTTTTTTAAATGTTTATTCCTGATGACAGCAGCTATCATCTATTGAGACGTTCGCACAGGCCAGACCATTAAGTTCCTCATACATTTAATATAACTTAAATACTCAAAAGCACCCTTTTCAGTTATGGTTATACAGACTATTATTCTCATTTTCTAACGTAGGTAATAGAAGTGCAGGGATATGAAGTAATAACCCAAGATCATGTAATCAAGAAACATCAAGATTCTAACCCAAATCCATTTAATACCTGTGTTTTTTGTTTGATCAGCTCTATTACATGTGATGTGTAGACAAGGCCGGGAAAGAAAACATAATTATCCAAAACAACATCACCCACTTCAATATTTTGCATATAGCTGGCTCTGGTTAGTGACAAAATATACAGGATTGAGCCAGGGTCATATAACCTGGTCCTACAGGCAGCAAAAGAGTTTGAGCCTAATGCATACCTTACATATACCAGTAACGCTGCTTGTTGTGAAGCCAAGAAAGACCTATAAAACAAGATTTGCAGAGCCGATATGCAGAAAGCATAAATCTCTATGTAAGATTTCCTACTTATAGTTGATGGTTCATGTGGTACACAATAAAGGACTGCCATCAAACTAAAATGAATGTAGCCTATAGCCCCAAAACTTCCAGTTCCAGAAATAATAAGGAAGGTTTGTAATCTATAATGGGCCATAACCAAAAACTACTGTTAAGTGAAATGGTGTTTTTCTGGAATTTTGGAAGGTATTTAGGACAGGAACTATTTTCCTTAAAAACTGAAAAAAGTTGGGGGAAAAAAATTCGATTGCAGAGAAATTATCATGGTCATTTGGGCATTCAATGTATACACTGAGTATAAAATATTTCTTCTCCAAGAATTCTGGTTTACCAGCATAAACTATTTTCATACCTCTAAAGTTTCTATATTTTCTCTGTGATGTGGAATTATTATTGACCACACAGCAGGTAGTACAAGTACAGCCTGAGTGACATTTGATGCTATGCACCCGTAATCGGATTAGAAGAGTGGTAGTTCTGAATTAATCCACCCTTAAAACATTTTAAAAATTAGATTTTCAGTGTCCAGTCTGTGAGTTGTCTTCACTAGCATGGCCTTCGGGCGCCACCCAGTGGAAAAAGCAAGGAGCCCTCACAGCTCGGAAACGTTACTTATCCTTCAAGTCCAAGAACCATTCTTTAAATATATAACCTCATGAGCATCTGGATTAAATCTCCTAATGGGAGAACTCAGATTTTTTATTTTCTTCTGCAGCCCAGGAAGCCAGAAGGACACTGTGTGGGCACCCCAGAGGAAACTTCTCAATGCACTTCTGCATGCAGCCATATGGTTAGAATCAGCGGGCTCACCCAGTGCCAGTTTACAACAATGGGCGTGTATATGAATAACATGCAAGCAATCAGAGGAGCTCTGCGTTTCATAGCCTCCCTCTGAATAGGGTGCTTTTTACACCTAATGGAAAAGGTAAGCTGGACAAGGGCTAATATTTTTCTCCCCAGTTAAGGCAGCAGGACTGCAGCTAAAGTGATGTCAGAGTTTCCATTTCAGCTCTGTATTTTCAATGCTTAGCCCTTTGCCGTAAACATTAACTCCGCGGGAATATATATATATATAGATAGATAGATATAAAGTTATATTGCATCTCAGTCCAGGAGAACATTCTTCTTATTAAATAAATGGCCTTGAATATAAATTAGATTGAACATCATAAAATTCTATTTTTAGAAGAGGTGGGACTTTAGAAGGCGGGATAAAGGAATTTTTTTTTCCTCAACTACAATGTGTTTTCTTTCCAATGTTTTAGAAGAAAACAGCAGGAGTCATTACAACATAGAATTGATCTTGCCGTATCAGACTTGATTCCCTGCCAACAGGAGCATTATCTAGTTACTCAGATTATTATAATGCTACACAAGGACTTTGTAAAAACCAGCTCAAAGCTACATTTTCCAGTTCTATCCTCCTAACTGACACAAACAAGTAATTTAGAAAATATGTTTGAACAACCAACCAATCCCCCACCCCCAACCACCACTCTGCCTGGTGGCACTCCCCCTCTCAAAGTCACGGCCTCAACAGAGTGAGGTTTCCATGGTAAGGCCCGTCCCCAGGCAGTACCTGTTACTATGATTAAAAAGCACTTTAGTCTTCCTTGCTGTCCAAATAGTTCCAGTTTTACACACTTAATTCACTTGTGGGGGGAAAAAAGTTAAAGATGGAGAAAACTCAGCTGTCTGATCAAGGCCATAGTTCTCTTTTGCATGATCCACAATTTGTGTAAAAGGGAGACTTGGGGGAACCTCAGATCCCTGACTCTGGAGCTAAAAAAGAAGAAAGAAAGAAAACCTGTGCATTTAGTATTGGGTTAAAAAATGTGTGTTTTTGGCATGAAAACCGCTCTTTAACTTGTGAAAACGTTTTTTATTGATTTGAAAAAGAAAGAGCAGTTAGTTTCTTCAATGGAGGGATTTATAGAAAGGGCTGACATGATATTCCAAGTGGATTTATTTCCACTTTGATGTGAAAAGAGAGTATCTGTCATATGTTTAACTTGTTTTCTAGTATTAAGGCCATGCCACAAGCAGACAAAAATGATTACATTCTAAGAATCATGTCTCGTTTGCTACCCAATCCCACCTCAACCTCAAGAATACCAAAGTACCTAACAAATTCAAATTTCCTGACTTGTGAAGCACGTTAATTCTGGTGTCATCTGTATTTTTTCCTCATGTCTCTCTATATTTCCTCGCACCCACCAACAAAGCATAGAGATGCCTGACGTTTCTTAAAATGTGTTCTGTATTTTCACATCACTGACTCTTCTCATCTTTCTAAGAAATGCAGAACCTAAACCATTGTACTTGGGATGAGGAGAATGAAGGCCATCCAGGAAGACAGATCCGAGGCTTTGGAGGTAGGGCAGGGAGTAAGGATACAATACTTATTATCATCTCCCTGAACCCCAGACGTTATCAGTCTGTGAGTGAAACTTAATCCTGAACATAAATTGCATTTCCTAAAAAAACATAATCTTGCCTTAAGACACCAACCTCCCTGATTACACGGAATGTCTGTGTTTACACGTTTGTACAGAGCATGCTGACTATATTAGTGTCCTAGGAAACAAACCGTGTGCCGCTCACAGACCTGCTGCAAGCACTGAGGAGAGAAAGAAAGAGAAATTGTGAAATCAGACCCCCGATCTCGAACTCCTTTCAAATTCCTGAAGTACATTAGCTTTACTCCTGCATGATGTGCACGGTAGTATTTCTTCTAATGAAATCTGACTAAAAGTTTAAATGAGTTTAATGCATGAAATGTATAAATAAAATGTGGCCTTGATTAAATTTAGACTTGATACATAACTTAAATGGGTAGCACAAGAACAGCTTTGGGATCATGTGTCCAGACTATTTTGGGCTCTGCAAAAGTAGTTTGGATTTTATCAGTTAGTGCAGAGTGCTTTCTATCAGGAGCACAATTATGTTCAGAGCTGAAATCTGCAAAACGACTGTGGAGAAAATAGTGTAATTGAAAAGGGGGAAAAGTGAGAATATAAAACTAGGTACTGGGAGACCACAGAATGGAATTCTGAAACGTTGATTTGCAAAGAGCAACTCTCACGTAGGTGAAAGATTTCAGTTAGAGTTTCTTCTGGATGTCTCGTAGTTGCAGGACTTTGGGGAAATAGCTTAGTTTCATGGAGCCTCAGTTTTTCTCATTTGTACAAGTAGATCAAGATGCCTTATCTGCCTACCTCCTGGTTTGCTGGACAGATCAGAAGGAGATAACACCCACAAAAGGTCTTTGTGTATGGGACAGAGCTTCACAAATCTAAGGCATGATTATAACAGACTTTCTTAACTATGGAAATTTCCTATTCGCATCTAAGAGTTACAAAACAAATATTCTTTCCAGCTAACATCTAATGTATATAACCCATTATATGTAATGGTTAGGTTAAAGTTATTAGGAAGGGATAAATGGGCTTAAAAAAAGCTCTCGGGAAAACTTCGGCAACTATGCAGGAAACTTTGGAAAGTAGTAGTAAAGTGTATGGCCTTTGAAGTCAGACATCCTCCACTTCAATCCTTCCTCTGTTACTTCTTAACTATAAGTAATATAGCTACACAATTGGGCAAGTTACCATCCCTTCATTAACTGCTTTCTTATCACTTATAAAATAGAGATTATAATACCTGCTTAAGAGTCTTGCTGGGACAATAAGACATGATGCATATGAACACTTTACCTCATGCCTGGTATTTAATAGCAAGTATTTCAAAAATCCTACTTTATTTCCATGTTATATATGCCATACAAATGCCACGATATAGACTTCAAGGAGACCACACCCATAAATAAATAAAAATTATTCCACCTCAAAAGAAGGTCAAAGAGTTACTCTTCACTAACAGTTTAAAATAGAAGACCAATGCAGAAGTCATGAAAGTGAAAACAAAGAGATGAAAATTCATTGAAATGTAAGGATGGAGGAGGACAGAGTGATAGAAAGTTCTCTTAAACCTCCTCAGCAGGAATGTTTGATGATTCTAGGTGAAACCACAGCCAAAGTCTTTTTTTTTTTTTTTAAATATTACACAGTGTCACTCAGTTTCAGGCATTCAATAGAATGAACCCAGGTGAGTTTGAGCCAATTTCGCCTTTCATTTTTCAAATTTGTTTATTACGTTCCTTGAACCACAACATTCTGAGATCTCACAAGAAAATATGTTTCTGTAAAATTTTCAGCCTGATTTCCAAACCAGAAAAGAGGTTCAAGTAAACTTGGGCCCATTTCAAAAAAGCATCTGAGATTCTGGATGTTTATTTGAAGCAATCTGGACTCCTGACCTTTTGAGGTTCACCCATCACCAATAAAGAGACCCTACAATGAATTTACTGTGCAAGGATCTAGTGCCTCGGCGTCTGAATGGATAAAAATCCCATTGGTCTTAAGGAAAGTTGTTTCCGAACACATGCGGTGGAATCAAGCCTTAAGCAGATATATTGATACCCTCCTTTTAGGAAAATGTACCAGCCAATCAGTGTCCTAGCCCAGAAAAATCTGTAAATAGGTTATTTATTCAATATGCTTTATGAGTTTAAAAATTTTCCTAGGTTGACACCATTAAGAAGAGACTCTTGTTGGAGTAGGCAAAGGGTTTAGTATTTCCTGGAGCACTATAGAAAAATTCAGACCAAACTGCTCTCTCTGTACAGAGCTGCCTTTAACATCAATGTAAGACTTTAGAAAGTATGCCAATCCTCCCCAAGTTCTTGAACCTTTTCAAAAACTGAATTCTACCACTTTTGAAACGATGAACACTGAGAAATTGGATTTGAAACCACAGCATTAAATGCTTAAAATCCGATCCTTCTGTCAGGACCTGGGATAAATTAAACTGATGTACATTATTTTTAAGAAAGGAAAAAAATATGGGAAGTGGATTTTGAAGCCTGAAGGCATAGAACAAAACAAGTTATGCAGGTGATACAAACCATCTTAGTTCATTCCCATAATGGCTTTCTACTTCCATATGGTGGCCCGTACTGGAAATAATTCTTAGGAAAACACATTTATATGTGATAAATAAAACATTATTTTAGAGGTTTCTGTTTTTATTTTCAGAGTACACTACTTTTTTCTTCAGTGTTCGAACTGCTGTTTAAGTTTTGTTTTTTTTTTTTACTTTGGTGTTTGAGTTTATTATATCAAGAAATAGTAAGTAGAGAGTGCTAGAGAATGTGTCTAAATGATAAGGGTATAAGGTGAACAATTATCAAGTGTTTCCATCAAATGAATTCAATGCAGCTGGATGATATGTATTAGAATTTAATCAAAGCCTCAGGAATTTAAACACAAAAGGGGTTGAGTTTCACCTTAGCATATTTTAAACTTGTTAGTTACTTTATTAATATTTTATTAGTAAATGTTATTAATCTCTGACTCAAATAGCATTAGGCTAAAGATAAACACATTGTTGAGAGCAAAAGCCTCTATTCTTACTGACTGTTGTCAGTGGTAGAATTGGACTTTGTAACAGGAACAAAACTGATTAAAAGTTTCCCAATTTAGTGAAATCTTTAAAAAGGGCATTTCCTGACAATGATTCAGGCAGTGATAAGGCAAGTTCAAACATCAGGAGAGATTGAGCTATAGATAACCATCATTCAAATATTTTATTTGAATTTTAAAAATCTAACAATTGAGGCCTACAGCCTGTATTTCTGCCAAAGAGCATGGATTTTTTTCTGCCACAGATCATTCTGATATCAAGTATAAACCGGACAGCTGCAAAGCAGGAATTAGAAGGAAGAGGTCTATAAATTTTCACTTTAGAAAAGATGCATTTATACATATATACCAATATTACCATTAAAAATAGCATGCTTTGGGGTGCCTGAGTGGCTCAGTGGGTTAAAGCCTCTGCCTTCAGCTCAGGTCATGATCTCAGGGTCCTGGGATCAAGCCGCATAGGGCTCTCTGCTCAGCGGGGAGCCTGCTTCCGCCTCTCTCTCTGCCTGCCTCTCTGCTTACTTGTGATCTCTCTCTCTCTCTGTCAAATAATAATAATAATAAAAAAAAAATAGCATGCTTTGTCAGTAAAATTAAAATTGTTCAAATGAACTTTAGATTTAGTGTGGGTTTTTAAGGTTTTCATGAATTTCACTTAAGACGCCTTATACTGTTAAATAATTAAAACGTATATTGTGTGTGCATTATAGATTTAAAATTAGGCATTATAGACTGTAGACCTAAATGTCCCCTGCAGGCTATAGAATATTAAGATGAGATATATACAAACTGAAGTGAAGACAGTAAATACCAACTTGGAGAAATGGGATGAAATAGAATTCATGAGATACATAATATTTGAGACAACGAAACCTTCAAAAATTCACTGAGTATTTATTATTTTCACATAGACCTTTTTATATATATATACACATATATATATATTTTTTAAAAATACTCCCGGAACAAGGCCCCAATATCGGAGGGAGAACAAATGAATGCTTACTGGCATTCTACCAACTAGTTGAGGGCGAGAGGAGGCCACACCTACATAACCTCCCGTTTCAGTCCACATTCCAAACGGTTTCATTTGATTTCATAGCATCAAAAGTGAGTAGAAAACACACTCTTGATGCAACACAACACGCAACCCCTTTTTACCTCTCATCTTAAACAGTTCCTGCGAACTCACGCAAAAAGTAAGGCAGATTTCTGGTTAATGTGACTTCTGCAGGCAGTTGCCAATTCATCCTAATCATTCAAAATACTGTCTCCTCAGTCTCAGGGCTTAGAGAATAAAGGGCTTAAAGTGTTGGTGTGGTTTTGTTTTTGTTTTTTCTCTCCACATCACTTCACTGAATTGGATCTGAGATTCAGAGGAAAGCCAAGGAATGCGGCAAATCTGAGGGCTGCCTAGCGTAGGAGCAGGTAATTCCTAGCAGAGGATGTTTTCTGGGATTTGTTGGACTCTCCACTGGATTCTCCACGCTCATATATATTGCAGTGTGAAGTGTGAAGGGCACACTTTTTAAAAGGAGTCTTACTTATCTGTATATCCTTCCTCTCTCCCACAAATGACTGATAGGGGTGTTCAGTTAACCTTTGATAATTTACTTTGCTATTTTTGCTATCTAATTTTGCAGTAGATTGGATACACTGAAACTTTTAAAAAATAAACATGCTAAACTACAGACAAATGAATTCTCCAATTTTCTCTTATATATGTCACAAAGATCATACACTGGGGAACCCATTGATAAGACATGACTAATATCCACCTGTCAGTTATTTGCTGTATGAGAAACTGTGTTTCAGTCTGTTGCATATTAAAATCATGAGATGACAAGTTTCCATTATTTAGATAGTTTATAATGAAGAATGGCCTACCAAGACTTTCTTAGACACTTTTTTCCCATAAAAAAGGATTCTCAAATTTGTTCCTCTGGGAGCATTTAAACAATTTAGTCTTCCTCTGAATTTATTTTTTTCTCCATTGAATTTATTGTGAAAAAAAAGAGACCGGTAAATCATCAGCTGAATAATTTGGTCTTATACAGATAAAAATTTATTCCATGAATTCACAAAGGGCTGCTTCGTACCAGAGTAACACCTCAGTTTTGTTGACTGACTCTTAGCTGAGGGAAAAACTATTTGTGTACTGTCACAAGTTTTATCCAAAAGGGACTCAGAGTACTTTTCAAATTAAACACCACCATTAAGTTGAAATGGAGCCACCCTGGAGAGACTTCATGGTCTGTCAATCATTACGTGGCCACTACACAGCTGATGGGGAAACAGCATATTTTTGGCAACATGGTAAAACCCTTTTCATACCAAAAATACAGTGGTGTCTTTGATCTCATAGAGGGAAGGCAAGACTTGTTGGCTTTTTCCTCAAGGATTCATCCAAAAATCCACAAGACCAAATCCATTACTCATACAAAACTCTTGCTAGAGTTGACCACATGACATAGAAAAGAGACCTTTTCAGAAATATTCAATAGGGAATTTTCCTCTCGTGCTAAAGTTTGCAAAATTCCTGAGAGATTTTTTTTTTAAACTGGAAAATAACTCTCACCAAAATTTATGTTCATCTGTTATCCCAAATGCTGGCTTCCAATTGAAACTGCCTTGTTATTTTGTTAATAGTGCTCATTTAATTGTTTTATATATTTTGGGGATGTGTGTGTGTGTGTGTGTGTGTGTGTGTGTGTGTGTATGTAAGAAGTTAGGAATTCCTAAGAAATTAAGAATGTACTTTTAAAAGTCAGGTCTTAATTTGTCAATTATTTATTAAGAGTTAAATAAGAGGACTAAGGTCTAACTTACTATGATTTTCCAATAAGATTTTAATTCTTTTAAATTCCCATCTCTAATGAGAAACATAGTAACTCACTCATTTGTAATTCTCTCAATTACTAAAATAAGGTCATGGAATGAACACGAAAATTGTTATATAAAGTTGCAATATTTCCTGAGCATGGCCTGTGTTAAACTTGACTCTGTATCCCAAATGGAATGGAAGTGAAATTAAAATGTCTTGAACATATACTATGTGCCTAGAACTCTGGTAGCAACTCCATTTTCTTCATCTCATTTAATCATCACAACAATAATGTGGGCATTATGGTAGACTATAGGATTGTTCTCAATTATTCGCTGCCTTCCCTATGAGACAATACTTTCTGCCTCATTCACATAAGGCTTGGGTATGTGACTTCCCCTGGGAAATGTAAAGGTCAGTGAGAGTGATGCACAAAGCATGCAAGCAGACCCTGTTAGAACCATCCTATAGTTTCTGCATCTCTTCCCTCTGCCTTGAGACAAACACACGCTGAATGGGGAGGCTCCTTGTGTGGAAAGGAAGAAAATGGAGCAGAGCTGTGCCTGACCTGAAAAGGATCTGCAGTCCAAGCAAGAAATGAACCTTTGTTGTGAGCCATTCGCATTTTGGTAATGTTTGTTATCCCAATATAACTTAACAGAATGCCCACAAGTACCATTAATATTCATTGTGCAGAGGAATGCACTGAGGATCAGCATAATTAAGTATGTCACCCAAAGTAACACAGAAAGTAAACTAACCATCAAGGAAATGAATTCAGAGTTGCCCAGCTCCATACCCTATATTCTACCTTAGAGTACTTCAGAAGGTCAAAATGCATGCCAACTCATTATCCAGGAAATTCCTCATTCAACTAGATAACCAAACAGAATGATCTGTTAATCCAACTGAATCACATAAATCTTCCTGGATAGGCTCTTACCAATGCTAGACTATCAGTTTGAAAAAAAAAACTTTTTTCTTTTATTTGCACGTCTGTCCTCTGTCATTTATCATCTGCTTATATTTCTTCTAAGATTAATATATTTTAATGTTTTCAATATTCAAATCTCAACTCTGTAACTGGGTTCAAATCCCTCATCAGCCAAGTATACTGCCTTGAACAAGTCACTTAATCCCTGAGCTGCAATCCTTGGTGTATATAAAGGGAAAATCACTTTCAAAAGCTTTCTATGAGAATAATCTATTAAAAAATGTAGGCACAGCAGGCACATAACAAACATTAAATCCTTTTTCTAGTATCCTCTCTCTCCTTCCGATTAGGCAACTCCTGTCTAGAATAGCTAACAAAGGGTCACTGATAGGTGGATTTGTAACATGTTTGAAACCAACCCCGCAAATACAATAATTTATTTGACTTTGGTTTTCCTCAGCTTATACCTTTGAACCTTTAGTTTCCTCCAAAAAGACAAAACGATTTTTGTTTTGTTTTTTTAATGGGCTTCTCTAGGTTATTTTATAACAGTAAGTTTGGCAATATTTTTGTTTCTATTAAATCAAAAATATCAGATCTTCTATATTAGATTCACTGGGCATTACTGTGTTTTTATTCCAACACATGCTATAGCCCTAAGTACAAAATACTACAATGTTTTCAACTACAGCATTCCTTTAATCTAATTATCAATCAGAATTTGGTAAGTAATCCTTTTGTTCATTTCCAGTATGGTAAAAGTATAACATCAGGGTTACCGATCCAGTTTCCACTTAATGTTAAATTGTTTATCTTTACATTAAATTTTGCTATCAGTCACTAGGTCTTGGGTCACATCAACAAAATCCTAATTTTATGAGAAACAAAAAAATGGGTAGTAGACTTCAAGTTCAAAACCTGAATTGAAATTAAGATTCTATCAATTACTAGAACCCTAAGTTTCAATTTTCCTTTCTGTTAAACGGATAAAACAATTTATCTTTGTGATATACACATACCTTTGAGTTTCAAAGGAGAAAGCATTAGAAAAACATTACTATAAGTTGTAAGAGTGATATTAAAGTATTGGGAATTTTGCTATTGTATTGCATTGTATTGTATTGTATATTGCTATTATTGTATTGTAATAAAAAAAACAAAAACCACCATTTCCTTCCTATGCTATAATGTCATCTTAGGCAGTTCAGGAAATGTCAGTATTTTTAAGATATATGCACAAATAATTAAAATATACTTACATATATATTTATATATGCATGCAGTATGTTTTTTTAAACCGTGTGTTTTTAACTTGCAAGAAAGTGAATTCTTTTCCACATTTACTTAAATCACGTTATTAACAAATTGGCACCAGAATTACTTACTGATTTTGACCTACCTGGAAAGATAAGAAGAGCTTTTTTTTTTTAAATTTTATTTATTTATTTGACACAGAGAGAGATCACAAGTAGGCAGAGAGGCAGGCAGAGAGAGGAAAGCAGGCTCCCTGCTGAGCAGAGAGCCCGATGCGGGGCTCGATCCCAGGACGCTGGGATCATGACCTGAGCCGAGGCTTTAACCCACTGAACCACCCAGGCGCCCCATAAGAAGAGCTTTTTATGAAAGAAGAGATTTTAAAATATAATTGAGTAAGGCAATCACATATTACAACTTTCAGTTGTAAATCTCACAAAAAGAACAGTTTTGCTGACCCTTTACATGTAGTTCAATTTTACCTTTGCATTCTAAGATGTACACATTATGTTCAATTTCCTTTTCCATCCTCTATCTAATTCAGTGTCCAGGTTATTTTCATTTCTGTAACTCATCACTATTTATCAGGTATTATTAGCGCTAGTATTTTTCTGCTCCAACGAATGTGAAACAAATTTAAAACCAAAGGAGCTGCTCTTGAAGTAATCTTAGAAGAAAACATGGTTTTCAAATTCTCCACAGCCTGCACAATAAATTAGGCTGAGTACAGAGAGACTTTTCACAGAGAAATGTAACATGTATAGAAAACATAGATGTTTGCCTGGGTGCTCATGTTTCCAGACTGGTTTTCCTCTAACACTACTAAAATGATACTTGACCTGAGCACTTCTAACAAACGGTAAATAACCAGATGCCCACTGGTCATCTCTTTGTATCTTTGTTACCAGATATCGTTAGCTGGTGTCTGCATTATCCTTTCACATACTTGTAATAATCCATCATCACATCTCTTTAGTTGTTTTTTCTTAATGATTTCACTTCAGTGGTTTCAAGTATAAACTCGCCATCAAAAATATTGTACTTTTGTTACTACTTGTTAACATCTACCATGTTGGAGTTCATGGTTTAATTATCACAAAACCTTGCCTTTGTGGTCGTTCAAAATGAAAGCAGCAGAGTTCACAATCTTGGCTCACCATGCTATCTGTCCATGGTCTTTGAAAGATGGCATATTTTCAAATATCCCAGACTGGCTCAAAATGCTGTCATATGTCACATTGGATTACCTTAGCCAGCTTGTGTTATGTTACATCAAGGATGTGACTAACATCAACCACATGTAATGCAGCAGAGCAGTGCTATCCGCCAGATAAATTTCAAAATGGCATGGTTTTTAGAAACCAGGATTTAGAAATTTCTGGTCATTAAGGAAAAAAAGAGATCTTTAAATTTTAAAAGAGATTTCTGTTTTTTTCACTCTTACTTTCAAAGGAGTTGGCAGTTATAGGCAAATTACAACTCACTATACTGAGTATTCCAAATCAAAGTTAAGCATCAGAGAAACTCTGAAATGTATAATATCAAGAGCATTCCAGAGTACAGTCAAGTGAAAGTTAAAAACAAGTACTTTAGAAAACACTATTCAACTGAATATTTGTACACAAAGACAATAACTTTAATTTAAAAAAGGAGCAAATTTGCATAATGTAACAGTACTTCAGGTTATACCAGTTTCTATTTGTAAAATAATCATATATTTGCATACAATTCAGGGGACGAAGGAAATATTTACTAACGCAATAATCAGAACGATTCAAATATTTCTAACGGACATAATCTAAATATATGCAAACCAATAAAAATTATGTATTGGAAATACTGTTAATAGTATTGTGCAACAATAATGTCAGTCTA
Organism: Potos flavus; assembly: GCA_028534135.1. Lineage (NCBI taxonomy): Eukaryota > Metazoa > Chordata > Mammalia > Carnivora > Procyonidae > Potos > Potos flavus. Next base: position 29,480,282 of record CM052897.1, read on the forward strand.
CAGGATTCCACTATTCTAATATTCTATCGGCCTCCAAAGATACTAAGATTCTCCATGAAGCCATTAGAGTTCATTGTCAATAACAGGACCAAAAACTCAAATGAGAAAGATTCTCATCTTTCATGCACATGTGACTGTGGAGATGCAGTTGAGCCCTGCTTTTTCTGAAAATGGGATCAACAAGAACATTGTTTCTCAGTTAAGCCTATTCATGGATATGCAGAATTAACCCACTATATAAAGAGGATATACCAGTTTCAATTTATAATTTATCATATACCTTTTTTATTCTCCATTATAGTAAATTCCATCTTTAACCGTTTTGAAATCTCTAATGCTTCTGGCTCTATTTTTCTATCTACCTTGGATCCTACATTAGCTAGTTTTACAATAGCACATACAAATAAATTGTGTTCCTCATCCTGTTATCCATTCTTGTGTCAACAATTTTTCAAATCAAGGAAAATTGCCTGAGCCATATTTTTTTTAGAATTGAATTACTGTTCTCAGTAGAGTTATAGGGTTTTCATTACTCATACTGTCCTGTTAGTTACCATCATTTAAGCCAGTGTTTCTCAATGGTACAATTTTGTCCTTCAGGGGAGGATTTACAATGTCTGGAGAGGTTTTGCATTGTCATGACTAGGGAGCTGCTACTAGCATCTGGTGGGTAGAGGCTAGGGGTGGTCTGAACATCCTACAATGCACAATAAACCCAGCATAACAAAGAATTATTGGCCTAAAATGTCAACAGTGCCAAGGTTGAGACACTCCAGTTTAAGCTACTCATTGACTATGCATCAACATTTTTACTACAAATATTTCCTTTGAATCTCTTTGATCTAAACATTCAAATGTCTATACAGCCTCTCCACTTGCATGGCCATCACCACATGCATGAGCCACTCAAACTGAACTTGTCATAAACTGATCTCAAGTTCTCTCTTTTGAGTCTTCAACCCCAATCGTAGTGAGTGGCATCACCACTCGCTACCTAGGGTCACAAGCATACACCCAGAATCATCCTTTACATCGCTCTCATCCACATACCCAATCCATTACTAGGTTCTACCATTTCTACAGCCTAAATATTCTCAGTCACCTCAATTTCTCTCTACTCTAACTCCAAGCACCTTGTGTGAACTATGAGCATTTCTACTTCAACTTCTTTAACAGACTCACCACATCCACTCTTAGATTTCTCCAATCCATTTGCCAAAATGCACCTAGAGTGATTTTTTTTGAAAGCTCAGATTTCATCTTGTATTAGCTTCTAGTATATGCATACTTCCAATACACTGAGAAAGGCTTTTCCTGTTTTGGTCCCGGCATGCTCCTCAGCCTCATTCCACGCCACTCCTCTCCCCTTGCTCTCAGAAGAGCAGCCTTCACTGTACCTTTCCCCACAATTCTCCTTTATTCAAATAGTTGCATGCGTCAAACTTACTTAGTTAATTTCACAACACACATTGTTAACTATTTTAAATCGTTAGTTATTTTGAACTAATGTTTGTAATAATCCTTAAACTTAACTTAAAATGTTAGAATTTATCACCATCCCTTTTATCCAATGTCTTGTTCATTCCTACGTTCAGCTTCTTGAACATATCTTCATGCCTTCTTCTAAATGAAGCACATACTATATTTTCAAGGTATCTACACATATTAACATGTCTTCCTACTGCCTTATACATTAGTCCAGTGTTCAAATTGTTGGCCACAACATTTATTTTCCGTTTTCCCTTCCTGATATTTAGTATTACAGAGAGGTCAGAGACCACAATGTTTGTTTTTGTTTTTGTTTTTGGTAGATAACATTTTTTTCCCATTTCTTGGGGTTCTTTTAAAAATTATTCAATGTAATCATATGTAATTAAAAAATGTTTTTGTAATATATGTCTAGGTTGTATGTCCTATCTAATACTAAAACTGACAATAATAAGAGTATATCATTAATTGAGAACTTAGTATGAGTCAGACACTCAGCTAAATGCTATGTATATAGTATTAAATTTCATAATTGCCAGAGAAGCAGATTGCTACTGTTATCCCCGTTGCACATATGAGAAAACAGAAAGTTAGAAAGGTTATTCCCAAGGTTATACAAACCAGGCTTAGGAAAGGCCATATGACTACTTTTTGTGAGCAGAATGGTGGTAAAACTTATTTGTCACTTTGAGGACAAGACCAAAAAGGGTATGTTTTCTCCACCCTCTCTTTCACCAGCTCAGCACTTGGATGTTGATATTCAGGGTGACCGTGGAAGCCATTGTCAAAGATGGCAGAGCCTCCATCAACCTGGGTCTTTGAATATACTGAATGGAGCAGAGGTCTTCCTCAGTTCCAATCAGAAATACCTACATTGGATTGGTAGGTGAGTGAAATATAAATTTGTATTATGCTAAGCTACTAACATTTTGCACTTTGTTTGGTGTTTCTTTCTAAACATTTACTAATGTCAAAAAGATGAAATGCTACACATTTAAACTCTTCTAGAAAAAATAGGGTATTCAGTAAATGTTATTTTAGTATGTGTTAAAAGAAAATACTTCATGTAGAAGATTAATTGTTGGACTGCTATTGGTAAGATATCTGTTGTGAATAGTTTTCCTGGTGATAGTATAGATATAGCAACACAAGGTCTCAAACTACAAAGATTACAAATGCAAAGTACTTTCAGTGTTAACAAGTATATTCATAGCTAATTAACCTGAAAGTCAAAATGTATTATTCAGTTGATTGAAGAAAATATTTCTGTATCCAGTAGACTCTTTGCAATATTTACAAGTACACTATTTTTTATTAGAAATCTTAAAACGCTTAAACTCTCCGACCTCTATTTCAATTTTGGTGATCTATCCAAAACAAATTATACTAAACACATTAAAAAGTTATACACAGGGGTGTCTGGATGGCTCCATCAGTTAAGTGTCTGCCTTCAGCTCAGGTCATGATCCCAGAGTCCTGGGATCAAGTCCTGCATCAGACTCCCTACTTCTCCCTCTCCCTCTGCCTGCTGCTCTGCCTGCTTATGTGCGTTCTCTGTGTGTGTCTGTTTGTCAAATAAATAAAATATTTTTAAAAAATAAAAATAAAGAAATAAAAAGTAAAAAGTTATACACAAAAGTATCTCAGTTATAAATTTGCTTATGTAAATATTGGAAACAAACTACATGTGAAGTAAAAAGTATGTATTAGGTAAATTATGGCACATATTTTTTTTCTTTAAATATTATTTGGCAATTTTATTGTTCATAAGAATACTTGTATAATACAAAGTATAATATAAATATGAAACAATTTAATTTTCATTTTGGGTTATGAATCAAGTAACTGATGGTTTCTACTTTGACATTCACTCTGGCAACTAAGATGCTGACAGCCAAAATTTGGGCTTACTTCTGGTAGGTGCAGGATTTTGTGGCACATGTTTTATGGTTTTAATTTCCGCCTGGCATATTCTCATTTTTAATCCTTATTTTACTTTCTCTCATGTTCTTTGTTTATTTTGAGTTAATTTTATACAACTCTATTGTTGCATACGAGTACTACCTAAAGTTCACTACATTTATCATATATTAGGATTATACTAAGCAGTTAAAATATGAATCAATGACTCCTCTTAATTACCCTAAGAGGTATATAAGATGATGGTAGTATCCATATCATGCAAACAAGGAAAGAGACAGGAAAGAGGAGTTACCTGACCAAGTTTCCACAACTAAAGACAAGCAACACTGCAAATATAGGCAGGTGCCTTCATATTAAAGCTCATAAAGAGGAGCGCCTGGGTGGCTCAGTCAGTTAAGTGCCTACCTTTGGCTCAGGTCATGATCTCATGGTCCTCAGATCGAGTTCTATATTGGGCTCCTTGCTCAGCAGGAAGCCTGCTTCTCCCTTTCCCTCTGCCTTCTGCTCTCCCTGCTTGTGCGTGCTCTCTCTCAAATAAATAAATAAAATCTTTAAAAAAAAAAAATAAAGCTCAAAAAGACTATGCTTGTGTCTTAGTAAGTCACCTTAAAATCTTTTGGGATGAAGCTAAGATACAAACACATTATCAATTAAATAAATAGATTTTAAAATAGGAAACATCTTTTTAGAAACTAGAAAACAGCTACATTTTAAAATGAGAATCTACAGCAAGGGAAACCATCAACAAAGGGAAAAGGCAACCTACCAAATGGGAGGAAATACTTGCAAATGATACAACTGATAAGGGGTAACATCTAAAATATATGAAGAATTCATACAATTCAATAGTAAAAACAAACACAGTCCGATTAAAACATAGGCAAAGGATCTGAATAGACATTTTTCCAAAGAAGACAAACAGATGGCCAATGGACGTATGAAAAAGTACTCAACATCATCAGTCATTAGGGAAATCCAAAATCAACCATCGCTTAATGGCTATTCTCAAAAAGACAAGAAATTTAACAAGTATTGGCAAGGATGCAGAGAAAAGGAAACACGTGTGCATTGTTGGTGGCAATGTAAATTGGTGCAGCCCCAAAGGAAAACAGTATAGAGGTTCCTCAAAAAATTGCAATTCTATTTCTGGGTATTCACCTGAAGAAAACAAAAACACTTAACAAAAAGATATATGCGTCCCCCAGTTTCACTGCAGAGTTATTTACAATAGTGAAGATGCTGAGATACCCCAAGTGTTCATCAGCAGATGAATGGATAGATATGTGTGAGTGTGCAAACCTCCCCCCAACAAACAGAGGAATATTATTCAGTTGTAAAAAAGAAGGAAATCTTGTCATTTGCGACAACATGCATGGAGCTTGAGGGCACCACGCTAAGTGAAATAAGTCAGAAAAAGACAAATACCATATGATCTCACTTATATGTGGAATTTAAACAAACAAAAAATCAAGCTCAAAGATATAAAGAACAGATTGGTTGCTGACACTAGATGGATGTAAGAGGAAAAAAGGTACAGAATTCCAGTTATAAAATAAATAAGTCTTGGGGATGTAATGTACAATATGGTGACTGTAGTTAATAATAATGTATCACATATTTGAAAGTTGCTAGGAGAGTCAATCTTAAAAGTTCTCATCAGAAGAAAAAACCATAACTATGTATGGTGACAGATGTTAACTAGATTTACTAGAGCAGTTACTCCACTATATACAAATACCGAATCATTACGTTGTACACCTGAAGCCAATATTATCTTATATGTCAACTATATCTCAATTTTAAAAATAGACTTGTCTCACATACCTGGAAAGCCCATGTGATGGATCCGAAGCTGTAACTGGATCCAGGTGTCTGAATCTGCCTCTTGGGTTTGCTTTTTTTTCTCTATAGGTTTCATTCTCAGGCAGCGTCCCCCACTCTTAGAATGGCAGTATGATCCATGGAAACTCCAGGCTTCCTTCGCCCTTAGTTCTCACCATCTCAGCGAACTGGAGCAGCCTTCCAGGTACAGCACAGGGAGGCGGGAAAAGCCCTAGGAAATGCTCTCTTTGGTCAATGTGGGGTCACGTGCTACTCCTGGACCAATCATTATAGACTCTTATTGGCTAAGCCCGGGTCTAAGACCCACCCTTAGATTTTGGTCTCACTGAACCACAAAGAATAGAAATGGAGATGGAATGGGTTTCAAGAAATAAAAATGATATGGGGGATGTTAAAACCAAAGATGTACATAATTAACACCCTAAACCTAACTAGCTTACTTCCCTAACATATCTGAAAATAATAATAAAATAAAAATAAAAAATAAAACACTAATCTCATTAATTAATCCAATAGCCTATATAGTCAGATACGTTTTCTGCTAAGATTTATTTACTCATTTTCTATTGTACAAGCAGAAGAGAGGAATATACCGAATCTTTAAAAACTTAACCTAATGGTAATTGAAACCTCAGCTTTCCCCTTCCCTCCTTTAAATAGAGTGGCTTAAACCACTTCTTTTTGAAATGTATTTGCACACGCATCACCTGGGTTATCCTGTTAAAATGCAGATTTTAATCCAATAGGTCTATGTTTTGCAGCCCAAAATTCTGCATCTCTAACAAGCTCCCAAGTGTTACTGTTGCTCCTTGACAGCCACAGGGGAGTAGCAAGACTTTAAACAAGAAAAGGAAGCTTTGGATAAAATTGTAGCACTATTTAAATTGATTACACTAGCATAACACCTGAAAGACTTAATGAAAATTTCAAAAGTTCTTAATTTGTAGCCCAAGAATACTTTAGGGAGCAGAAGAATGTAGCTGTAGGGGTATTGATAACCACATTAAGAAACAGAGGGGAAAGTTACATTCTTGTGTGGTATAGGAAGAAATATCCCCTGGAATGAAATGAAACATATTGATTACTGAGTTAGTACCACTTTCGCTTCTTACTTGTGTTAATTCATTATGCACTTAGATTTTGTTTATTTCCAGCAATTATTGTTTTAATCAAAGATATGCCTTGCTTGAAAACTATGGATCTCAGAATCCATGAACCCCTTCCCTGGGGGATCTTGGAAGCTAGCATGAAGGATCTCACCAGCATATGTGCTCAATTCAATTGTCTAAAATGGGATAGGAGCTAGTTTTTATCTATTTACATCTTTATTTTTTAGTGATGAAGGCAAGGTACCAACCCTCAACACAGACAACCTGGATTCAATTCTTACCTACACAGCTTAGTAGCTAGGATGCTTAGGACAAACCACTATACAGCCTCAATTTCCTCATCTGTAAATTGGGAATAATATTAGTATCTACCTCAAATGTATTTAATGACGATCAAATTAGCTAATATATGTAAAAGTGCTTAGGACAGTATGGCACTTTATCAGCACTACATGTGTTAATTATTATTTGTCTCCTTGCAATTAAAAAATAATGTCAAAATGTTTAATACTAGCTGGTAATTGATTATTGAATGGTAGAGGCTCAATTTAAGCACACATAGTTACATTGACTGAATCGAGAGAATTAGCTCTTATCTTTTGGCAATTATAAATTATAGCTGAGGTTACTGCTTAAATACTAGACACTAACTAGTATTCACACCAGGGGAGAATAGTTAGCAAAATCTCCAATTAGGGTTTTGTTTATACTTCCACTGGGAGGGATGATTTGTTAGTTTGAAAGAGACTGTTTGTGTTGATTACAGGTGTCAGCACATCCAAGTTTTGGCTGCGCTTGAATACCTACTGTGAGATGCAAGACACAAAACCAAGCCTAACGGTTTTAATTCAAACGTATTTTCACTTACAACTGCTCTGATTGCCCTAACCCAGGCTGAGTAACTAATGTGAAACAAAACTTTAAAATCAATGTTTTTTAACGACATGAATAATTTGACCTAAATCAATGAACTTCCTTGTTGCTTATTTGCTACCAAAAAAAGAAATTTGATATTTAGTAATTAAACACCAACAGATATATTGCATTCATCTCTTATATAAATAAAGTATGAATTCAATTTTATCTTTGGAAGGGACTAGAATGTACATGTGCTTGTCAGCATGATCAGCATATTTTTGAAGTCAAAGAATTCAGGAATAAATAAATCAGACTCAGGTGGAAGTACATAAAAAATACTGCCAAAAAATGGAATAAGAGAGAAATTGATGCCATCTTGGTTCCCCCCCACATATAAGTTTTTATTTTAGATGTGAATGTGGGGTTGGCTTTAGGGGGAGATGGATGACTACCTTTATGAAAAAGAAAACTAGATGGTGATTCTTTCAGATGTCCTTATTTCTATGAAATCCCCAAAAAGTGATTATAGAGGAATGGATATCCTTAAGGTGATCTTACAAATATACCACAATTATGTTCCTTTTAAAATCTCATAATATGCTTAAGATATTTCATATATTAGGGGCTTTTTTTTAATAACTGGCTCCTTAGGATTGATTTAACTCCAAATAACAGAATTACCCAAGTATTTTCAATCTTACGAGAGTGCTACAAGCTACAAGTCAAGCTACAAGTTACTGCTATAATTTTACTGAATAACTAGAAACAGAAAACATTAGATAAGCAGGAAAAAATTGAATATAAGTAATAAGTATGCCAAACTAATATTTTTCTTTTTTTAACTGTCAAAGAAAATGTCTGTTTTACCAACTTTAACTTTTAGGACTCTTAGCTCAGGCTATAATAAAACAAACAACATAGGATTGTCTTCTCTGGTGAAGTTAATTTGAATCAGAACAGAGTATTTACCTTTTCTTGGAGTTTGTGTGATTCAAGGTTAGTCTATTTTGGAAAGACTAAGTGAGGCAAACCTAATCCCGTTCTGAAGCTCATTAATTGGAAGCAGGACCACATTGCAATCGTCTTTTCTAAACTGAAGGGACAAATTAAGAATTTAAATGAGGTGCAAACTCTAAAACAAGGTTCTCCTAGTGGCTTCTTTTGTTTATACAGTTACACTCTAAATATAAAGCTGACACCATTCGTGTTAAATTTCACTAGTTAACTGATAAGCTAGAGCAGAGAGTACATTAGCACTCTGGGTAGTCTTGTCAGTCACGCTGACAGACCTCATAAATAATGTATGAGGATTTCCACTTTACCTGCAAAAACCTTTTTAAATCAATGGGTGAATGGATAGATGGATAGTCAAATAGATAAGTACATGAATTAATTATTTCATTTAATTGTGCCTCAGTATCACCATCATATCTTGAAGATTTTAGGTATTATTTCTCCAAATGAATGAATATTTGGAGTTTCTCCAAATGAATGAATATACACTGACTTTTTGCTACAAAGATCTGGAATGTGTAACATTCCTCGTAATTGCACAATTGACTACAGTGTCACAATCTTACACCATTTCAACCATCTGCACAATGAAAACCAAACTGCAGATTAAAGTAAGTTGGAAAATGGAATGAAATTCTTACACTAGTATTTTAATCCTTGTCTAGATTTTTAAGCTCTCACTTAACCATTAAATATTTTTTCATCAGCTATCACTAACAAGTCAATTTCTCAAACTAACCATAAGTTAGTTACAAAATTTTTCAGCATGTTTTAGCAATACAAAAGAATAATTCCAGTGCAAAGCATTATCCACCATCTATACCCAATATATATTTTGATGAAGAAAAACACCAATAACTTCTGTACTGAAGCACCTTGAAAACAGCTAAGAAGCAGAGGAGGACAACTCCGTTCTTCTGAGGGGGCAGCATGGTATAGTAAAAGGAACAGGGGCCTTGACTCATGACATGTGAAATCTAATCTCTGCTCTGCAACTAGCCAGTTGGAGGTACACTGGCACGTACCTGGGGCCATCTGGCCCCTGTTGTTTCATGTGTAAAATGAGGGCGATAGATGATCTCTTTTGTCCCTTCTGTCTCGACTCGATGGGAACCTAATGTTTCAATAATTTAGGCATGAACAGAGAAGTCAGAATCATAACCTTTAGATTGGGAAGGCCATCCCATTCTCAAAATTCCCAAACACTAGTCTGCATAAACCACCTACAAGTCCACCCTCATCTTCTGTCCTTTTCAGCTAGAGCAGGATGTAGAGTCTATAAATTGCACGCGATATTATGCAAGATTATGGTATATGCTTACATGTGCCTTGGGGAGTGAGGGCCAAAGACTGTTGTTCGATTTTTCAAAGGAATCCGTGACCTGAAAAAAATTAAGAATCCTTACTCCAGTGTCTATCCCTGGTCCATCTATATGGTCTAGCCATTTTATAATCTCTTCTCCTTCTACAGTTTCAAATATTCTCTTTGAAGATCTTCAAGTCAACATTAAGATTTAAATCCGCATAAAATAACTAAAGTTTTGGAGTCAGGAAGAATTGGATACAAATTCCAATCCTATAATTTATCAGATATGAAACTTAGAAACTTCATTTAGGCCACATGGTCCTCATTTTTAATATACAGGCTACTCTTTGAAATATTGAGCATCCACGCAAGTATTTTTGAACACCTACTATGTGTCAATGATAGAATCGAGAGGCTTGTCTTTTGTTGTTTTGTTTGATTTCTTTTTATGTAAGATGGTTAAGTAAAGATTCTTTGATCAGGTGACATTTCAGCAGTGACCCAGAGATAGAGAAGGGGTGAATTTTGGAAATGTAAGAGAGAAGAGCATTCCAGGTCAAAGAAATAGCCAAGTGTAAATGCCCCAACAGTGAAGCCTGCTCAGTGAGTTCCAGAAATAGCAGGAAATGTATCCCCTGTTAGAACAGGGGTAGAGAAGTTAGATGAGGTTAGAGAGGTCATTAGGCATTTTGGTAAAGATTTTGGCTTTTTTATTCTGAAGATTATTAGCAGAACAGTGGCATAATCTGACGTATGTTTTAAAGGAACAATTCTGTTATATGGATTATAGGCTGAAATGGGGCAAGAGTAAAAGGATATTATTTGAGGAACAATGTATTAATCCAAGTGAGCCATAATGTTGCTTTTTACCAGGATAGTAGCAGTAAATGTTGTGAGAAATGGATGAATTCTGGATATAATTTGAAGGTAGAGCTTACTCATTTACTTATGGATTGGATAGAAAGTGTGAGAGAGGAAAATAAGTATAGAATACCTTCTTTTTTTGTTTCATTTTGTTTTGTTTTGCCTCAGTAACTGAATGGATGGAGTTGCCATTTTCTGAGACATGCAAGAACAGAAAGAAATGTGGGTGAGGAAAGTAAAATCAAGATTTGCCTTTGCCTATGTTAAGGTCAAGGTATCTATTAGACATTCAAAGTTCTGGGGAAATCCAGCCCAGTCCATTTATGTTGGTGTCTTCAACATAAAGATTGTGCTTCAAGGCAAGATTGAATGCAAGATCACTTAGGGAATGAGTATAGTTAGAAGAGAAAAGAGGGTCAAAGACAGAGCCTTGGCTCACTCTTACCTTTCGAGGTCAGAAATGTGAGTTAAAACCAATCAAGGAGACTGAAAATTGCCTCAGTGGAATATTGTGAGAATTTACATGAGCTAATGAGTATATAAAATTGTTGGGCATTTTTCTAACAATTGTATATCATAAACCATTAAAAATAGCGTATCTTTTATTCATAGTAAATCTCTCTAGCTTTAGACTTAGCCTAAAATTCTTAGTATCAAATACATACATATATACATCCAATTCTTAGTATCAATTGCCCAATGGTCTTTTGTATTCGATCATTCCACTAGTACCTCAAAATCAACATGTGAACCCTGAGTTTAATCACCTTTCCTATAAACCAGACGATCCAACTGCATGCCTTACCTTGGTCTTGAGGATCAATGTTCTCCAGACTAGGTAGAGTAAAAGATTTTTCATGTTTACTTTGTGGCTTTGCTTAAGTGCAGAGTGTCATGAACTTGCTTTCTGAAACATGATTCTATTAACACAAATCTAAACCTCTTAATGATGGCATTCAAGGCCCTTGGTGATTTACACCTATACAGATCACCCCTATTCCTACTTGCTTTTAAGAATAGCCCGCTCCGGTCAACATTAGGAGGTCCTTGAGAGCTGTTTTCAAATATGCAACCTTGAAAGAATAATGTATTGTGGAGATTACCTGGGCCATGTACATGACTAAACTCAGCTAGGGCCTCCATATAAACCTTCAAGATTCCAGCAGGCAGGTGTGAAGATCTACTCATCTTGCAGCTACTGGAGATCAGCCTCATGTATTAGTTCCTTTGCTTATTAAAACTGCTGCCCACCAACATGCAGTGGTCTGCTTTGTTCTTCAGTCTCTCCTTGCCCTCTAAGTACAATGGCCAGTTTCAGATTTCACCCAGGAAACCCTCAAGGTTGTGAGCCAAAACTGGGCTACAAAAGCCTTTCCCCTCCCCGCTGCTGGAACAGCGTGCCCTCACCTACCTTGGGTTTGGTGCTGCCTGATTCAAATCGATGTTTGCTCAAATAAACTCTTAAAAATCTCAATGTCCTTCTGGTATATCTTTTAATGCTTCCACCACTAACATCTTTCTCAAGTGCTTTGGTAAAAAATTACCACAATATTTGTTGAACTGTCTTCATTCCACACTAGCAAACTTATTTTACAAAATGAAGAGCTAATGCCAACGAGGTTAAATTATCTGCTCACGGCCTACATAGTGACCACAGTAGAAATATAAGACTTAATGCTCAGTTTAATTTTTCTACCCATTACAGCATACCACATTAAATATAGATATTAAATAATCATATGTTTGATTAACAGAGAAAAATATATATTATGTAATGGAATAGAGTTTGACTTTATAATATCCCAAATCAATAATTCCGTGAGTACTTGAAAACAGAGAATACATATGGTCAAATTATGTCAACAAATATAAATGCCCAGTTCCACCTAAAAAACGCAGTAACATCTACTTTTAAATTACTTGCAAAATGTCTTTTCATCATGATTTCACCTTCTAGTTTTGTTTCTTAAAAAAAATTTATTGAGTTACAACTAACTCAGAGCAATCTGCACATATTTAAAATATGCCATTTGATAGGTTTTTACATATATTTGCTCACATGAAACCATCACCAAAGTTAAGATCAAGAATATACCTAAGGGACCTGAGACTTTCCTTAAATCCCCTTGACAATCCTTTTCTCTATCCCTTTCCTCAACTCTCCAGTACTCACCTCAGCCTGACCAAGCAACCACATGAGGCTACTTTCTGTCACTATAGAAGTTTGCATTTTAAGAGTTTTAAGTGTATCTTAATATCAGGTTAAAATTGATCCATATGGCATGTACTAGGTTTTGTCTGGCTGTTTTCACTTAACATAATTATTTTGAGATTAATTTACCTTATTACATTTCTCCATAGTTCAATCTTTTGTATTGCTGTAAGTAAATATTCCAACCTGTTGGGTACACTACAGTTTGTTTATCCATTCATCTGTTGACCGACATTTGGGTTGTTTCTTGTTTGGGGTTATTAAAACAAAGCTGTTAGGAACACTCATGTACAAGTTTTTATATGGACGTATGCTTGAGTAACTATCCAGTAGAGGAATGGCCAGGTTATTTATAAGCATATGCTTAGCTGTTTAAGAAATTGCCAAACTTTCTTCCAAAGGTTTTATACAATTTTCCTTTCCCATCAGCAGTGTATGAGAGTTCTAGTTCTTCCACATCCTTGCCTTGACTGACTTGGTTTGGTTAGTCTTTTTAATTCTAATCATTCTTATAGATGGTTCACCTTTGAATTTTAAAACACATATATAGCCGGCAATGGCAGTAGGAATACAAAGTTTAATAACATATGCCCTTTCTTTCACAGATGTAGCAGTTGATGAGAAAATATATACTCAAACACATAATTTTTGTAGAGTGTGGTAAATTGTTTAACATAGGTGTGTAGAAATTCTTTTATTTTTTATTTTTTATTTTTATTTATCTATTTGAGAGGGAGAGTGCGGTGGGGAGGGGCATAAGAGGAGGCAAAGGGAGAAGCAGACTCCTCACTGAGCACAGAGCCAATGCAGGGCTCAATCCCACGACCCTGAGATCATGACCTGAGCTGAAACCAAGAGTCAGATGCTCAACCGACTGAGCCACCCAGGCGCCCCTAGAAATTCTTTTAAAAATATAAGGAATTGAAGTCAAAGAAAGATTAGAGAAGATTTTTATAGATTTGCCACTTGAAAGACTTTCACATTACCCAAGTAGAAAGGCAAGAAAGAAAAGCATAAAAGATCATGGCATTAAAAAAAAAAAAAAAAAAAGATCATGGCATTTATAGACATAGATATGTGTAGATAGTGTGTGAGTGAGTGGTGGGAACATAATTGGAAAAAAAGGTAGGGAGCAGATTTTAAAAGAATGTTCCTGCCATGCTAAGGGGGTCAAATATTTTCTGGCTGGGGACAGGCATCTCCAGATCTGTGCTTTTGAAAACAAAACAAACAAATGAACAACAGACAAAGCTCTGAAGAATGGGCTAGAGAAGAGGCTGTGAATAGAAAGACACTTAGGAGGCTAATCAATGAAAATGGTGAGGAACTAAATTTATGTTTTAGTTTCCAAATAAACAAAACTTCAACATGATATATTTTTGAGAACTATAATAAAAATCTCCCTCTCCCTCTCTCTTTTTGTGTGTTTCTCTCCCCCCTTCCTGGTCAGGAAGACACTGATTTCCCGGAGGACCAAACTCTTTATTATACGCTTATGATGGAATCCCCTGAGAAGGAAAGTCTGTGAATCTTTAGCATCCATTTATTCTCTTAGAGATTTCAACTGCTATTTAGTCTTTTAATAAGAGAAAACCCACACAACTCAGAACTCTTAACACAAGCCTTGAGAGGATTTACAGAGGGTTTTCATTAGATTACATATGTCTTACCAGCCGGCTCCACATTCTCTTCTGTAACTCCATTAAGTAGGAATAATTATTCTTGCAGTATGTTTGAGAGTTCCATAGGGCAAAAGCCATAGCATACAGTTTTGACTCTGATCACTCCCCTTAATAAAAAAAAAAGTGTAAGTTAAAGTGGTGTATGGTATAAATTTATAAGTAATATTAGTGCCTGGGGTATATGAAAATTCTATCATTTATGGCTAAAAATTGCAAAAAGGACCTTTCCACAAATTTTATTTTTCCATAAGAATGAGCAGTAATTTCACAGTATAATAAAATAGCTACATGTATGTATTTCTAAATCCATCTTAATATGTCCCTTATTCTGCAGCAAGCTGAAACAGATTTCAACTCTTCATTTACATGCATTCTGTCGTGTGTCATAAACATAATTCTAAAAATGCTTCCCATACATTGACTAGGATAGGTTGCCCTACAGCAATGATTACTAACTTATTTGGGTATAGAAAGGAATAATTACTTGCGTCCTTTTATATAGGAAAACAGAACAAATCTTCAGGGAACAATTGAGATTCTACAATGTACAAGACAAGTTGTTAACCAAACAGAGCCAGATCCTAACTTCTTAACACTTACATTATTTTTTTTTAACACTTACATTATTATTGGCTCATCTTTATTGCATTCTCTAGCATTAAGTTTCTTTAATACCTCTCTGCTTCAGTGTTTCTCAAAGTTGGCTCTATTGACAACTACCAAAGATGTCTCCAGACATCACCAGATGTCCCCGTGGGGACAAAATCAACCCCCATTAAGAATCATTGCTCCCTTCAAATGTGAAGAGAGAGTTGTGCTTTTCATTTTAAATAATGGTGTTTCAAAAAATAGTTGGGGAATAAAAGGCCCAGCATAAGGAATGCAAAATAAAAATATATACATATTCAACTAAATTGAAATCTAATATTATTTTTAAATGATAACCAAAAATCTGAGTAAAGAGTAAAATAAAAATTTCATCATGTTGATACTTCATAACATTTCAATGTTCCTTAACATGTTGGTATCTAATGGTACAGAGTGCAAACAATTAGATGACTGAGTATTCCATTTTTCATATGGCAATGCAGTAGTAGAAGGTTCATATGTAGTAGGTTCTCTTTTGATATATAATCTTTCACATTATTGTTTAAAAAATATGCAGCATTTATTTAATGTATCTTCTAAAATTCCATAGTAGCTCAATAACAGTAAATCAAAGTATTAAATGAATATGAGCTGTTAGATAATGGAAAGTGGTTAAGAGCAACATTAAAATTATTATATTAAATGTAATCAAATTAGGACTATGAGTAATTGCATATAATAAAAATTTGTCAATTCTGATAGAATAACCAACTCAGTTTTTCAACTGTTGAATCTAGTTTTATACTGGTGGAAAAATGTGGCTTTGGGACTTTACATAACATGTTTCAAAACACTCGTAAGGTTTTCATACATCAAATAAGTGTTTCTGAAAATGGAATATAAGTTATTTAAACGAATCCAAATTATGCAACTTTTCAGTAACAAAAGTGAGAAACCCACAGAAAAGGAGCATTAAGGAAATATAAATTACATTCTGCAATTCAAAATAGAGCATACTTTTTCACCCACTTTTCCCCATCCTTTTAAATTACAGTATAGATCCACTTTTGTTACATAGATGAAGTAGAATACTTTTAATTTCATCTTAAACTGTCTAGAGTGGTTATATTCTTCAACCTTTCTCTGCTTAAAGTGAAATCTATTTTGAAATCGGGCATTGTTTGAATTAATTCTTCCATTATGTGCTAATACAAAATCAAAGTTAGTAGGCAATTCGATTTTACAAATGGGCTGACTGATAAACATTCCCTCTAGTCTTTTTATGAAAATCAGTCTCCAGTTATTGACTCAGAAGCAATCTCTGTTTACCTCAATAGGCTAAGATTATAATCAAAATTCAACAGCCAGGAAGAAAATAAGGTGCCATAATTTATTCCTTTTGGCCTGAAAGAGGTTCCTGGCATAGTGCAATAAGAGAAATCCACCACTGTGGATTCAGGAACTCTTCAGGAAGCGTGTGCAAATCAGTCTTCATAGAAAATGTGCATGCATCATTCTTAAACTTCTGCTATCTTATGTGGCCTTGGAGGGATGGGGTGATGAATGGGGGAAACTGACAGTTTGTTCTCTGATCCGTTTTACTCTGGCAATTGTGTAATTCTATAGCTATCGTTTCCTCTAAAATAAGGAGGCAGTGATGACCAAGGCAGTTTTATGGCCCCACTCTGTATTCACAAACTGGATAGACTTTTGTTGTTTGCAAAGGCACTAACACAACGACATGTTATTAATCATTACTCTGTGTTCCTTTCTTCCCTGGTCCCTTGAAAGAAGGTTCTGATAGTTCATATTCATAGTCTATTGCATATTTTGTAAGAGTGAGAATGTTAGCCCTGGTTAAAACTATACTTCTACCACCAATACCCTATATTTGCAAGCATATACGGAAGCATTTTTTTCTTTGATGTGAATGTCTGCCAAGATCCCTGTTAATTAGCAAAAAAGAATACATTCTTGATTATAAGGGCAGCTTAGTGTAGTGAAACAAATAGGAGCTTTCCTGTTGGAAAACCTGTGGTTCAGACCCTGGCTCCCCTGCTTAGCAGGTAGTCAATATATTGACTCCTTTGAGTCTTTATTATTTATAAATGAGAACACTATCTTATGCTTCCATTATTAGGATAAGTGGAATCAGTCCCAATTATTATATTATTATTATTATTATAGCTACTATAGCAATTATTAGTAGTATGTATTATATTATATTATAATTATATTTATATATATAATATATTATATATATTATATATAATAATATTATTATAATTATAAGGAATGATTTGTTATAAATGTGTTTATGGAAATAAAAATTTACTGTATAATGCTCGAAGATTTCATAAAGGAGATGCAGCTTATGGATATGACAGATTGGAAAGTAGAGGGAAAACAGCACCTCAGAGAACAGAGGCAAGACGATGTTCACAGCACACATGAAAGACAGATAAAAACCAGGAGGACTTTACCAGCATTCCATTACACACATGAACCCCTGTCCTACTGCGGGTGCCTTGCTTCGTCTACCCTACAGCAATAAGAGAGTGATGAAGAATCTGCCTCAACTACTATTCCCTTATCATCCGTTCTCTACAGAGCAGATAGAGGGATCTTGCTAAAAACATAAATCAAATTGTATTAACTTCTCGTTAAAATCTTTCAATGGCATTCCATCACAGCTCAAGAAAAGCCAACCTCCTTACCCCACCTGTGAGGTGGTATGTGATTTGGCCTTGTCTCCCTCTCTGACTTCTTCTTCTACTGCATCGCCCCCATCGCACTGGACTCTAGTCACAGGCACCCTTATTTCAGTTCCTCAGACACACTGACAAATATTCCTAAATAATATTTTACGATTTTCAAGGTACTTAACTTATGATCCATTTCACATCACTAAATACTCTGCTTCATGCCTACCTCCTTTATTGCTACACTCTCAGGACTTAGCATAATGCTTCATACGTGCCAGCCTAAGTGCTCAATAAATGTTCATTGTAGGAAGAAATGAATGAACAAAAATTGCTGGTGCCTAGGGACTTTTTTTTTAACTGAATTCCTTGGTACTGAGGAGGGGTACAAAGTATGTTGCTGATTCCCTTTATGTGTATAGGAGGATTTTTAAAACACAGCAAGGTCTTGAAGTTTCTAGCTTGTTTGGTCCCCCATATATAAAGAGGGAATACTAACAACAATCTTTCTGAGCCAATTATTTGTATTTTCTAGTTCTCGGAGCTTAACCCACATTTTTAGATATCCACACCCAGGACATTTGGATCTATTTACAATGTACAGAATTTTTTAAATGATCAGTCAAATACTGAAGGGATGGATACAAAGATCAAACAATTAAAATAACAATAAAAAAAAAGCCACAAATTGAGTAGTCTTTTATTAGCGGAAAGCAACACCATAACTCGTAGTACTTAAAGAGAAATGTGTCTTATTAAAAAACCCATAACTCACTTCCTTTGTGACATTAACTGCAAAGAGCTTCATTTCAGCACATGTGTACGACACCCTCTAATTCACAAATCCTGTTCAGTTTAATAGAAAAGACGGTTTTGAACCGCATGGTTATGAATGGGTATTCTTTCTCCAGATATCTCTTGTTTGATTATCTTAAATTGAAGTTACTGTAACAACTGAAAACCCGACATGATGGGATCTTTGTTCTTACAGCACAGGACTGTTTAATTTAACTGTATAGCTTTGACACATCGTTTCACCGCTTTGAAGCAAGGAGTAAGTGGAGCCCTTGAAAAAAATAGAAGTTAACTTGTAGTAATAAAGTGAGGAAGAAATTTTTTGAATTATTCTGTCCTTTCGGCCTGTCTATCCTCACGTCATCACATTCTCAGGAAGAAGAATTGGCTGAAAGCTGGCTCCAACTAAATAAATCCTTTCTCGTACTGTTTCACTGAAGGACTGGAAAGCGACAATCCCAATCAAGCAGCTGGTTTTTTCTTCGCTTGCCAGACTCTGGGGCAATCATATTAAACTGAGAAAAACCACAACTCAGTCGTTGGTCTTCCACTTAATTTTTCATACAAATTTAAGGTCAGACTGTGGCCTAGCAACTGGCGAGTTTCTTAGAATGCAGAAGTTACACGCAGGGCAGCTACTCTGAATATCAGAGGCATGCTACCGGACGATGAAGAGCGTGTTTTCAAGACGCTAGCAGAGATGGAATTAGTGCAATGCCGTATTCTGAGGAATATAACAACGCTTACAAGAAGTTAGTTTGTATTTCCTATGGATTGCAAAGTGTTGCCAGTAAGCAGAGTTGAAGAGTTTGAATACATTTTTGTAAAAGTACATATTCCTTTTAAAAACATCAGTAATTGCAACCCATCTCTTATAAATAATTATAAGTAGATTACAGACATTCTTGAATAAATAAGAAGATAACAGGGAGAACTATGTGCATTCTTGAATCCAAAGTGTCCATTAAAAGCTAACTATCATGTTGTTCCTATTTTTTTTATTTGCTGGAGCACATGATTATTACTTTTAAGTAATTGAATAAAAGTGGTCTTTATATTACACAACTTTTTTTTTTTTTTTTGCAGGAAACATCCAGTACTTACTTATATGTTTGGTAGAACTTTGAATACTTTGATTTTTTTTTTTAAACCTGATAACTCTCATTCCAGTTACTCATCTGGAGGGAAATGCAAATATTAAACTGCATTTGTTATGAGTCAGTTCTTAACTCGTTTTCAAGTCTTTTGGTTAGCATCTTCTATGAATTGACCATGTGATGCCTCATAGTGTCCTGAACTCTATGTTTTTCTGATGACTAGATTGGCCCTTCAGTAACATTTGCTCATCATCAATATTCTATGAATGAGGTGACGTCTCATTGGAAGGAACAGATTGAAAACTTGTGTCTCCTATTTTGTCACATCTGGGTGAAACTTCCAATGCAATGTTTTTACTTTCTTTTAATCTCACAGAGACATGTTAAAATTGAAGGACTGACCCTGTGTTCAAAGTTATTGTCAGAAATAATGAAGTCATAGGCTCCTGTTTTTAATAATCCCTCACAAAACACAGAGCATCATTAATCATAAATGACTGCAGATTTCCTAGATCCTGGCATGGCTATAGGGCCTGAGCATTTTTAAGTGTCTTATAAATTCAAGCAGACAACAGCCTCATGACATTGCATAAAAATTTGTCCGTGATGTAAAGATGAAACAACAGTTGAAAGTGTTAAAGTACTTAGAAACCGAAGATTGTTTTATTGCATTCCAATAAATTATAAGTCTAATTTTCAATTACTTTCAGTTTTTATGTTTCATTAACATATCAATCAATCAACAACTATTCATTGAGTGACTACAGTGTGTTCAGCACCATTAAACACTGTAGGGAATACAGAGACTTATGAGAAATTTATTCATTCATGAAACAGGATTTGAGTGCCAGGCTCTATCCTGAGTGCTTTGGAAGTACTCTGTGCTTTGTGAAGATGAAGATGATATCATTCCTTTTTTTAAGAAACCTATATCCAGTTAGGGAGGGTTTTTTTAAACACATAAATTTTTATACATAAAATTTAGAAAGAATACTTAGTAAACGAAATATACTAAAGTTTAGACAAAGAAACTGTCCCCTGGCTCTTATTTTCAGGGTATGTTTCCCACTTGAGATGGGAATCAACTTTGGTTTTCAGGTTGGATTCAGATAAGAAGAGAAAAACAGATGAATGCTATGGTCTGAGTGTTTGTGTCCTCCCCCCAGAAAAAACTCACATGAAACCGTAGCATTCAAGGTGATAGAATTAAGAGGTGAGACCTGTGAGAACTGATTAGGTCATGAGGACTGCACACTCAGGAATAAGATTAGCGCTCCTATCAAAGATACCCCAGAGAGCTTGCTGGCCCCTTCCACCATATGACGACAATGTGAGAAGGTATCAGCAATGACCAGAAAGAAGGTCTTTACCAAAATACTACCATGCTGGTGAGTTGATCTTGGATTTTTCCTGCCTCCAGAACTGTGAGAAATAAATTTCTGTTTTTTATAAGCTACCCAGTCTGGTATTTTCGCAGCCTGAACAGACTAAAACAATGAACCTATGTGTTAGAGAAATAACACAGGCAAGGTTCATACACGTAAAAGATGTGTTTTAGGAGAAAGTGAATAAATTGGTTTTACTAAGGGATTTATATGAAAGAAGTAAGGCTGACAAAAATATCTCAGCCATTTTATTTGTACAGTGCCTCTTCAACTCAGTTCGACAAAGTACATTAAACACTATGCATAAGACAGATGACTGGATTCCGTAAGGAGGGGAAAATGGGAGAGATAGAGCATACCTTCTCATGGAACTTTTTTTTAATAAAGATTTTATTTATTTATTTGGGAGAGAGAGATCACGAGTAGGAGGGAAGTGGAGAGAGAGAAGCAGACTCCCCACTAAGCAAGGAGTCTGATGCGGAGCTGGATCCCAGGACCCCGTGATCATGACCTGAGCCGATTAACTAACGGAGATACCCAGGTGCCCCTGTCATGGAAATTTTTTTAAAATTTTATTTTATTTTTTCAATGTTCCAAGATTCATTGTTCATGCACCACACCCAGTGCTCCATGCAATACGTGCCCTCCTCAATACCCACAACCAGGCTCACCCAACCCCACACCCCTTCCCCTCCAAAATCCTCAGTTTGTTTCTCAGAGTTCACAGTCTCTCATGTTTCATCTCCCCCTCTGATTTCCCCCAATTCACCCTTCCTTTCCTTCTCCCAATGTCCTCCATGTTATTCCTTATGCTTCACATGTAAGTGAAACCACATGATAATTGACTCTCTGCTTGACTTATTTCACTCAGCATGATCTCATGGAACTTTTAATCAAGCATTGGAGAGATACACAAAGAACTCTGACAAATGTTGGAAAGAAATATAAAAACAGTGCTAGAAGTATATAGGGCAGAAACAAGTCCTATGTAACCTGAGGGGTACCAGAACTCTTAATAAAGGTGCCATGTGAGCAAAGTCTTAGAGAGCATGTACTGAAGAGCAGAATTAGATCATGAAGTCATTCCATGAGAAAGGAGCAACCTGGACATAGGGAATAGGGAAAAATGAAAGGTGTACCGTGAAAGAGTACATATTCACTTTAATTTGAATGTATGTACGGAAGGAGAGGAACTAAAAATAGAATTATATACAGTCTGCTGGCAAATGTTTAATGACCAGCTCCCTAAAAAAATGTATGCATGTATTTATTAATACATATATTGAAAGATTTTATTTATTTGTTTGTTTGTTAGAGAGAGAGTGTGTGTAAGCGGGGGAAGGGGCAGTGGAGAGGGAGAGAAAGAATCTCAGGCAGACTCCTTGCTGAGCACAGAGCCCCAACGGGACTTGATCTCACCTCCCTGAGATTATGACCTGGGCCGAAATCAAGAGTCAGGTGCTTAACCAACTGAGCCACCCAGGTGCCCCATACATATATAGAAATATACCTGAATTTATAGTAAATTTTACTGATGCAAAGGATATATAACTTACAATTTTATAAATAATAATAAAATATAAGAGTGTTTTCATCAGTTTTTGCTGCACTCTTGTATCCAAAGGCAAACTATAGTTTCAATTGACAATCCAGTGTAATTCCAATACGAATACTGGTTAATATTTTTGCTTACATTACTTAGTAAGATGAAAGTAAAACAATAAAGATGTATGCTAACTTCCATTCATTCATCAATGACATGAGCAACTTTTTTGTTGAATCAGATAATAGCTTTTGAATACTGAAATAATATTTTCTCAATTTGTTATGATATTCACAACTTGAGGGGTACAGACATGACACATGTTTAAGTTTGAACTGCATTATTATCATTTTTTTTCTATGACTTCCTTAAGTCATAGACCAGTCTGAGACTGAGGGTCATCAGAGTACAGTCCATGGGCCAAATCTGGTCTACCATGTGTTTTTGTAAACAACATTTTATAGGCATATGACCCCTTCCATATGTTTCCTTGTTATCTTTAGTTCCTTTTCTGCTACAATGGCAACCTCTGGTCTGCAAATGTTTCCTTAAAGGGCCGAAACGTAAATATTGGGAACCAACTATCTCTGTCAAAACTAGTGTCTGTATAAAGTATACATCAACAAATAAATAAATAAATAGTCTAGATGATAAAACAGACAAACAAATGAAAAACTACTCCACTCTCCACTGCAGTGCAAAAGCACTCGGGCAATCCATAAACAAAAGAACTTGGCTGAATTCCAATACAAAAACAGCTGGTCCACAGGCTATAGTTTACTGAGCTTGGCTCCAAATACTCAACAAAATAATACATTCTAATACCTGATTTTCAATGTTTTCCGATTTCCATGGTGTAAATATTCCCACAATGGTGATTTCAGTCTTCCAAGGTCACATTCTAATGTGACCTTACTAAAGAGACCCAAAGTAGCATACCATTATAGAGTGTTTCTACCATCTCAGATACAATATCTATAAATAATCTCAAAGCCATAATTATAAAAAATATTAAAATAATTAAAAAGGGATGAGTCTTGAGTATTTATTACCTTTGGTTTTTCTCATTGCCTTTGTTTTTAATACAATTTTTAGTTATAGGTTTATATAATGTAATTTTTTATGACTGTGTTTGACAATTTGCCCACAAAATTGAAAACAACATTCACTCTTGGGAGCTGGTAAAAAATATCTTTACTGGCTAGAAAATAGGTAGGATACTTTATAGAGGGTCTTGAATGTAAAACTCAAGGGACGGAAATGTAATTCTCCAGGAAAGATGATCTTAAGAGTTTTAAAATTGTGAATCATATGATTATGCCCATGCTTTAATGAAGATTTATCCGAAAGCAGTATGAAAGATAAACTGGTGACAAATTGAAGAGTAAAACACCATTTGGGAAGTTCTTAGGGTGGTTTCAAGGATATAATGAGAAAGTAACCAGTAGTAGAGAGAGTAGGAGTAAAAAGTAGCAGGCTAAGGTATACAAGGACAGGAAAATAGAACTGCTGCACTTTGGCTACTGTTTGGATCTGAAGGAGAAGGCAGTTAAAGATGTTAAAGATGACTTTAATTCTAAGATTTTTTATCATGTAAAAGTTCTTTTTATAAAAAGTATATAAATTCCTTTTATAGAACGGAAAAACATTACTTTCTAGCATGTTTGATGATCAAAAATTTTGATTATTGGTGACCCATCATGAAGTAACTAACTGAGATAAATTTGAGCAAGTTACTTAATTTTTCTGGGCTATAGTTTTCTCAAATTGTAAATAAAGATTGTGGTAGTATAATATCACCAATAGGTTATGAAATTTAAATGTGACTATTCAAATAAAACACATATAACAGTGCTTGGCAGAAAATAAGCCATCAATAAAATTATAAATTAGTATTTTTATTAATAGAAATACATTTAAATTCAAATGGAATATTTAAGAACTATGCCTTCTCCCACTTACATCAAGGGATAGATCATTCAAACAGAAAATCAGCAAGGAAAGAGTGACTCCGAATGACATACTGGACCAGAGGGATTTAACAGACATATTCAGAACATTCCATCCTGAAACAACAGAATATGCATTCTTTTCAACTGCACAAGGAACATTCTCCAGAATAGATCATATATCAGGCCACAAAACAAGTCTCAACAAATTCAGAAAAATTGAAGTCATACCATGCATCTTTTATGACCACAATGATATGAAACTAGAAATCAACCACAAGAAAGAAATCTGGAAAGAGCACAAATACATGGAGGTCAAATAACAAGCTACTGAACAATGAATGGGTCAACCAAGAAATCAAAGAAGAAATAAAAATTTCAAGGAAACAAATGAAAATGAAAACAAATGGCCCAAAATCTTTGGGATGCAGTATAGTGATTCTAAGAGGGAAGTTTATAGCAACACAGGCCTACCTCAAGAAGCAAGAAAAATCTCAAATTAACAGCCTAACCTTATACGGAGAGGACCTAGAAAAAAGGAGAACAAACGAAACCCAAATCCAGCAAAAGAAAGAAAATAATAAAGGGTACAGCAGAAATAAATGATATAGAAACTAAAAAAAAAAAAAAAAAAGCCAATAGAACAGATCAATGAAACTAGGAGCTTGTTCTTTGAAAAGACCAACCGAATTGATAAGCCTCTAGCCAGTCTCATAAAAAAGACAGAGAGAGAGGACCCAAATAAACAAAATCACGAATTCAAAATAAAGAAATGACTGACACCACAGAAATATAAATAATTTTAACAGAATATTATGAAAACCTATATGCCAACAAACTGAGAAACTCAGAAGAAAGAGATAAATTCCTAGAAACATGTAACTTACCCATACTAAAGCAAGAAGAAATAGAAAATTTGAACAGACCAATTGCCAGCAAAGAAATTTAATCAGGAATCAAAAAACTCCCCCAAAACAAAAGTCCAGGACCAGATGGCTTCACAGGCAAATTCTACAATACATTTAAAGAAAAATTAATACCCATTCTTCTCAAACTATTCCAAAAAATGCAAGAGGCAGGAAAACTTCCAAATTTATTCTGTATGGCTGGTGTCACCCCAATACCAAAACCAGATAACAACACTACAAAAAAAGATAACTACAGGCCAATATCTCTCATGAATATAGATGCAAAAATCCTCAACGAAATATTAGCAAACTTAATCCAACAGTACATTTAAAAAATCACACCGAGATCAAGTGGGATTTATGCCTCAGATGCAGGGATAGTTCAATATTCACAAAACAATCAATGTGATAAGTCACATCAATAAGAGAAAAGATAAAAACCATTATCATTTCAATAGACGCAGAAAAAAACATTTGATAAAGTAAGCCATCCATTCATGATAAAAACGCTCTGCAAAGTAGGTCTAAAGGGAACATACTTTATTTATTTTTTAATATATATTTTTTAATCTAATTTTATTTTTTTCAGTATTCCAAGATTCATTGTTCATGCACCACACCCAGTGCCCCGTGCAATATGTGCCCTCCTCAATACCCACCACCAGGCTCACCCAATCCCCACCCCCCTCCCCTCCAAAACCCTGTTTGTTTCTCAGAGTCCACAGTCTCTCATGTTTCATCTCCCCCTCCAATTTCCCCTAATTCACCCTTCCTTTCCTTCTCCCAATGTCCTCCATGCTTTTCCTCATGCTCCACATGTAAGTGAAACCATATGATAATTGACTCTCTCTGCTTGAC
>CM052897.1:29506504-29523187 GCA_028534135.1 Potos flavus
ATAATATTCCATTGTATATATGGACCATATCTTCTTTATCCATTCATCTGTTGAAGGGTATCTTGGCTCTTTCCACAATTTGGCGATTGTGGCCATTGCTGCTATGAACATTGGGGTACATGTGGCCCTTCTTTTTACTACATCTGTATCTTTGGAGTAAATACTTCGACGTTGGCCATAGCAACTTCTTTCAGGACATGTCTCCAAAGGCAAAGGAAATAAAAGTGAAAATGAACTTTTGGACTTCATCAAGATAAAAAGCTTCTGCACAGCAAAGGAAACAGTCAACAAAACAGGCAACCCACAGAGTGGGAGAAGATATTCGCAAATGACACTACAAAGGTCTGATATCTAAGATCTATAAAGAACTCCTCAAACTCGGCACTCAAAAAACAGATAATCATGTCAAAAAATGGGCAGAACACATGAAAGACACTTCTCCAAAGAAGACACACAAATGGCTAACAGACACATGAAAAAATGTTCATCATCATTAGCCATCAGGGAGATTCCAATCAAAACCACATTGCGATGCCACCTTATACCAGTTAGAATGGCCAAAATCAACAAGAAAGTATACAACAAATGTTGGAGAGGATGTGGAGAAAGGGGGACCCTCTTACACTGTTGGTGGGAATGCAAGTTGGTGCAGCCACTTTGGAAAACAGTGTGGAGTTTCCTCAAGAAATTAAAAAAGGGAACATACTTTAACATAATAAAGGCCTTATACAAAAAACACACAGCCAACATCATACTCAATGGTGAAAAACTGAGAGCCTTTCCCCTAAGGTCAGGAACAAGGCAACATTGTCTACTTTTAACATTTTCATTCAACATAGTACTGAAGGTCCTAGCCACTGCAATCAGACAACATAAAGAAATAAAAGGCATCCAAATTGGTAAGAAATAAAACTCTCACCATTTGTGGATGACATGATACTATATAGAGAAAACATGAAAGACTCCACTAAAAAAAAAAAAAACAAAAAAAAAACTACTAGAACTGATAAATTAATTCAATAAAGTTACAGAATACAAAATCAATGTACAGAAATCTGTTGCATTCCTATACACTAATAATGAAATAGCAGAAAGCGAAAGTAAAAAAACAATCCCATTGATAATTGCACAACAAACAATAAAATATCTAGGAATAAATTTAATGAAAGAGGGCAAAGACCTGTACTCTGAAAACTATAAGACACTGATGAAAGAAATTCAAGATGATGCAAACAAATAGGAAACATTCCATGCTTGTGCATTGGAAGAACAAGTAGTGTTAAAATATCTATGCTACCCAAAGCAATCTACACATTTAGTGCAATCTCTTTCAAAATACCAACAGCATTTTCCCCAGAACTAGAAAAAACAATCCTAAAATGTGTCTGGAACCACAAAAGACCTTGAATGACAAAGTAATCTTGAAATAGAAAAACAAAATTGAAGGTATCACAATTCCAGACTTAAAGTTACATTACAAAGGAGTAGTAATTAAAACAGCATGGTACTGGCATGAAAATAGACACATAGATCAATAGAATAGAATAGAAAACCCAGAAATAAACCCACAATTGTATGGTCAATCTTCAACAAAGAAGAAAAGAAAACACAATGGGAAAAAGAGTCTCTTCAACAAATGGGGTTGGGAAAACGACAGCCACATGCAAAAGAATGAAAATGGACCACTTTCTTTCACCATACACAAAAATAAACTCAAAATGGATTAAAGACCTAAATGTGAGACCTTGAAATGATAAAAATCACTGAAGAGATCACAGGCAGTAATTTCTCTGACATCAACCATAGCAACATTTTTCTAGATATTTTCTAGAGGCATGGAAAAAAAAAGCAAATATAAACTATTAGGACTACATCAAAATAAAAATTTTTCCACACAGCAAAGGAAACAATCAACAAAACTAAAAGGTAACCTATGGAATGGGAGAAGATATTTGCAAATTACCTATCTGATAAAGAGTTAGTATCCAAAGTATATAAAGAATAGTAACAGCTCAATGCCAAAGAAACAAAAATAAAAATGAGTGAAGACATGAACAAACTTTTCTCAAAAGAAGACATACAAATGGCCAACAGACACATGAAAAGTGTGTCTTTCTCATTATCAGAGAAATGTAAATCAAAACTATAATGAGAGATCATCTCGCACCTATCAGAATGGCTAAAGTCAAAAACACAAGAAATGAGAGTGTTGGCAAGAAGGTAGAGAAAAAGGAAACTTCTTGAACTGTTAGTGGGAATGCAAACTGGTGCAGCCATTGTGGAAAACAGTATGGAGTTTCCTCAAAAAGTTAAAAATAGAACTAAGTTAGATCCAGGAACCCCACTGCTGGGTATTTATCCCCTCAAAAATACGAAAACACTAATTCAAAGAATATATGCACCCCTATGTTTATTGCAGCATTATTTACAATAGCCAAACTATGGAAGCAGCCCAAGGGTCAATCCCATAGATGAATGGCTAAAGAAGAGGTAGTATATATACAATGGAATATTATTCAGCCACAAAAAAAAGAATGAAATCTTGCTATTTGCAACAACATAGGTAGAGCTAGAGAGCATAATGGTAAGTGAAATAAGTGAGATTTTTGATCACTCATATGTGGATTTAAGAAACAAAACAAATGAGCAAAGGGAAAAAAAGAGAGAGAGACAAACCAAGAAACAGACTCTTAACCATAGAAAACAAACTGATAGTTACCAGAGGGGAGAGGGTAAGGAGAAGGGGTGAAATAGGTGAAGGAGATTAAAGAGTACACTTATCATGATGAGCACTGAGCAAGGTATGGAATTGCTGAGTCACTATATTGTACACTTGAAACTAATATAACACTGTATATTAACTATGCTGGAATTAAAATTTTTAAAAATAATTTTAAAAATACCAAAAAAAAAAAAAAAAGAAGAAGAAGAAGAAGAAGAAAAAATCAAGGGAATAGAATTCCAAAAGGAATACCAAGTGTGAACATCCTGAGTGGGAATGTAAATAATAAAAATGACAGCTTTGAATTAAAAAAAAAAAAAAGGAAAAGGACATGAATAGCACTTGTGAAACTGAGTGGTTTAGGAAAAAAATGTTGAGGGATGTCTGGGTGGCTCAGTCAGTTGGGTGTCTGCCTTGGATTCAGGTCATGATCCCAGGATCCTGGGATCAAGTCCCGCATCAGGCTCCTTGCTCAGCAGGGAATCTGCTTCTCCCTCTGCCTCTGCCACTCCCCCTGCTTGCGCACTCTCTCTCTTTGGCAAATAAATAAATAAAATATTTTATAAAATAAAAATAGTTTAAAAAAAGAAAGAAAGAAATGTTGGATGGCATGATAGTTCTTGAAACGTGTAGTTCAACATATCTTTCTAGGGTGGTGTCAGCTCCTAAAGCAGCCTTCCTGACACAGAAGATAGAAAATAAACAGCAATGCAATAAAATAAGAAAAGAATATTAAAAATTAAGGATTTGGGGGCTGAGTAGAGAGTTCATAAGAGATAGATAAAGGCTGCTGAGAAAAAAGTTTGAAAGGGAAGTCAAAGTAGAAATACAAGTTTGTTCCTAAAAAGGTTAATAATTTTAGTAGCAAAATCGAACAGTGATGGAAAAGGTGAAGAAAAAATGCTTCAAAAACATAAAGAATAGAGAGGCAGGGAGGAAAGCTACATATTACCACGTGGTAAAGAAAACATAATACTGATGATGACTTCGGAGTGAGAACTAGTCACGTGACTGGCTCCTCAATCTTCATCTCTCACCTCCAATTTCCTCATCAGAGAATTCCTCAATTACCCAATCAAAAGTAGGTCTCTCTGTTACTTTCTATCTCAGTACAGAAGATATTTCCAAATAACACATACCACAATATTTACCTCTTCATTTGAGTACTTTTTTTTAAGTCTGTCATTTCTAAGTGGCTGGTCTTCCATGAGGGAAGAGATATCTTTCTCAATGACCATGATCTCTTGGGTGTCTAGGACTAACCAAGCACAAGAGGAGGAAACATGTATTGCAAGAACACAGGAGACCTTTGTAATAATGTACAGTGTAGTTTCAGCTCTGTGCAATAAGAATTTGAAAATGGACTGTTTATTAGACTTGGAAGCTGAAATCTTTTAAGTCTTACAGGTCACCATTTCCTATTGAATTCACAGGTAACTATTAATGTATAACTTGTGACTGGCACCATAGTAGGAATGGAGATTAATAATAACAATCATAAATAATCAATAATCAATAATATTCATAATAAATCATAAAAATAATAATAATCATTGTTAAGAACTTACAGTATGCTGGATCAAGCAATAGACTTATAGGAAACAAACTGAAAATAGTAAAGACAGATAAAAATCACACGGGCAATTGAGTTCGTTTACTCAACAGTTGTTGAGGTGAACTCAACTGCCAAAACTTAAGAGCTGCGGGTCATCATTTCTACTCAGTAAATTAATTGAAAGGTGAGGAAAGGCAAGTTCCCAGAAGGCTTTAGTTTGCTTTGGCTCTGAAACACAAATACTGTATGCTTAAAGGGAAAATGATATTTCAGCATTTTGTTCCCATGGGGGAAAAAAAACCTGAGGAATTGTAAATCTTTGAAGAGGAAGTTCATTTCACCAAACTTTTAGCCTCAGTTCCAGAGGACCAAAAAAAAAAAAAAAAAAAAAAAAATCCATTTATGTTTGGGTAAACACTATGACTATTTCAATTCCCAATAAATGCCAACAAATTTTAAGTTTTGCCCCTTAAAAATTATTTAAATGAAATAACTGTTTCATAAGCAAATTACTGATATACAGCAGCCAAAGCACATAAATACTGGCGTTCTCTCTTTTTTGAGCTGCCAGTTCAATCACATAAATTATCTAAGTTTTCTAAAGTGTACACTGGAAGATACTTCCTAAAATATTCTGAGGCATGTATAGATTTTTTTAAGTTTATTAACAAATGTCTTGTTTTTTAATATATCGAGATGACAGAAGTCTCCATGAAGAAGTACACAGGTACGTAAAATAATTTCACATAGTTATATATGTGAACTATAAAGAACTTAATCAGATACATTTTTTAACATAAAAATCTATTTTCATTTGTTTTGTTTTATTTTGTTTTTTAGAGAGGAAGGGAGGAGGGGTGGAGGGAGAGAGAAAATCTTAAGTAAGCTCTGTGCCCAGTCCAGAGCCTAACGTGGGGCTTGATCTCACAGCCCTGAGATCATGACCTGAGCTGAAATCAAGAGTCAGACTCTTAACCACCCAGGCACCCCAGAAATCTACTTTTGAATAAAAGATAAATAACTTTTCCACTGCAGCATACATGTTAATTTGCTTTTTGCATATATTTTGAAACTTTAGTTTTAATTAATTTATATCTTCTTTATTTTTTATTTTAACAAAGCCCTTCTAACATCAAATATTAAGAAATACCTCCTTTTGGTCACCTGGGTGGCTCAGTCAATTAAGCAGCTGCCTTCAGCTCAGGTCATGATCCCAGGGTCCTGGGATCGAGCCCCACATCGGGTTCCCTGCTCAGAGGAGAGCCTGCTTCTCCCTCTCCCTCTGCCTGCTGCTCCCTCTCCCTCTACCTGCTGCTCTGCCTACTTGTGCTCTCTATCTCTCTGTCAAACAAATAAATAAAATCTTTAAAAAAAAAAACAACTACCGTCTTTTATTCATGAAATGTCTACAAATATGTTTTTTAATGAAAGGCTACATTTGAATGATTAATTATTTCATACATCAATCAAAAACTTATCTTTAATTTCATGATAACTGTTCTAATATTTTCCACTAGATTGTCATAGAAAAATGCAACAGATAATCAATACATATGCCCTGAAAGAGCACTCAAAGTCATAGAATCTTTCAGTATTTAAAGCCAAGGAACTCATTTGTGCTGTGATGAGGATTGATATTTTTAAGATGATAGTCATTCATTCCTCTTCCAGCATCTGTAAATTTCCATTCACTAAGATGATTAACAAGTATCGAAGAGTTTCCCTATGGAGCAGGCCAGAGCTGGTATCTGCTTTCTGTCTAAGACAATAAGGTTGATGCCAAAAAAGTACAGAATTATTGAGGCAAGGTTTTGGCTACCCATACTTCAACATTTATTTGCTTTCTGTGTTTAAATGTATGCTACAGTAGAAGCCAACCATTTACTAACTTTTATAGCACAGTCAAATCAGGTCAGAGAAAAGCTAGAACAAAAATTTCCATGTACTATATGCTCATTATACAACCAGAACTGCGCTCGACTTTTTCTTCACAGTAAGCCAGTGAAATAAGCACAATTATGCAAAGACCAGAGAATTTAAGTAAGTTAGAGAATCCTACATGTCTAGAGGACAAGGAGCCAGAATGGTAGATTTGGAAGCTATCCTAACCTTATCCTTGCCCTCCTTCCCACTATCCCCCCTCTGCACATACACACATAGAAATCATCTGCTAATAGTTTATCCAAATAAATCCATCCCTCTTAAATATAAATATTTTATTGAAATTTTTAAAAATTCAGACATTAAAAGGAAAAATTAAAGAGTTACAAAACTGCCCTAAATATGAGAAAAAAATCACTATAATAAACTTCGCTAGAATGAAAAGTTGTCACAAAGCATTTGGAAAATATAATCCAACATTACAACAGGAACACTACCACAAACAACAAAAAACACCTTAATGTAGCAATTGCCGATAGAAGGGAAGACCAGAAATACATGAACTCAGAATAGTTGTACAGGGTGCAGGAGGTGACCAGCAAACAGCAGGAGAGAGTAAGCAGAAACTGGTAGAAGGAAGGAAATAGGAGTAAAATAGTGAAAAATTTTCAGAAATAAAGGCTTAAATTATAGAAATAAGAAGGGAGAGTAGATACTAAAGTAGCCATATATACACATATATGATAGCCAAAATGATAAACATAAAAGACAGGAAAGGGTAATTCATTTACATATAATTGAAATTCCTGAAGAAAATGAAACTGAAACCAAACAAAGTTCAATATATAACTAAAGAAATTGTTTAGAAATGGAAGAACCATATTGCTTCATTGAAAGACATTGTGTGCCAAGGAAACCTTATTTGGAGCAATGAGACATCTCTTTGTAGTTATTGGACTTCTAAATTTAAGAGCCAGACAAAAATGATCATATCACATACTCAAAAAGAGGATAAAGCTAGCATCAGACATTCCACATAAAACTTACTCACATCCCCTCAAATTCTCCCTCAGGTATAAAGGCTAAAAGCAAATGGCTTTGAGCCTGACATTCCAAAAATACTGGTTCAGCTGGAAGCTGTATCTTTTGAGGACCTACTCTTGGGAGTCACATAGTATCAATTATGCCATATTCTACTGATTGAAGCAGTTAAAAGACCCATCAAGATTTAAACGGAGGAAACAGATTCCAATTCTCTGGGCCAGGAATGTCAAAGTCACTGCTACGGACTAAACCATGTTCCACCAAAATTTAGTAATCACCAGGACCTCAGAATATGACTTTATTTGGAGAAAGGGCCTTTAAAGAGAGAATTAGGATTAAATGAGGTCATTAGGGGAGGCCCTAAAGCAATATAAATGGTCTCCTTATTAAGAAGAGGAAATTAGGAC
This sequence comes from Potos flavus, assembly GCA_028534135.1. Lineage (NCBI taxonomy): Eukaryota > Metazoa > Chordata > Mammalia > Carnivora > Procyonidae > Potos > Potos flavus. The sequence continues at coordinate 29,514,114 of CM052897.1, forward strand.
AAAGACCATGTGAAGGCAGAGGAAGATAGCTATCTACAAGCCAAGGAGAGAAGACTTCCAAAAAATCAACCCTGGGCGCCTGGATGGCCCAGTCAGTTGAGCTGCTGACTGGATTTTGGCTCGGGTCATGATCCCAGAGTTGTGGGATCCAACCCCACCTCACAGGCCAACACCTCCATCTAGTACTTCCGGCCTCCAAAATTTTGAGCCAATACATTTCTGTTGTTTAATCCTCCAAGCCTGTGGTACTTTGTCTGGCAGTCATAGCAAACTAATTCAGTCACTTTGTAATGAAGAGTATGTGGGATAGAAGATCATGTACTTATTTGGAAAATGCAATTTTCCAGAACCAAAATTTAAAAACAAACAACCACGAAAAAAAAAAAATTAAACATTTTTGAGTACACAAATACCAAGACTTCTTTTTTAGAAGATTTTATATATTTATTTATTTATTTATTTATTCGACACAGATAGAGAGAGAGATAGAGAGAGAGAGAGAGTGCACAAGCAGGGGGAACAGCAGAGGGACAGGGAGAGAAGCAGGCTCCTTGCTGAGCAGGAAGCCTGGTAAGGGGCTCGATCCCAGGACCCTGGAATCATGACCTGAACCAAGGACAGACTCTTAACTGACTGAGCCACCCAGGTGCCCATACCAAGATTTCCTCATGGTGAAAAAAAAAAAATTATCAGCAGCAAGGTCAGAAGACACAAGGAAAACAGAGAGTATAATTGGAACTCTTATCACACACAAAGGGCTCATCTCAATAGTAAATAAATCTCTAAAAAAGACAAAGGACATGAATTCATATTTGCCCCCCCAAAATACAAATGGACCTTAAACATATTACATGATGCTCTACCTCAATTGTAGTAAGAGAAAATAAAAATTAAATTATAAGTTTCTAACTATAATGTTAGCAAAATTCAACACTTAAAAACGCATTCTGAGGGCGCCTGGGTGGCTCAGTGGGTTAAAGCCTCTGCCTTCAGCTCAGGTCATGATCTCAGGCTCCTGGGATCGAGCCCTACATCGGGCTCTCTGCTCAGCAGGGAGCCTGCTTCCCCCTCTCTCTCTGACTGCCTCTCTGCCTACTTGTGATCTCTCTCTCTCTCTGTCAAATAAATAAATAAAATCTTTAAAAAAAAAAACAAAAAAAAACGCATTCTGTTGTCCAAACTACAGTGAAATTGGCTGCAGTAGCCTGTGATGTCTGTGGAAAGTGAGTTGGTAATGTCTAACAAAACTGCTGTATTCACACTTTGACCTACCAATCTTTGGAATTTATCTTACAAATAAGCTGGCACACCTATGAAATGACTCACATACAATCTTATTCTTTGTCCTGGTTTTACAATAGAAAACGTTTTAAAACAATGTATTTATCCAAATTTAGGGAATGGATGAAACAGGCCATGTAGGATGTACACTCAGTGGAACATTACACAGCTTCAGAAAAGAATAAAGTTGCCCCTTACATACTAATGTGGAAAGAAATATATGATATATTTTTAAGTTTAAAAAAATAAAGCATAGGACAGTGTATATGTTGTGGGGGTTTTTTAAAAGATTTTATTTATTTTTTTGAGAGAGAGAGAGTGAGAGCGTCAGTGGTGGAAGAGAGGGAGGGAGAAGGAGAGGCGGACTCCCCACTGAGCAGAGAGCCCCACACGGGGCTCCATCCCAGGATCCTGCGATCTTGACCCGAGCCAAAGGTAAACGCTTAACCGCTTAACCGACTGAGCCACACAGGCAACCCTATTGTGTTATGTTTTGTATAAGAAAAGGGGATAAATAAAAAATATATGTACTTTAATTTCCTTGTCTTTGAAGAAAAAAACGCTGGAAGCATACACAAGAATCTAAGAAAGTGGCTAATCAGAGTAGTGGACAAGGATAGAGATGGAAGAAAAAATCTAAATGTAATGCTTTTGCATTTTTCTGATTTTTGAAGCATATGAATTATTTATTAATTTTTAAATTAGTTATTTAATTATTAATATTAAATTCAATGACTTAACATTTATTTAAATTATTTAATAAATTTACTAAACTAAATTTTATGAAGACTGAGAGAGAACACCATAAGAATTTTTAATGCTATGAAATTTAAGAATTTTATGGGGCTCCTGGGTTGCTCAGTTGGTTAAGCACCTGCCTTGGCTCAGATCATGATTTCAGGGTCCTGGGATCGAGCCCCATGTTGGGTTCCCTGCTTACGGGGAGTCTGCTTCTCCCTCTCCTCCCTGTTCGTGTTCTCTCTCACTATTCTCTCTCTCAAATAAATAAAATCTTAAAAAAAATTTTGTAAGAAAAATGTTTTTTGTATATAAATAAGTATGGAAAAGACTAGCTTAAACAAATATAGGGCTTCTTTACACTAGGTTTTTCAGAGAATTTTGTATGACAGTTATCATTGTTAGTAGCCAATAGGTAATTATCATTGATAGTATTTGCCAAATGTATTCAAATTAACTAGCTTTTTTTCTCTCCTTCTTTCTAAAAATATCTATTACTATCTTAAGGAACAAAGCTTGAGAAATTCTATTCTATGTATTAAAATGTCATGTTAATAAAATGTCCAACCAGGCAACAACCTTGGAATGATAAATTTTTGTGGTTATTTACTTAAATTGAAGGTTAAATATTGTGGTATTCCTTCCACATGTCCTTGGTAGAACTTTATAATCTGTCCAATAAAAATAATGGGTCACTTTTAAAGCCCCTGGTCTAGGAATAAGTTGCTTTCTACATTATGTTTGGATTTTCCCCTTGTTATTACTTCCTAGAAATAAGGCATCATGCTAAACCTCCTACAGAAGGTCTGTTCTTTTTAAGAATAGGTAAGGAGGAATCACAGAGGTATAGAGGAGTTGGGGTCCACATTTCCTTCAAGTGATCAGGAAAAGATTATCAGAGGGAATGAGTATCAGCCCTTGAACTAGTGTAATGAGTGAAGGTTTGGAAAATGTCATTCCAGCAAAACTCTGAGAACTCTGAGAAGCACAATTCTGACTTAGCTAAGGTGACACCGTACACAGTCACAGAAAGGGTCTCTTTCTGGGATCTCTATTAAGAATTCTGCTTGTCTGGGGCCCCTGGGTGGCTCAGTCAGTTAAACATCTGCCTTTAGCTCAGGTCATGATCCCAGGGTCCTGGGATCCAGCCCCCTGGTCTGGTTCCCTGTTCAGCGTGGAGTCTGCTTCTCCCTCTGCCTCTCCTCCCTTTCAGCACTCTCCGCTCTCTCTCTCTCTCTCAAATAAATAAATCGAATCTTAAAAAAAAAAAAAAAAAAAGAATTCTGCTTGTCATTTTTTTCTTTCCTTGAGCCAGTGCCCATCTGTCTCATTTACTACAGCTTCATACTAAATTCCAACACTGGTTATGGCCTAGTCCTCATTTCCTGGATTTCCTTAGAAGTCTCCTAGCTGATTTTGGGCATTTACTCTACCACAAAAATTTTGTCAAACTCTGTGAAATTTTTTTCAATTATTTAGCTGAGTAACTTTTAGCCAAAGATTTTTCTGGGACTTATATACTATTTTTTAAGTACTGCCTTTAGTCACAATCAATACCTGATACAGGATGGCATTGTGGAAAGAGTCATGGGTCATTCTCCCCCTCTGCATTTTCTACCCAGGTGGAATTGGGTGAAGGGTTCTTTAAACTCTCTGAAACTCTGATTTTCAATGTATAAAATATGCATAATAGTACTTTTCCCACAAGGTTGCTTTGAGGATTAAAGGTATAAATAGAAGTTTGAGGGGGTTTTGGTGTATGTCCAATATGTTAAAAGCACAGTGGAAAGATAATACAAAGACATACAGGAGGCAGTTTCTCAATTCAGAAGCATATAATTTAGTAAAGAACCAAAGCATAAACAAGAGCAAACTTAAAGTCTCATATAGGAACTGAAGAAGAACAGAAATTGAAATGATTTCAGAAGACATAATAATTTCCCATACAGGATTATTCCCCTACAAAATGAGTATTATAATCTCAAATTAGTATTTATAATTAAGGTAGTTATACATAAATCCTTTTTCATTTAGAAGTAAATGTCCTTGGAATTCATTTAGAAGTAAATGTCCTTGGCATCTAAATCCATGGAAAATTGACTTTTCAATCTCAGGCAGTAATTAACCACCAAAGAAAAATATACGATTCTCCTTGCAAAAAGGCCTAATTAATTGTCAAGCCCAATCAAACCCATCATTTAGTCAATTTTCAGGATTGTTGCTCTGAGTATATGTCCAAATTTGAAGTGAAATAAATTATTATTGAGTACATGGACAATTTTCTCAAGAATGATTTGGATTTGATGCTTACACTGATTTAATTAATGAATCCCTTGGCACAGCCAGAGCATCTTCAGACAAACTCAGAAGAAATTATTATTCTTGAATCCCAGTCTCTTCAAAAAAGCTAGTGGAAGCTGCAAAGGTTCTACCATCTCTGTTTTCTTGAAAGATTAGCCATCAGTTAGATGCTGACTAACCCGAATAAAGCATGGGTTGGAGGCTTTAACTTGTACCTTATCTAATGAGAGAGCCTGCTGTGTTGTCCTGAGTTCTCTGCCAAAAAGGGAGGTGTCAAATATTTGTCTGTGGCCTAATTCTGGGCTCAACAGTCACTAAAGTTCTTCTTGGATTCCTCAGCAGGCTTACTTAGAGAGGGCCTATCATGGATTCTTAATTCTCTAGGAAAACATTAAAAAGTGGCTTCTAATTAGCCTCATGTGATGGTAAAAGATTAACCAGAGGGGGTATATTTTGACAGAAAAGTGTTAAATTAGACTTAGAAACTTCCTGCAATCATCTGTGTAAGATTCTTCTAAATAGACTACGGAGTTTAAAATTAACAGAGATTATTTTAGATATTACAGCTCACCAAAAGTTTTAGTAATTATACGTTTTAAAAACACACAGAGTAATAGCATCATCCACTTTTTTTTTTTTTTTTTTTGGTCTATTCAGGACTCTACTTAGTAAACATAATCTGATTACCATGAAATTTTTAAACCTGGCATGACATCATAGTTCTAAATAAACTAACAATCACTCATCATTTTGTTTAACAAAGATTTAGCTCTGTGCCAAGCACAGGAAATATAAAAATGTATAAGGTATTATTGTGCCCCTTACAAATATCAGTCAAGTAGAGAAAAATATAAGTTGATTTCAAAAACTCTGTAGGATCACTCAAGCGGCAAAGGGAAGCACACATTGAGACAGGGCATGACAGCAGGCAAGAGGACATTGAGGCATTGAGAGCTCCACAGTCCAGGTGGAGATGTTGAAGTCCCAGAAGAAGGCACTAGTGGAAAGCCAGGTGACACCTTCCAGAAGTAAAGATGCTAGTGCTCACACTTACTCAGTGCTCACTCTTTCCCAGATCACATTCTAAGGACTTTATACATAATCCATTTAATGCTCAGAGCAACCCCCAGAGAATCAGGCATTCATTCAATAATTACCCCCATTTTATGGATGAAGAAACTAAGGCACTGAGCTGCCGAGTGTCTCCCCCAAAGCCACACTGATAGTAAAGAGAGGACCTGTTGGGCTGGAATTCAAACTCAGACAGGGACTCCAGAGTCTGTTTTATAACTAGGAAACCATGGGGGAAAAGAGTAACATGGATACCAGATTTCTCTCTTAGATGACTGCACAAATGTCATGCTAGTGTTAAAAATAAACATGAGAAGAGAATGAGCATTTGGTGGTAGGGGGCAGGTAATTTTCACTTGTGTTACTATTGAATTTGAGGGTCTTGTAGGAGATCTAAATGGAGTAGGCTGCTGTTAGAAATAGGGATCTGGAACTGGGTTGAAAATTAGAAATGGCGGGACAGTGCCTGGGTGTCTCAGTCAATTAAGAGGCTGCCATCAGCTCAAGCCCTGATCCCAGGGTCCTGGGATGGAGTCCCTGCATCAGGCTCCCTGCTCACTGGGGAGTCTGCACCTCCCTCTCCCTCTGACCCTTCCCCCTGCTTGTGCTCTCACTCATGTGCTCTCTCTCAAATAAATGAAAAATATTTGAGAAAAAAAAAAAGAAAATTAGAGATAGGTATTTGGAGGGCATTGAACTGAAGTCATAAAATCACTTAAGAGTGAGTCAAATCAGAGAATATCCCAGAATGTGGCTATGGAATAAATCAATATTGGATGTGCAGGTAGGGGTCTGTGAGCCCACAAAGAATTCTGAATCAAACCAGCTAGAGAATAGAAAAGAAAGAGATTTCATAAGCAGAGTTTTATTTTTTTTAAGATTTTATTTATTTATTTGGCAGAGAGACAGAGAGAGCACAAGCAGGGGGAATGATAGAGGGAGAAGCGGGCTCCCCGCTAAGCAAGGAGCCTGATACAGAACACAATCCTAGGACTCTGGGATTAAGACCTGAGCCAAAGGCAGATGCTTAACCAACTAAACCACCCAGGTGCCCCAATAAAGAGATTTTAAATGTCTGGAGGAGGCAGGATTTCCAGGGAGTGTAAATACCAAGTGCGGGTTAAGTAAAATAAGGAATTGAAAGTAATGATTCAATATGGTATTTAAGTTGTAACAGCAATTTCAGGTAAAAGATGTGGAGAAAATTCAGATTTTAGGTACCAAAATAGTACTTCTAAATATCTAGATAAGTAACCAAATGCTTAAAATGGCACAGGTAACAGGCGGATTGCTTTACATAGTGATAAAGAGGTTAAAAAAATGTGTATAGAAAGTTAAATGATCTTTTCAGTGCTCGACTTCAAGTACCCGGTCTTGTTCATGGATTTCTATGCTTATCTTTGCTACTTCTAGCAGTACTTTGTACCTGTTCTGAATCAAAATGTTAGGTAATCAAGCACCTATGTCAAATTATACAAAGCAGTTAAACAATCAGAAGCGACGTTGTGTGAAAAACAAAACAAAAAGCAATATTAAACTCATGAAGGAAAACAAAAAGATAAATTTAAGCAAGCCAGTTGGGTAATCTTTAAAAGCACTGAGTTCATTCAAATCAGATCGTTTGTCTCTATACAGGTTTTGAGCCATAAGGAATCACTGAATGTGGGGCACCGGGTGGCTCAGTTGGTAAGCATCTGCCTTCGGCTCAGGTCCTGATCCCAAGATCCAAGATCTTTGCTCAGCAGGGAGCCTGCTTCTTCCTCTCCCACTCTCCCTGCTTGTGTCCCCTCACCCCTCCCCCGCCAAATAAATAAATAAAAAATCTTAAAAAAAAAAAAAAAAGAATCGCTGAATGTTAGAAATGGGTGGAAATTGAAGAGACAAGAAAACTAAGGTCTTTGGAGTTAAAATAATGTGCCAAAAGTCACACAGCTAACAGATAGAATATAAATCAGAACACATCTCCTGATTGCAACTTCAGTGTTCTTTAGGCTACACTGTTTTGTGTCCTTACGAACTTCATAGCCTAAATAATTTGCACTTGCACCTGGAAACCCTTAGCTATCTGAATGAATCAATTACATTAAGCATTTATGCATAGATTGAGAAATAAAGTTTGATTGTGTATGACTGGAAATAGATTGCAACTCTTTCATTATTATTCTTATATTTAGTAGGTAAAGCATTTGTTAAGTAATGGAAAGATTAACTTTCATGAATCACAGGCTTGTATCCCTGAAACAAATAATACATTATATGTTAATAAAAAAAATTAAAAAAAAAGAAAGATTAACTTTCAAAGAGAATGTCTATTTCCAAGCAGTGTGCAAAAAGATAAATCATCAGTATTAGTTATCATTAGTTTCTCGACATTTTGGCATAGTGATTATCCTCCACAAACAGCTGAGGAAAAGCTGCCAAAGAATAATGCTCCAAAGGATGGGAATTTTCTTTCCACTTGCCAATGTAGATACGCCTATGTGTAGATGTCACAATCCTTCACAATGTGTTGTCCGAATACTTTTAAGTTCTCTTTAAAAAGGGGAAGGCATGACTTAGATTTAGGGAAACTGGTATTTTATTCTAACCTTTGCTTTCTAAGAAAGGAAATCAGGGTGAGGGGTGGGGGGCACCTGGGTGGCTCAATCATTAGGCATCTGCCTTTGGCTCCGGTCATAATTTTGGGGTACTAGGATCAAGTCTCGAATTGGGCTCCCTGCTCAGTGGGGAGCCTGCTTCTCCCTCTCCCTCTCCCCCTGCTTGTATTCCCTCTCTTGCTGTCTCTCTCTCTCTCTCTGTCAAATAAATAAAATCTTTAAAAAGGAAGGAAGGAAGAAAGAAAGAGAGGAAGGAAATCAGGGAATTGAATCCAAAATCTTAAACATTTAGATTTTTGAAAAAGTGATATTGCCTTACAAGTCTAATGCAGCCTGACTATATATGACTATGCTAATTAGTCCAGAGAACAAAGCAGATATTTTTGTTCTGTACATTAATCTGTATATATATTCTACTTCAATTAAAAGCTTCCTTTTTAAAACAGGAATAAGCAGAAACCATTATAATTGTTATGACCAAAGTCTGTATTTTAAGTCTTGTGACAGTAATAAATCATGAATTAAAATTGGAATGGGAGGGGATTGAGCAAGGTGGAGGAGAAGTAGGAGACTGAGATACCATCAGGTCCCAGAAGTTCAGCTAGATAGTTATCAAACCATTCTGAACACCTACAAACACAACAGGAGATAGAAGAGAAGAAAAACAGCAATTCTAGGAACAGAAAATCGACCACTTTCCAGAAAGTAGGACACGTGGAGAAGTGAATCCAAAGCGACGGGAAGATAGACCGCGGGGGGGAGCAGCCGGCTCCCGGCAAGCTGCAGAGCAGCGGAGCACAAAATCGGAACTTTTAGAAATCGGCTCCACTGAGGGACATCGCTCCAGAGGCTAAGCGGGGGGTGGAGCCCTCGCGGGGACAGCGTGGTTTCAGGACCCATGGGGTCACAGAAAGACCGGGGGTGTCTGAGGGTGGCAGAGCTCCCAGGTTCAGAGTGGGGAAGCCAACGGCAGAGACCGAGCCGAACAGTGGGCTACCAGCTCGGGCTTACCTTGAACCGTGATCCCGGCACAGTCAGGCAGCTGCTCTTCGAGCAGGGACCCCACAAGGGGCAGATCCGGAGAGA
>CM052897.1:29523687-29569469 GCA_028534135.1 Potos flavus
AGGAGGGAGACAAACCATAAGAGACTCCTAATGTCACAAAATAAACTGAGGGTTGCTGGGGGGTAGGGGGCTAGGGCTAGGGTGGCTGGGTTATGGACATTGGGGAGGGTATGTGCTATGGTGAGTGCTGTGAAATATGTAAGCCTGATGATTCACAGACCTGTACCCCTGGGGCAAATAATACATTATATGTTTATATATATATATATATATATATATATATATATATATATATATAATAAAAATAAATTGGAAAGGTTGTCATTCCTTAAATGCAAGAGAAAATTTTGAAATTAAAAAAAACTATAGACAAACATACTAGAAGTATTTTATGTAGGTAAAGAAAATGGAACTTTTTTTGTGAAGAATATATTTCATGTTGCTCATTAAAATCTCTTAGATTGACAATAAGCATTGTGCATATAGACACAAATCACTTTGGAGGATTAGATTTAGCAGTTAGTAAAATTAATTGTCAGAAATGACTGGGGAGGGATCTCAAAAATAAGAAATTCCAAATTAAGATCAATTATAAAAATGACCAAGTAGTTAATACATACAAAGATCACAGGTCACGCTTATTGCAAACAAGAATCTATAATGGAATTTGGGAGTTAGAATCTGTCAGTGATCCCATAATTTTAAAATGTCAAATTGGAAATTCTTACTACAAAATAAGCTCCTCAGGGCACCTGGGTGGCTCAGTGGGTTAAAGCCTCTGCCTTCGGCTCAGGTCATGATCTCAGGGTCCTGGGATCGAGCCCCGCATCGGGCTCTCTGCTCAGCGGGGAGCCTGCTTCCCCCTCTCCCTCTGCCTGCCTCTCTGCCTACTTGTAATCTCTCTCTCTGTCAAATAAGTAAATAAAATATTAAAAAAATAAGCTCCTCTAAAGAAGGGACTATGAAATATAATGTCTTTTTTTTGTTACTACTTTCACCTATTTCCATATAGCAAGCACTCAATAAATGTCTGTTGAATAAGTAAATGATTAGTGAACTCTCCTTGGCACAAACTTTTGCCCTAGAAATGTTTGTTTCTTCCTTCAGAAATTCTAATAAGCTGTTTCCCAGAGGTATTCCTGATATGCTCATTTAAACAGTACTGAGGCTGGCAAGTTACTAGAGAAACGCAGGCCTACTTCATGCTGACATCTTACCCACCTGAGTTTAGGGGAGATTTTCCAGGATGTCTCTCTTTGTCAACATGTTTTCAAGACAAAGGGAATGAGGAGAGATTAGGAGAAATGAAAAATATCAGTGTGTAGAAGGTACGTATCTGCGATATATGTAAATAACCAAACAAGCCCCATGAGAATTAGATACCTTGATACTAACCTAATAAGAGTGTTCCCTAAAATAAGGTCCTAGACTTACCCAGATATTTCTCTAGAGTCCTCAGAGTTATTTTTGTTATTGTTGTTGTTTGTTTGTTTCTCTCATGATCTTTTTTGCTTTTCTCAAACCCGTACTTCCCCATTTTGAGTGACCTAAGATACCATAATTCCTATCCACTTCTTCTCTCCCCTTTCCCCACCCCCAGAGAATAACCGATATCTTCCATTGGGAACTTCTAGTTAGTATCACCTCTTTAGTAGAAAAAAAATGTTTAATTACCACATACACTGTAAATATATCTCCATGTGAAGCAAACCATATCAGATGAATTATCAGCTAAGAATTTTTCTCTGAAGTAATTTGAAACCAAAGTCAGATCTGGCTGATGTGCAGAGATCTAGTTTTCTTTAACCTAAAAATGTGTAGTAGTTGAATTCCACAGAAGGATTTGGCAACGCAGTAATATGTTTCTAACCAGGGCCTAATTTCTTGCTATTACCAGTGGTTTATGGTCAAAGCCTTCCAGTCAGCACATTGTAAAAGACATTTGGGAGCGTGGCTCACTTAGTGCCAAACTGGAATTGAAATTTCATTCCTGGTAGCCTATCTACACACATCTCCAAAGGCATCCTCGTTCTGGTACTGTGAGAAACACAAAGGGGAATCAGAATAGAAACACAATCTGATTCGTGGTTTGTTTTCAAACTGGCTTTCTCCTCTGCTTGAGTGAACCAACCAACATACAATCAGAATGAGGGCTGCCCAGAGAAGAAAGTGAAATTTAAGATATCTTACAGCGCAGGAAACTCAAAAATGTAACATTCACAAACCATTTTCAAAGCCTATAATTTGTGCTAGAATGATTCAGAGTGATGGGCCTTTCTTTCGTGCAGCCGAGCCTTGATGTTACCCCAGGATTCAGCCTTTCCTTTCAGTTTCTTGTGGCCTCCAACAGCTAGTCTGCTGTACTGTGGCCTGAGGTATCTGTTAATTCATTTCTTTTGAAAGCACTTAGGCATGGGAGCCTCTTAGGAGCCCAGCACCGTGCTAGAGTCTAGGGGTGCACTGGACTAGACTAGGGGATTCCTGACCCCCAGCCACTTATTACCAATTTAGAAGGGAATTAATATTAAGTCGAGGGTAGTAAGTGCTGTGATACAAGACAATCAGGCTGTGATGAGACATGAGGAATAAAAGGATATAAAACCTAATCCATGACATCAGAGAAGGTTTCCTGGACAGAATAGGCCTGAGTCTTAAGCAATAAGGCAGAATCTCACACAGTCAATATTCTAACTAGCATCTACTATTGTTATTATTGTTACTATTATTCACACATACAAAAGATAATCATTCATTTCTAGTTCCAACCAATAGTTCATTGCACCAGAGTGGTAAGTATTTTAGTAGGTACATGTTATTTTTTTAGAAATTAACAAATGGAAAGTGCAGAGCAACAGGTCAGATCAACTTTACCGTGAATATTGGTGGTCTTCTAAAGCTGCCACTTTCACAGTAAAGCACTCTTTTTCTCTATGTGATCTATACCAACTGTCCTAAAAAGTCTAGTGGATTATAATTCAACTAGAATTGCAGAGACGTCTTTGGCCAGTTCATTCTAGACTTACCTTGTCCCTAGCATGTAGACCTCATACATCCCAGACCAGGATCTCCTTATATAAAAATGTGTCAATCATGGAAAAGAAAGGAAGCTTGAATCGTATTCAGCGTATTAGACCAGTTATTAGCAAACTATGACCCATGGGCAAAATTCAACCCTTTGCCTGTTTTTGTAAATAGTTTTATTGGAACAGACATTCCCAAGAGTTTAATGGCTGCCTTCATACTACAGTGGCAGAGTTGAGTATTTGGGACAAAGACCTTGTGGCCCTCAGAGCCAACTGACTTTTTTTTTTTTTTAAGACTTATTTATTTATTTCAGAGAAAGAGAGAGAGAGAGGCAAGTGGGGAGAGGAGAGAGGGAGAGGGAAGCAAACTGTGTGCTGATGGTGGAGCCCGCTGGAGATCATGACCTGAGCCAAAACCAAAAGTCCGACGCTCAACCGAGTGAGCCACCCAGGCGCTCCTACTACCTGACTCTTCACAAACAATGTTTTCCAAACTCTGTATTAGACTATAAGGTAATTCATAGCGGGTTACACACTGCAGTCACTTTTTTCTTGTACCCAAGAAAGGAAACCAACACTAAGGCTTCATATCTAATTATCCATGTGTAAGGGGCCTATTTGAAATCATTATTCAGGGGCACCTGGGTGGCTCAGTCATTAAGTGTCTGCCTTTGGCTCAGATCATGATCCCAGGGTCCTGAGTTTGAGCCCCACATCGGGCTCCCTGCTTGGCGGGAAGCCTGCTTCTCCCTCTCCCACTCCCCCGTTTGTGTTCCCTCTCTTGTTGTTTTTCTCTCTGTCAAATAAATAAATAAAATCTTAAAAAAAGAAAAGAAATAATTATTCATTTGAATCATTTTATATTTGTACTGTATTGAGTTGTTTACATATTATAATTATTTTCCTCTTCTGATTAATTTGCTTATCAATTTATTATTCATAAACCTTCCAGAAAGTATAGACCTATTCTTGCTCTTTAAGTTTGTAACCTCTCTTTTGTCCTATTAAATTCAATTTTACCTTAAATATGACCTTCATTGATACATGTGAGCAAAGTATTAAGGGGAGGGCTTATAACGAATTCTTGCTAATATGAATCTAGACCAATTAAGTGTATAGGAAAAAGAGAGTTAACAGGTTTGTTATTTACAGTCCTGGTCTAGAGTTTCACAATAGTTACAGATCTAAACTGATGAATAACTGCGTAAGTACCTTCACTGTATATCAACGCCATGGGAGTCAGTAGAGAGGCTGAGGGAGTAAACTCCTGTGTTTATAGGAGTTAAAGATTCTTTTCGATGGTGGGACACCGCATGACACTGGGAAGATGGAAGGAAGAACTCTGCTACTTACAGACCCAAAGTGTTGGTGGGTCACACGGGGTTGCACCTGAGGACAGGGTGATGGCACTTTGGAACTGTAAGGAGGCAGCTTATATAAGGCAAATGGGGTGGGGTTAGGCTTCCCAGGCTCCCTGGGGATTGGCTAATTTGAATAATTTCACCTGCTTCACCAAAAGGCTCTGGTCCCAGTTGTCCAGTACTTGACTGCAGGGTGATTAGGGCTGATGCACCGAGGTCCTGTGTATGCAAGCCCGAAATGGAATGTGGCTGATGTGTGGACTTCATCAGCTGATTATGAAGGTAACTAACGAGCCTCTAGTTAGGGGCTTCAAAATCGGGGTCAAGACAACAATTTAAGAACGACTATATTACACCCTGGAATCAGACTGCTTAGATTCAGATCTGGCTACCATACCTGCTAATGATGTGACATTAAGCAAGTTATTCAACCATTTTAAGCCTCAGTTTGCAGATCTTTAAAACAGAGAGACAAAGAACGCCTACCTTTCAGGGCCTGTGGCATGATGAAACGAGAGATCCCTATCAGGTGTTTGGCGCAGCACCTGGCCCACATGAGGATTCAGGGCATGCCATGCCTTATTAGCAGGGTCACCTCTACAATTGATACACAGTATTATAGTCTTTTACACCAAAAAATACAATTACACAAAATGAGCTTCAGTGTAGGTTTTTTTATTATTATTTTTACTTGTGGCTCTTTAAATGTAGGAAACTAAACATACGTAGGCTGTCTGTGATGTCTAAACTCATTTTTCTTATAACAGCTTGTTCTAAAACTCTTCTAATGATCATATGCTGCTCATCATTGAATTGGTTGTACAGTGAATCTAAGCCAGTAGGCTATAATTTTGAAAATCACAGCTCAAATAAAATGGCTTTTTATTGATTTTTTAAAAGGAAAACAGCATCACATAGTTTTAATTTTCCACAATAGCCATTGTAAGCTAGAGTTTAACAATGGCTTACAGCATCTTTTTAAACTTAAAATAAAGATTTATTGATTTGTTCACTTGCTCTTTTACGTAGAAAGCAAAAATTCTAACTGTAAGAAAATTTCATCTGAAGATCCCAAAGACAAGATTTTTATCCGAACACATGCACATATTATCAATTCTTTCTATATTTTCTGTGTAATGTTAAATTGCCAGAACTTCTTTAGCTGTATTAAAAAATAATTATTACAGAACATTAAATATTTTTTGGAGAAAGCAAACATAGACTTATAAGTGCAATTGGAAATTTGAAAAATTCATGAAATTATATGGAATCTTTGTATCTAAATGGAATAGTAACATCTTCGATTCTAGTATTCTAACTGCATTGCTCCCAAACCCAGCCACTTTTTTTTTAATTTTTGCAATAAAGAAAAAAGAGTAATCCAGCATGAGATTATGCAATAGGACCCAACACATACAATTTGTTTTAGAAACCTTCGTCTGCTCCAGTTGGCTGAGTCTGAGCACATGGGTTTTATGTAATGCATCCAAACAAGTTTTAAATGAAAATGACCTCTTTTCACAAACTTAACATTTTGGCAATCCAATCAAGTATGTTGATAGCATGAATTCACAACATTTGTGATGATATAGACTCTTTCCTGAACATTTTATTACACTTTTTATGTAAAAATATTTATAAAACATTTTGTCAACTTTAATTTTTTTATTAAATATTGTTCCTTTGTGAGCATAAATGACTATAATTATTAAAGAATTAAGGGATATTTCTATGTTGATCTATAATTTTTAATCTAAGATCAATTTGTAATTTAATATCTGTAATAGAATATTTAAAGTATGCAATAGGAACTATGTATATAAAACACATAAACAAGCCATATAACACAAAAGCAAAGAGCGCAGGAATCACCCGACAATGGACACAGCAATAGATATCACTGTTTATAAATCTATAGCACTCAAAGCCAGCATATAGAGACTTGATGTACTCTATAATTCAGAGAGGTGGGAGCTCTCATTGATTCTATAGGACCAGGGAAACATAAATCTGTCCTTAGTAATGACTTGCCTAAAAAGCTAGGGTCCAGATAACCATCCTCTTTCCTTATCTCTTTTAGACCAGATCCTGGGATTTTTGTAGAAATATATGTGATTAAGTGCCTAGGAAAATTTATGAAATTTTAAAAAGCTTTCTCTTACTATTTCATCAGAAAATAAGCACTTGTAGGAAGGAGATTTGTAGAAAAAAATTTTATTTTAAGCATCCTGCTGGCAGAAAGAAAAACTACAGTCAGCCCCACCCTGAATATTTGGACAAACATTCTTAGAGACTGGCCAAAATTAACATCGTGTTCCTGGATTGCTGAATTTATTTCGTGACCCATCAATTGGCTCTGCATAGTGATTGGCTGCTGATCCAGTTCGTTACTCATTCTCAGAAAGGAATGAACTTTTGATTTTGACATAACCTTTATTTTAATTTGGAAAATATGAAAAAGGGAGTGTGATGAAATTAGATTTCTTTGCAACAGTTACTTTCTTTACTCAAAACATATTTTTAGTTCATTGGATAAATGATATTGCACGGAAGCAATAATCACAATAAATACAAAGGATATTATTTCCCATAAGCAACAAGCAATCATCAGAGAAAGTCATCTTGTGTTTACTACGAGAGGCAAACCGTTTTCATCCTCAAGCTGTCATTTCTATTTTCCCAGGTCAATTTTTGTATTGATGCAATTTTGTTCATTGTTTATCATTTCACAACACTACCCTACCACATTTGCTTTGTTCTGGGCAAGCTATGCTTTAACATACCAAAATAAAAGGCCTAAATTAGAAAATGGGATTTTTCTTAATTTTTAGATGTGTCTTCAATTTCTTACTACCTTGATTCTTTTGTCTCTGCTCTGACACACTTCAGTCTATGTTGATATAACTCCAAAAGAACATTTGAAAAAAAATTTCATGTAACAAAGAAAAAATGGTGGTTCGCATGGCTATCCAAAAGTTTAGCTGAGCAAACTTTCTTTTTATTTTTTATTATTTTATTATTCTTTATATTTTATTATCATGTTTTATCATTATATGTTATTGTGTTTTTATTATTTTATTATGTTTATTATTATGTTTTATTATTTTATTTTTTATTAATTTTTGTTATGTTTTGTTATATTTTATTATTATGTTATAGAATATAATATATCATCAGGTTTTTTTTAACATTTTCAACATGCTTTTTTAATTTTATTTTTTATTATGTTCAATTAGCCAACAAATAGCATACTTTCTTTCTAATTGATTGAATTTCCAAATGAAATGTATCTACTAGTAAATGTATCTTTGAAGGTCCACGTGATCTGTTTCTAATATTTATCATTTTTGAAAAATTGTGATAAAAATCATATCACTATCAAGTAAAACCACAATGCCAAGTTTCAACAAAAGCTTCTTTTTTCTATAACTCAACACTATCACAGGAAACAGCCTCTTGTGGCTTAATTACTTTTTTCACAGAAAAGCAGGGTCATTGTTAAGACAGAATAACATGGGTTTTTTTCCTGATTAAAGCAACATAAAGTTATATAAGTTATATTTATTAATCTGTGTAGATGGAGACAAAGAGAAATCAGCTTCTCATTCTTTATGCAGATTAGCTTTGCAAAATATATCAGGTAAGGTGTTTTCAGCTCCAAGTAGGTCAAAACTGACAGAGGCCTAAAGTCTTTCTACTGAAAGTATAGACCCTAGACCTACAGCATCAACCTCACCTGGGAGCATGTAGATTTACTGATATAATCTTAAATTTAACAAGATTTCCAAGGGATTCATATGCACATTACAGTTGGAGAATCACTAGCCATATCCAGAGAATATTTCATTATTTCACAGAAATGGAAGGTAGTTTCCAGTGACCCAGGCAATATCTCTGTATTTTTCTTAGCTTTCCACTCGTGTTCCAAAAAAGGCTGCCACAGCTCTGGACATCATGTCTTCACATAACTTTGTTCAGAGACAGAAAGGGCAGTTTCTCTTTTGGTATCTCTTTTTTTACAGGGAGGAAAATCTTTCACGAAAGCCTCTGGCAAACCTCTTTTGGTGTCATTGGTCCCTGCCTGGTGATTCCATTAGCAGAGAGGATGAAATTGCCAAGATTGGCTAAGACTGATCGACATTCACTCCGAGGCTAGAAGAGGGTCTGATTTCCTGGATGCACAATCACACGGGGGGCTCTGCTATGGAGAAAGGGGCAGGAAGAGCAGGGTACCAGATGGTCATCAACAATGAGGGCCAAAACTATTGCTGCTTTCTCGTTCTTTACTAGGCATGTTTTCTAAGACATGTCATGAAACTTTCAAATGATACCACAAGAATCCATTTCTGTGATAATGACTGTAATTTGAATGTCAAATAAAAGTCTTCTTAGGACTAGAATAATGCATTGTCTCTTTTTATGATCTCTTTGTAAACAAAATATGGTACACAGTGTGTGTAGAAGGTAGGGTGTTTTTTTTTTTTTTTTGCACTGTTATGTACTGTTATTCGTAGATTGAACAAATAAGAGTAAATAGTCTCTCAAATTTAGCTTGAAGACAGGACACAGTGAGAGAGATAACAGGATATTTGTGTTAAGTTCCATTCTCGGTGTCTTAAAACACACAAAACAGTTTGATGTAGCTCAGTTTTTAAAGCACTTGAGTTATAGTGAAATGAGTTAACAGAATTAATTTAGTCAACTTACTGAGCACTTACCATGTACCAGGCATTATTTTAATTGTGAATATACAGAGACTAATGGAATAGACAAGATCAGGGAACCTGTAAATAATTGAAAAGACAGAATAAATTTAAAAAAAAATCAGAAAACAATTACCAAGGGAAAAGAAAAGGTGATATAAATTAAAATAGCTGTGCTGAAATAAGGAATAGACATAATCAGGTAAGAAAGTTAGGGGAAGTCTTTACGAAATGACATTTAAGCTAAACATGAAACAAAGGTGCTTGCAAGCCACACCACCTGTTTTTGTGCTCTTGAGCTAAGAATGTTTTTTTACATTAAAAATCATTTTTAAAGGAAGAAGAATTGTCATGAGAATTATATAAAATTTAAGGTTTAGTGTCCATAAATAAATTTTTTTTGGAATACAATCATGCTCATTCATTTAGAGCTTTCACTCCCCAATGGCTGAGTTGAATAGTTATGATAGAGACTGTATGACCCAAAAGACTAAATACATTTACTATCTGGTCTTTTGCAGAACTTTGTCCATCCTTGACCTAGAGATAAGCAGAATTCAGCCTTAAGAAGAGTCAAAGGAAAAGCTTTCCAGGCAGAGGAAGGAACATGCACAGAAGTTCTAAAATCAAACAAAGCCAAGTGGCAGAACCATAGCGACAAGTGGGAACACAGAAAGAAATTAAGTAGGAGAGATAGTCAGGGGTCAGTTCATATAAGGTCCTCTTGTCAACTAAGTGTGTCTACCATGAAGTGCAAAGGGCAACCCATGATGGATTTCAAGCAAGGAATTACTCAATTGCTTACATTTTAAGAAAGATCTCCCTGGCTTCTCCATGGAAACTTGAGGAGAAGAGATAAATCCAAATGGAAGGCTACTTACTGGCACAAGCCAGGCAAGAAGGCACCATGGTTGGGTTAATAAACTCCTTGTTACAAATCCTTGAAGAGTGAAGCTCAGAAGTTAAGAGTAAGCATGTAGAAACTTTCTATAGCATTTGTTATTCCCAAGACGTTCAAGCATTTGACCTGGAGATTCACCTCCTTGAATAAACAGGGCATAGGCCGCCTCAGGTTTTGTGGAGCTCATGGGGTGAGTTACCTATGTTGGGAGTTAGCAATCAGACATGAGTAGGAGGACCACGTTATACACCACGTGATACGTTAGGGTAGGTAGTCATCTGTTACCCAAATGGGAATAAAAAGTGGAGAAAGTGTATGCAGTTATTTATTGATATAATATGCTCTGAACTTTACAAAACTGTGACAGATTGCATTTGAGATTAAGCATTTCTTTCATCAAGAAAAAAGTAACAGAGAAAGAAAAGAAAAAGAGAGGGAGGGGATAGGAGGGAAGGAAGGAGGAAAGAGAGGAAGGAAAACTTCAAATATGCCCTCCTTGGAACTCCAGCCAACTTCTTTGCCATGTGCCTGATTTTAGTTATGCTTCAAACAGCTTTCTAGGGCCTCTTGTTCAGTGAAGTAAATGGATTATTTTTTATTACATCTCACAGGAAAAAACAAAACCAAAACCAATGAAGCTTAATAAATCATTTGCAAAGTGCTGTGTCAATTATACCTCCAGCTCATTTTCCCATCCTTTACTTGTGAGAATTTCACTCTAAGTATGCACTTGTTTCATGCAGGGAATGCTAGAATTCTTGCCCATTCCTGTTGGAAGGAGACTAGTTAAAAACTATGTGATTGGACTGTATGTTAACTAGCTGGAATCTAAATAAGAACTTGGGGGAGGGGGAAGCCAGTTGAAATGATCATAGCTATTCTCGCAGTGGAAAAGCTCTATCAGCAGAACTTGCCGCTGTGCAATATATCAGGGCCAACCCCCAAAAGCCCCCTTTTAGGAATGCTTAAGAAAACTGAATTGATACTAACAGCGCATTCCACACATCATACAGATGTTTGTTTTCATTGTTGTTAGTACACTGGGCACACAGTCCAAGTTAATGGCCAATTCATTTGAAGTTTAGAACTTTCAGCAGAATGTAAAAGAGGTTAATTGATTTATACTAACATAGATAAAGGGGCTTTTGTGCAGCTGAGAACTGGCTAAAGCAAATTCGCCCAAGCATGATTCTAACCAGGAAAGACATTAAACATGAAATGTCAGGGTAAGATTCTGAATGTGAATTGAGAAAAAAATTTTCATATTTCAACATAGTAAAAAGGACTGAATTAAGAGTCAGGAATCTAGAATTCCACTCTATAATTTATTAACCATGTGACCTTGACAAGGTCATTTTAAATACCTTTAGCCTCAGCTTTTTCAATAGGATAGGGAAATGGTGTAATTTCATTTAATCTGTTTAATTTATAATTATCTAATGTAGCTAAATGAGATAATGACCGAGAACATACTTTGAAAATTGCCCATATGATTTCTTTTTTTAAATGAACTCATTAAATGAGCCCTAGAGTCAATATAGTTACTAATCTACTGAGAGAGAAAAAAAAAAGTCAAATTATTCTGGGCATAAATAAGGTACAAAAGTCACTGAAATATTTCCATTGGTGTCTGAGGAAGGTAAGAGGAGTTGGAGGTATATAAATCATCTCCTACCTACACCATCACTGTTTCTTCTCATGTTGACTTCAGAGTTGGAAAGATTGTCTCATCTCTGAGTGAAGTTTAGCTCCCAGACATAAGACAGATGAAGCAGGTTATCAGCAACAAGTTTGGGGAGGCCAGCTTGTAACTTTTCAGTTTACAATCGGATCTTTTCAAAATTCCACTATAAATCTGGACACATGAATTTTGTATGACTTTTTTTTTCATATAACTTCTATTTTCAAGCATATCTATGGAGGGGGGAAGCGGAGATAAAAATATCATTTTGAAATGGACTGTGGCCCTTTGTATCCCACCAGGAGCTAAGGACAGAATAGATGCTAAAACCAGACCGGTATGAAAAAACAGTTTTAGCCAGAAGCTAAAACACTCTCTTACAAATAGTAATCACAAATCTTTTCTAAGGTGACCTGGCTTATAAAGAAAATGGAAACCTTTCCTCTTAAAAGACCCTAAGAAATAAAGTGTTATCTTTCTAGCTGAGGTTAGAGTTGTTTGTAACCTTAGAGCTGGAAGCAATGGAAAAATCGTGTCGAGCTTTAATATGTTCCTCACATGGTAGTTTTTCCAAAGGAATAAATGCATATGTGATTCTGATGACCTCATGCGAGATATAGAGGTGTGACATTAGAGTGGGAGACCAGCAAGCCTTCACTGGAAATCTTTTCATGCAGACTGCTAAAGATATTGTCCACACCATATAAATTATATCATGTTTTTCAAACTTATAGCTCCCTGTTTCTCACTAAAGCTAAAGCTAGCATGGCTATAGGATTTTTGCTGTTTTGACCTCCAATAGCAACAAAAACAAGGCATGAATATTGACTTTAAGAGGAAGGGAACAGAGGGTTTTTTTAGTGAGATGATCTTCAAGGGGTATCAAATAGTGAAGAAGCAGCATATATATATTTAAGCTACATCTATAAAAAGTTCTTCTGGGACAAAACAAGTAGATGATTAAGTATTTGAAAAACATAAAGCAGACACTTGTAACAGAGTCATTAAATGAAAAGAAAATTAGGCAGACTGGAATAACAATAAGCCGAGATAGGTTTGTCTAGCCCAGATAGAACAGTAGCGAAAGTCTGGAAGCATTTATCCTTTCTTTGATTAATTTTTACCTATCAGAACATTTTTTAAAAGACCCTTCTAAAGCCATTTCTTGAAGCAAAAGGTAGAATCCTGAAACACATACTCCAACTTCAGGAAAATTAGCTTCCCCCAAAAGTCGAACCATTTAAAAGAATTAACAATAGTTTTAAAAGATAATACAAGTATGTTATATATATATATATATATTTGATATAAATGTATATATGAAATATATACTTATATATAATATATATATCCATAACGTTCTAGACATTTACACATATATACACACATACACACATATGGATTTTGCAAAAAAATTTAAAAGCCATCATACACACTTCTCTATGAGCAGTTGATTAATAGACACAGTCATTCCAACTGACTCAAATAGCTGTTCACAGACACATGTCAAATGTTTGAATTTTCCCAACTTGGTCCTTGTGTTGGTGACACTCAATGTACTGGTCAAATATAGTTCCCTTGACTATTGTAATGAGAGCAATAGTGTAAGAAAAAGACTATTCAACCCTATATATATCCTTTTGAAGAATATAGCTCTGTTACTTTGAAAACCTAGTTGAGCCATCTTAATGCTTGTGGAAAATAGTGACTAGCATAACTGCAAGAGATATTTTTCAAGAGATAACTCCAAGAGAGCAGTTTTCAAATATTTCCACTGTGCTTATGGACTTAATCACGCTTATTCTCCCTGTTAACTTGAGTTAGCCCATGGGAAAACCTGTAATACAGATACCTTCTCACTATTTGAAACATTATTTGTTTTAAATTATAAAGGAAAAATATATTTACTTTTACACTGCACTGCTATTGTGTGTGTGTTTTTTGTTCATTTTACCAGTTTTAACCAGTGAAAAGAAACACCAAGAGTGTAACTGGAAGATTCTTCTTATTCTCTGCTTTGCACGCTAGCCTTTAGATCTCTGTGTAGTTGATGTCTCAGAGCTTCAGTTTCTTCCCTCTCATTTATGATCTTGAACTCATATTCTCCTGCCTCCTTTGGGAACTTGTACCATTAATCATGCAGTTTCTCACTTTTATCGTCAGAATCTTTCCTTGGACTGGTTTCCTCCCATATGCTCTCATAAATATGCTTATGTTTCTGTTGCTGAAAACATACAAACCACACACACACACACACACACACACAGTGACAAACTTTTCCTTGATTTTATCTCCTCATAACCGACCATCCTGTCTCAAATTCTTTCAGTTTTTCAAAAACTCTATTATCCCAAAAACATTTTGGTATTGTGTGGTAATGCTAAGCACGGCCATGTCCAATGACCCAGAATTCTATTCCTAGGTAAATGCCCTAGGAAATTTTCACACTTGGGTAACAGGTGATACACAAGAATTTGTAGAGCTGTATTATTGGTGAAGCAAAATTCTGAAAACAACAAGAAAAAATGCCTAATAGATGGACACATAAATTTTGATACCTTTTACACTGGACAACTATACAGCAAAGAAAATGAATTTACTTCAGCTACAAGAATAAACATGGATGGCTCTCAAAACATCATGTTTAATGAAAAAACAAAATCATAAAATAATACATACAGTAAGATTCCATTTACATAAAATTCAGAAACTAACAAAATTTAATGATGTATGAATTAGAC
This sequence comes from Potos flavus, assembly GCA_028534135.1. Classification (NCBI taxonomy): domain Eukaryota; kingdom Metazoa; phylum Chordata; class Mammalia; order Carnivora; family Procyonidae; genus Potos; species Potos flavus. The sequence continues at coordinate 29,538,038 of CM052897.1, forward strand.
ATATACACATTTGTTGATAATATAAAGCAAAACAAGTAACATACACTAAATTCATAACAGTAAATATACATTCCTACTTCTACATATTAAAGAAAGAGGGAAGGATACACAAAAATAGGAACACGGAGTGCTTTAATATAATTGGAACTGTTTTGTTTCTTACATGAAGTGGTATAATCCATGAAAGTTATACCTAAACTTGATTTAGATATAACTTTCATGATATGGTTTATCATGAAAGTTATATCATAAAGTATGATTTATCTTACAATTTTAAAAACTCTTATCATCTCTCTTGTTTCTATCCTTTTACATATTTCTTAGCCAGTAATTTCCTTTCCCTTTTTTTATGCCCACTCCCCACCCCCCAGCCCCAGTGTTTGGTGGTTACCTCCCACTCATATTCCCCTTCTCATCTTAGTTGTGGCTTTCCCAGGGAGGTCTTCCTTGATCTCAAGTAGGTCAGCTCTTTTGTTATATTAGCCCTTGGCATCTTTTGCTTACATTTTCTTAATGCTCAGCTTACTCATTAAATCCCTGTTTTCTCCAGCAGGCACTAACTTTCACTGGGGAATATAGTAGTAAGCACAGAACCTGATGCAAAATACTAATCAACAAATATTTCTTGAATTGTGTTATTCTCTTTTTGGTGAAACTTTTAAGAGCAGATTATCCTCACCATGAAAGTTTCCTCAGGTCAAATTCACTCTCCATTATTTTAAACTATGACTTCCTTGCCCACAAATCTGTCGTCTTTGCTTTCAGAGAGGTCGCTAGTGACCTTGTTGTAATGGTCTTTAGTTAGTGTAAATCCTTAAACAATTTGACCTCTCTCGATATTTGATACTCCTAAAGAGAACATTCTATAGTTTGCTTAACCATTACTGAATGTTTCGTATGTGTCAGAAAATGCGAAAATGCCTCCCTTAGATCAACATACATCTCTCCCATAGTTCCTTTACTTCTCCTACATTGTCTCTCTTTCTTGAGCTCCACGTGCTCTCTTGTTTTCACCAAGGATTGTTGCTGGTCCTTGACTCTTCCTATTGGATACACTATGACTGTCCCTTAGTTAATCCAATCATCATTTTTAAAAAGATTTTATTTATTTATTTGTGAGAGACAGAGAGCATGAAAGAGAGCAAGCGGGAGTAGGGGGGAGGGGCAGAGGGAAAGGGAGAAGCAGGCTCCCCGTGGAGCAGGGAGCCCAACATGGGGCTTAAGATCATGACCTGAGCCGAAGGCAGATGTTTAACCAACTGAGCCACCCAGATGTCCCCTGATCATCATCTTTTAAATTATTACAATATCTTTCTTACTACTCCCTACCTCTAGTAACTCCTGCACTGGTACAATTTGCACACGAATTGTGTGAAAGAAAAAGAACGAGGGACGCCTGAGTGGCTCAGTTGGTTAAGCATCTGCCTTGGGCTCAGGTTGTGATCTCGAGGTCCTGGGATTGAGTCTTGCATCAGGCTCTTTGCTCAGCTCAGAGCTTGCTTCTCCCTCTGCTCCCCCGCTCATGCTCTCTCGCTCATGGATAAAATCTTAAAACAAATAAAAGGAAATAAAAGGAAAAAGAAAGAAATCCACTGTTATTCCCTGCTTTGAAATTTGTAATTTCCTCTTATGAGTCATAGGATACAGCTTAAATTCCTAAGTCCAAACCATAAGGCTTCTCGAAACATCTGATCTCTCAGCCTCCTCTTCAGGTACCCTCCATTGTGCCCTATGCTCCAACCGCTCCAAGTGATGTGACTTTTCTTAATAGACATCCTACACATGGGGCTCTATTCACATTACACCTTAGAGCAAAGGTTCCTTTTACTCTGCTGCCTTATTCAGAAAATTTCAACATCAAAGATTCTAAATTGGGGGAAAGAGGATGTCAGAAAATATTTGAAAATTGGATTAAAAAAGATACTGAGGGGCGCCTGAGTGGCTCAGTGGGTTAAAGCCTCCGCCTTCGGCTCGGGTCATGATCTCAGGGTTCTGGGATCGAGCCCGGCATTGGGCTCTCTGCTCAGCAGGGAGCCTGTTTCCCCTCTCTCTCTGCCTGCCTCTCTGCCTACTTGTGATCTCTCTCTGTCAAATAAATAAATAAAATCTTTAAAAAAATAAAATAAAAAAATAAAAAAGATATTGAACTCTTTGTCGGATAGATTTATACCTGCAACCACAATTTTACATAGAATTTCATGGAATTTATTCTGTCTCATTCATTTTTTAATGAATGAAAATGAGTTAAAGGAGTTGAATGGGAAAATACTGTGTAAATATGAAATACTCTTCCTCCTTCCCCTGAGATAGAAAAATCTTGCTCTGCACTTTATTGCCTATATATATAGAACCCAGACAAAATGGTTTTCAGTGAATTTTGAACAAGTAGGCGATGTTATCGGGTTGGTCATGCTTGAAAAACGGTTGATATAATAGTCTCTATCTAGGCCCACATTACATTAGGCAGTTGGGCATTCCATGAAATGATATGCACATTTCCTAAAGTCAAAATAGAGCATCCTAGGAGTAGTAAGGGTCAGAAGATAATTACCTGAGCAGAACAGTCATATGGGAGACTATGGAAAGTTTGCAGGTTAAGACCACACAGTTCTTATAAGTCATCGTCTTTCAACAATAGCTTCCTGTTGAATAATAAAACCTACCACAAACATGTCGTATGCATGTCAGGCATGATGCTAGACACTAAAATACACTTAATTATAAAAATGGTCTCTGATCTTAAGGCTTCATTATCTGGAGAATTATAGCATCTTTATATCTAGTTCCCCATGAGATATTTAAGTGAATGATTTATTTGTCACATCAGACATAGGTGCTAAATTTGAGTTTCAAGGAAACAGACTGGCGCTACATACGGTCTGAGCTTGAACATAGTATTATCAACTCCGATTACCTAGATGAGCTTGAAAAGTAAAAAGGACATCACAGAAATGCTAGCCACATAATAAAACCTAATGGTAAACAAGGAATATGTTTTATTTTTTCAGTAAAAGCATGGCATGAAATAATCATCCTTAGTCATATATACTAGCTACTCATTATGATTTGCTGCATGGAAGGTCATGAGGTCTAAAAAAACCAATTAACTGGGCAAAAGGAAGCATTGGCTGGTTTCAAGTGAAGGTAATCATGGTAAGTCTGAGCCATCGGGCAGTTCTGCAGTATTCTATAGCAGCATTTTAAAAGACGTGTCTTCACCCTTAAAATGCCGAGCACATTTTGAAAGAAATGGACTCACCGCTGAGCAATTGAACCACGGAACTTTTTACTACATTTAAGAGGAAACACATATTCCCTGAAACTGAAGTTTGAAATATATAGTTTTTTACGCTAGACTTCACAAGTTTATTGATACTTTGTAAAACAAAATAAAACAATCAGATGTGCCTGAACATTTTAAAAGCGAGGTTAGAGAAAGGAATAAAAAACTATGAAACAATAGCTAAAAAACATGTGGCGTTCTTGGTAGGCAGTTTTTAGATGGCTATTGGCTTTGTATTAAATGCAACTCAAAATTTCTGAAAGTCTCGTTTTGTGTTTATCGTTTCCTAAAAGTTACTGGCAACAATCAGCTTCACACAAAGCCTCTTACAGCATATTTAATATGCTCAGAACAGGAAAAAAATTCATGTTTCTCATCATTATTTTCAGTCCATCTACCACCATAAAAGAAATACTGTAGGAGTGAGTGTGTAGCCATAAAATCCAAAAAACTAACTTCTCAGAGTTAATTTTTTTCAAAATCATAGAAAATATCTTTTAGATAGTATTATATATATCTAAGCTTTTCTGAAAAAAAAAAAAACACCTTCAATATAATCTGGTTCTGGTTGTATTACATACATTAGCAACAAATAAGTAGATTAAAGGAAGAAACAAGTAAAGCATAGTTTAATATTTTAAATGATTAGGAAGCCTTCAAATTTAAAGAATATGTGCAGTTATGTTCACTCATTTAACTATTACAATCTTATGAATTATGGGACTTTAATCTCAATTTTACCAATGAGAAAAATAGGCAAACCTTGAAGTAATTAAACAAGTGGCTCAAGACCTGAGATCTTCTAAGTGTCAGAGTTTGGGTCTTAATGTGTAAAGTCTCGGACTCTTAACCTATCTAGCAGAGTGTCTGAGAATCTCATCAAGAATGGGAAAAATATCAATCTTTAGGGAGGAAAAAAAGTCAAAACGAGCAACCTGTAAGGTGAGAACAAATCACCTAATTTGCAAGAACCGAGAACATGATACACTATATGTTATCCTGTAAGCCTTATGCAGGCATGATATTGCTCTCATTCGATCTCAGGAAATACAAATCATTAAAGGAAGAAATGATCTTTCGAGCTAACGTTTTCTTTAAAAATGTAAATTAAGAATGGGGAAGCAAAAAAACTAAACTTAGCAAGATTTTGCCGTTGTCTTGAGGAACATTAAACTGAAGATAACAACTCTGAATTTGGTCATCAAACAAGTAGTTCTCTTACCTAGGAGACACATGGTGTAAATCAGTAGCTAATGCACATACCAGAGGAGAGACCCAGGAGACCCTTCAACCTACCATGTTACCTATAGCTGCTGCAGCTCCTCTTGAGTTGGAGCCTGGAGTCCCTTACTGTGGAGCTCTGACTTCCCCCTACAGCTGAGAGGTTAATGCACCTCAAAATCTTTTGAAAGAAACCAGCAATTCACCCATCACTGTTGTTTGAGCAGATATCCTGCATCTTTCCTTTCCTTCAGCCATCTTTAGATCATCAAAATAAGCAAACCTGATTGTGGACATTCAGCCTGAATCCTGATAGTTCTTTCGGGTCATACTTGAGCAAGTTTTCTGATCATCTTTGAGAGAACAAATATTTTTAAAAGATGCATAGACACTAAGTATGCAGATCAAAATATCATTATTACGTAGAAAATTTGGAACTCGGTGTGTATTTTTTTGTTTGGGAGGAAGGTTATTCCACCTGTGCACAAAGACTGCTATGAAGTTCCAAATATTACTATGATTAATTATCAGTTTATTACCAAGTTTTCTTAAAACACATTGTAGACTTATACAGAGTAAGTTGAGGGGCTAAACAATGAATTTACCACAGAGGGAAAAAAGTTTTAAAGACATTTAGCAAAACAGAATTCTGCATTTAACAGAGTGACACAGTGGATGTGAGATACTATTTGTTATATAACCTGGGAAAACTGTAGTATTTCCCTGTAGTTTGAACAATTAGGAGAACAACGCTGATGAATTATTTGAATTTTATCCATCACACATATATTGGTGCCAGCTAGGTATAAATCAATCAGCATAGATTATACTTGGTGAAAATTCAAAGTTAAGGTAAAAATAGTGAATTTTCCAAAGAAACTGATTCTGATGTTTTCATTTTTCTATTATGGGATGGGTTTTAGTCACAACTGCAAGAACATCGTAGCAGGTAGCATGAAGAAATGTCTGATAGTCTGAGACTTAGAGGAAGAGGTCATTAGACAAATTAAGGTATCTGTATTTTTAAAAATATGTATATTATTCATTATATATTATATAAAATATTATAATGTAATATGTATGATGATTTGAAGTTATTTAACATAATTTAATCTTTGAAAGTTATTTTCACAAAATATTTTTCCTGTTAGATGGGCAATGGGATTTTAAGCAAAATTATAGCAGAGCAGTTATTACTTGAAAAAATACACAGTTTAGATTAAATAGCATGTTAGAAAAATACAAGCCAACAAAATGTGTATTATTGATTTCTTGTGATAATTTTTACAGAAAATGACCATTTTATATTTCTGATGACAACTATTATTCTCCATGAGCCCTTGCTGAAATGTTTTTACATGTGAGATGTGTTAAAACTGTATTAAAGAAGTTAGTCAATTATAGATAATCCATTGGCTTAATGAGGTTTCTATCAACAGACTAAAGTGGTAGCTGCTTGAAATAGGGCTGCAGATTGAATCTATTCATGAAAACGTGTTCCCTATTGACTGATGCTTAGGGAACTTGATGATTTAGTTTTAATTTAGAAACTATAGTTAGTGTCCCAAACTCTACTTGAAATTTCTTTTATTAGTCTTTTTCACAAGGGAGCCAAATTGTTACTTCCTTATAACTGCCCTGCAATTTTCAGAGATTACTCTAAGTGTGAATTGTCTGCTATTCCTTCCAGCTGCCTCCTGTCAGGCTATAATCCCATACTGATCCTTGTCAGAGGTCACTGAGCTCTTGACTAAAGCATTTCATTAGGGAAGGAAAGAGAATGTCTCCAGGACACAAATGGCAGGAGACATACAGCAGAACTGGGCATTCCTTAAAAATAAAATTACGCTAAACTTTAAATCCATGAAATTTTAAAAGTCCTTTTCAGTAAATTTCCAATAATCCAGAACAAAAGTTACTATATCAAAGGTCTAAAATCACTTGGCATTAGTTTCTATTACCTGATAAATTTTGGAATTGAAACTTTTGAGCTATTAATAATGATGAGTGAGCTGTTGTTAAGAAAAAGACTTATACCAGTGAACCTGTTCCTTTTTCACAATGGCCACCTTAAATCAATTTGGGGATATTGGGGATATTTAAATTTTCACTCTTTCCTGATATTTAATATACCATTACATTTACTTAAGTTTTTGAAATCCTTCATATTAAAATCGACTTTTAGTGAAGGCAGAAGAAGTGAAATTTTAAATTTCAAAAAATGTATCTTGTGGGATCCTTTGATATGTGAACATCTGGTTGTCTCAGTAAGTCATAATTAGGAAAATGTTTGCCTACCATTTTGTAATAGACTGGTTTAAGAATTACTCTTTACGCAAACCACTAAATATTGTTCTCCATTTGGTCTTGATGCTAAAGTTTCTTTATTATTGTTATAGTTTAGCCTTATAGGAACAATCTTGAAAGACTATTCTTTACTTAGAAAGATATGAATGTTTGCTATGAAACATGCTAAGAAATACTTTCTTGTTTCCATTGCCAAATTTAAATAATCTTAACAGAAGGTAAGGAAAAAGATGCACCTATGAAACCATTTTATGTAGAATAAGCTAAAAAAATCCTTTATTCTTACATAGGATAAATTATGTTTTTAAAGTATCGAAACTTTTAGTCATGCCTGTCAAAACTACAAAATTAAGTTCTATTGTTGAGAAATGTAAAATGAAATAACCAGTATCTGACTGCCATCCTGTCTCAACTGACAAATAGGTTATTATTTTGAGAAAAGCTTCTTTCCTTTAGGAGATGATTTACTTTGTCATTTAAAAGTGTCATTTAAAAAGAAAAAATATATCAAAACATGTTGCAACATTTTAAAAAGTTATATATTTAAAAGTTAACATTTTGCTTGCCCACTTGAAATGATTCGAGTTTGCCTTTTTTTTTCTTGAAAGAATGAACTGATTGATTCCTTATCTGTCATAAGGAGTTACCTTTGTAGGGAGTGAAAGTAATGCATGTTCCCTCCCCCCTTTTTTTCAGAATGAATATGCAAATACTAATCCTTTAAAATAGCACTACTGTTGGTATGTTTTTATCACTTTTATTTTCTATCTTCTTTGCTTTTTATTCATTTCCCCCCAAAATGCTATTATCTTATTCTCCTACCATTTCCTCTGAAATGAACATCATGATTAAATTTACTACGGTAAAATAGGTTAAAAATTGTGCCACGGTCTCACAAATATGCATTACTTTCTGGTCAAATAAATCTGAAAGTGCACAATTATTCTCAAAGCTTAAAAAGTAATTTATCAAATCAGAGCTTAATGTAAGAGTCACTGATTTCTCTTAATTACTTGAGGTTCTTTCTGATTTAGAGAAGGTCATAAGTTGATACATTAAAGTTCTCCCAAAAGCATTCTCTTTTCAGTGTTTTAGACACCCAGTTAGGTATCCTTACACAGAGAGAATTATTTCATGACATTTTTTTTCTTTCTCACCATAGTTTCCAATCACCCGTTGGACCTCCATGGCAATGGAACTGAATAACATTTTTTCTAAAATCCCAAGGTTTCAAATTAGGGATCCGGAATAAGATCTTCTTAACAGAGGACTGGTGGGTCTGGAATTTAATTAAAGTTCTTCTAGTGGTCTGAAACGTTCTCAGTTTTTTTTCTTTAATCGACTTCCAGGAATTAATTTAAAATTTAAAATTTCTTTCAAGGAAATTCTTCGATATCACATTTGAAAATTAATTACATTTATACTAAAGATACAAAACTATTTGTAATATAGAATTTGAAAAAATGCAATGCATTATTAAAATACTAAAAAAAAAAATGACTGGGTTGCAACGTCTCTGTATAGAGATACTAGGATGTAGACTTTCCGGTGCATTTCTAGTTGCACCTCAAGAAATTTCTGAATTTGTCACAAGGTGGATCCCGATTCCCACTGAGATTCATTCTCATTGAAATAACCCAGAGAGATGGTGTCTTAGACATCCCAAATACAGAAGGACAATTTTGTATTATTAGATTTAAATAGAACAATTGTAGTTTTGGATATATTTTCTATCTTCTTAGTAGATTAATATACCTTCATAGTGGAAAAAAAATGAGGGATCAGGAAAACATGTATTGTGAAGAATGAGGAAACTGGAGCTATTTCACCAGGATCACTGTCATGAAAGCTTTCTTCAATATTTGAACAACCAGTATGTAGAAAATGTTGTATGACCTTTCTGTCTTCCATGAATATGTGGAACTAGTATTAATGGATAGAAGTCAGAGAAATAGGCATTTTGATTCAATTTGAAAGATTAGAATTATCTAATATAGAGAAGGGTAGTATCAAAAAGTAGTGAACTTGTCTCTACAATGTTTCAAGAAACTGAGTGGCAGTCAATACTGTGGAGCATAAGGAAAAACATGGAGGACATTGTGAGAGGGAAGGGAGGGGTGAATTGGAGGAAATAGGAGGGGCGAAGAACCATGAGAGACTTTGGACTCAGGTTTTGAGGGTTTTGGAGGGGAGGGGGAGTGGGGATGGGTGAGCCTGGTGGTGGGTATTGAGGAGGGCACGTATTGCATGGAGCACTGGGTGTGGTACATAAACCATTCATAAATGAATCTTGTAACACTGAAAAAATAAAAGTATTTGGGAAAAAATACATACATACATAAATACATACATACATAGATACATACAATTCAAAAAAAAATCTACAAAGAGATTTCTTCAATGAGAGAGGCCTGGGAGTGTACAGCCCCTAGGATCTTGTTTGACCCTGGAATTCTTTGCTTCTTATGTTTAGATACACAGTGAAATAATACAAGCAAACTAGCATCTGTGAGTTGAAAACAACAACAACAACTCTGTACACTGGTTCTGTGCCTACTATTTGCTAGAAGCTTGACTTGAATATCTGAAGTATATAACACAAACAAAGAAAAATGTTTCCTCAGAAATTTTAAAATGATAAATTGGAAATAAGCACGTATATTTTGACTTTTAAGAGTATCACTTGCTCCATTTTTTCTTTTCTTTTTTTAATTCAGACTGGGGCTGGAAAAATATAAAATGAGGCTGGAACGGTTTCATATATCAGGAAGCAGGAGGTGCTTCATAAATGATTGAGGACCTGTCAAAAGAATACAGAAGTCAGCTTGAATGGGGTTACCACTGGCCAAATTGTTGGCGATATGAGCATCAAAATGGTTGACAAAAACAGATTATACAACACTGAAAAATATAAGAAACTCTGAAACCATACTGTTACAAATAAAAAGATTAATTAATTGAAAGTTTGTTGAGGAATAGGATATTGACATAGTATGTACGAAATTCTTACTAACTATAAAAAGCACAAGATTCACTTTGCAGTGAAGAAGTCTACCATAATCAAACTCAAAATGAGTACCATCACCGTGGAACTAGTTGAAATCATATTCTATATAACAGGATGTAATAATAAGAATGTGGTGATGTCAGTGATGCATGACCTGAATCTAATCATTGGTAAAAACAGTAGATAAGCCCAATTTGAGAGTCACTTCAACAAAATAAATGACTTGTAATCTACCAAAGTGTCATGATCATAAGAGTTGAGGAACTGTCCCATATTGAAAAAGACTAGGGGCGCCTGGGTGGCTCAGTGGGTTAAAGCCTCTGCCTCTGGCTCAGGTCATGATCTCAAGGTCCTGGGATCGAGCCCCGCATGGGGCTCTCTGCTCAGCGGGGAGCCTGCTTCCCCCTCTCTCTCTGCCTGCCTTTCTGCCTACTTGTGATCTCTCTCCTCTCTGTCAAATAAATAAATAAAATCTTTTAAAAAAAAAAAAGAAAAACACTAAAGTGAAATGGCAACCAAATACAACACATGATTCTGAACTGGATTCTTGTGCTAATGGACATCATTGAGACAATCAGTGAAATTTGAATGGGGTCTGAGGATTAAATGGTAATAGCCTGTCAATGTTAATTTCCTAATTGTGATGGTTGTATGGTGGTTATACAGAATAACATGGGTAATGGATACGCACTAAAGTATTTAAGGAGTTGGGGCATCATCTTGACACTATGCACTTAAGTAGTTCGGAAAAAAACATTCTACATGCTGTGTACTTTTAAGTTTTTGTAGGTTTGTGATCATTCAGATTATATACATAATATTTAATCACCATATTAATATAATTTATCTTTGGACTTAAGATACGTAAGGGCTGCTGTTGATTAAAGTTATCTAATAGCACATATTATTTGTTATTAGTGAACTTAACTAATAACTAATAATGTTTGAAAGTTTTTCAGTTAAGGATCAATGACTATCTTTCATAATCGCAATTATTTTAAAAGAAACTTATGTATTAACAAGAGACTTTTAGATAAAGAAGGGAACAGGAGGGCCTTAGATTATTCCTGTGGTATTATACAAACATTACAACTAACTAGATGGTTAGTCACAAGCATACCAATTAGCTTATGTGCATAAATTTTTCCATATTTTAAACAGAGCTAATAATGCCAATCTAGCCCAGGCTCTTTTTGGATTAAGTAAGTCATTCATCCCATCAAGAGCCCTAGTGTAACGCCTAACACATAGTTGATATCCACCCAACGTTTCCATCCATTCACCAAATATGTATTGAATAGTGTTTGGGATCCTGCATAAATTAGCACTAGGACTACACAGATAAATAAGACACATCTGTATCCTCAAGAATTTCATTATCTAGTAGGTAAAATGCACACACAAATTATGATGCATAGAGATAAATGAAATGAGAGATCTGCAACGGAATATCATAGAAGACTAGAATAGAGATACTGAACAAATCCACTTTCCTTTGGAAGAAAGATCAGAATAAAAACCATTGCTCAATCCCAATTCTAATATTAATATCAAATATTTTTATTAGACAACTGTAGGAAACTATATTTGAGAGAAGACTATATATGAGAATGTTGTTGTATCAAATAATATAGAGTCTTCATTTAACAACAGAGTTTGGGGTTCAGGATATCTGAATAAGGCTGTCTCGATCTATAGTGTTTAAAGTAAAACAACTACATTTACTATTCATTGAAGACTTACTGTGTACCAGACAATGTCGTCAGCCTTTTACATGTATAACTTATTTAATCCTCACAATGATCCATTGAGGCAGGTGCCATAATTGTGTACACTTTATAGGCCCTAAAATTTTCGGTCTACACATACTCACATACTAATGTTATCTAGTCTTATTCCTTTAAATCCTGTCTATATGCTGAACTGACTTCCTTATCTGTATCTCCAGTTAAGATCTTTTGATCTGAATTTAACACTCATGAATCTTTCTGCCTGGGATGTATAATAGGTTTTTCAAACCTGGCAAAATGAACTAGCTTCTATCCTTATTCAACAAAATATGCTCCATAGCCTTCCCCTATTAGTAAATGTTGACCACTCTTCTGCTTAATCAGGCCAAAAATTGTTGAGTTATCCATGACTATCTTCTCTCATTGCCCTCATTCTGCAATCAACTTATAAAACCTACTAACTCTATTTCCAAAAATACATTTCCAGGACTGAACTCTTACTATATCAACCTTGCTACCATATGGCCAAAGCCTCTTCTTAAACTCTTGGCTAAATTTTTGCAGTATCCCCCTGATTGGTCTCATGCTTCTGACCTCACCCCATTTCAATCTATTCTTAATACAGCAATGAGAGTGATCCTGTGAAAATATAAGGTCACAATTCTGCTCAAAACATTTTCATTGCTTCCCAACCCAATCAAATAAAACCAAAGTCCCAGAAATGACCCAGAAGGCCCTAAGGGGCCTACAACTTCTCCACCTTCCTCTCCTCTTATGTTGCTGGGAATTTTTGCACTTTCTCTTTCGTTCTTAGAAAGTTCTTTCCCCTATATTTGTAGAATCTTCTTCCTCTCCTTTTAGGGAGTTGTTCTCAAATGCTATATCCTCAGTGAGGTCTTTCCTGATGTCCTTGTTAAAAATTAATACCCATTTACCCCTACACTCCTTATCTGTCTTCCTTATTTCCTTCTTTTTTCCTCATATAATTTTACTAACATTCTACACGTTTTTGTTATTGTTGCCTATTGTCTGCCTTCTCCACTAGAATGTAAGCTCCATGGCAAGAGGAACTTTTGTCTATGTTGTTCAGTGTTTTTTCCTGAGCACCTAATACAGTGCAGGCACATATTAGGCATTTAATAAATACTTCTCAAATGCTTTAACAAACTTGAATAAACTTGCCTTCTAAAGCGAGGGGCAGTACTAGGGCTGAAATCTAGGAGTCTGATTCCAGACTGTGCTCTTCCTCCTTGTACTGTAATTCAGAGATTACCTTTAGCTCGTCTCCACCTCTATCTTCAATACCCATTCTTTCCACCACTCACAACTCTGACAACTTGTGCAAATTGAACTGATAAATGGAGATTATTGTTGCTATAGAAGGCTCAGTTTAAGAGAGGATATACTCCTGGAGGAATTTAGAAGATATAAAATAGGGAAATCCTTGACTGTATAAAGTCAAGTCCTGACAAAACTTCATATGGTTCTAGAGTTAGAACCTGAAGTACAGATATTAAATCCAATAAATGGTTTCCAAGCACTAGAAACTTTTATGTTTTACAGATTACCTGTAACACACACACACACACACACACACACACACACACCCCTCACCACTCCTTTCCCCCTTAAATTGGCACTGATATACCATAATATTCTACTCCCTAAACATAGACACACCTGCATAGATTAGTATGAAAGCCAAGTTGACAGCATGTTTTATGCATTGGCTTATTTCTTGGCCAAAGATTTGTTTTCTGTCATGAAGACCAGGCTTTGGAGCTGTTTTTAATGCAACATAATAGAATACATACAGAGAAATCTCAGCCAACTTAAAAAGTGTATATTGAACACCTCCTCTGTCCAAGGTGCAATGAGGCTAGAAAGAAGGATAAAACATAGCTGAGTCGAGAAGTGGTTTACAGTTTGGATGAGGAGAGAAAATTAATACACATGTAAAATAATTATCAAAAAACTAAGAGACAAATTCTATTCTGACTGGAGAGAATTAATATGAGAAGATGAAACTATGCAACAAAGTCATTAAGGAAGGCTCTGTGAAGGAATGAAAAGGAACACTTAGTAAGCACCTGCTATGTGCCAGGTGCTTTGCATAGATTGCCTCACTTAATCATCATAGTAACCATATGGGGTCTGAATTATTATGTTATTTTTATAGGTGAGGAAATTGCATTGAGGTCAGTCCAGTAAGAATTTATTGCAACCTTATTGCAATCATTTTGTATCTTCAGCTGGGAACACAATGCCAAGTTTGGCTGAAGATACAAAATGATTGCTTTCTACCCCTTATGAAATCTCCATCTTGGTTGAGGAGGCTGGTCACAAGATAGGTGAACGTAATTTCAATTTAATGTTGAACCATACTAATAGGACTAAGCTTACATTCTGTGGGAACAAGACTCTTCTACCCAAAAACATGGGTCCCAAGGCGGTTTTTCTGGAAGTGGTAATGCCCGTGCTGAATCTTGAATAATAACAATGGTGAAACTGATTTTCCAGACAGGGGGGATTGCAAGGACAAAGTCCCAGAGTTTTGATTCTGTATGACATGTATATTAGTCAAAGTCCTGCTGTTACAACAACAAACCCAAAAACATATATTGACTCAAACCTAATAGAAGGTAATTTTTTCTCATCCTTGTACTATCAAATCAAGTGCTCCTGATGTCAGAGATTCCTCATAAAGTGATGATTCAGGGGCTCAGGATCCTTCCATATTAAATCTCCACCACTATCAATGTGTGGCAAGGTCTTCAAGTTTTGAATCAAGTTGAAAGAAGGAGAAGAGAGCCTATGGGAAGTTTTCAGGCACCAGTCCTGAAAGTAGTTGACCTCACTTCTATTTAACTATAACACTGTGGCATGGCCACTCCTATCTGCAAGGGAGGCTGGGAAGTATATTCCATCTTTTTACACAGAAAGGAAAGAAATTGTTTTCATGAATACATAGTATGTCTGCCATCGTGCATGAATTCTGTTATTGCTGCAGAATAAGGTTCAATGAGAGAGAAAGAAACAGTCCCATCACAGAGAACCTTTTATTTCATGATAAAGAACTTACTCATTTTCTAGGAATAAATATGTAGGTAGGTGATAGTTAAACCATCCAGCTAGATACACACTTAGAAAGTATGAGGAAAATGTAGAGGATAGCATCCTTGGAATTACAAAGATTTAAGAAACAATCAGAGGAAAAATACTTAGGAATACTGACCAGGAATAGATGAGAGCATGGCAGTATTAGGAAACTATAGCATTGAGGTTAGAACTCAAGATTAGAAACAAATCAGGATGGAAATAAGTTATCAGTAGATTCAAATGCAGGATGAAAGTTTTTATAATTTAAGGAACATAAATTGTTTGAATGGGAAAGGAAGAAGTATTAGGCCAGAAAAGAAATTGGAAATGGAAGAGAGCATATCATTTTGGGGCATACATATTTCAAAACACTAATGATGTAATGGTTCTCATCTGATGTGAACTTTAGATCCTAAATTGTGTTCTGGACCCAATTCCACTGAGCATTAGGGTGATGTGGTTGCCCACCCTATCAAGCAATGTTATGGACACCAGTTGAGTGTCCCAAAATTCAACTCAATTCTGACATTATCTATGCAGAGACAGCATCAGATTCCACAGGTTAGGGGTTCAATCCCACAAGACTACTACCAGACCCCAACTTCAGATGCCAGCCACAAATCCAGGCTGTTACCTTATACTTACGACAGACCTGCTATAAATTAGAGGTTCCCAAGATCCTCTCCTCAGTTTCTATTAATTTGCTCTAGTGGCTCACACAACTCAGAGAAACATTTTTTCTTACTAGACTACCAGTGTATTATAAAAAGATAGAACTCAGGAACAGCCAGATGGAAAAGATGCAGAGGGCAAGGTACGAGGAAAGGGCACAGAGCTTTGCTGCCCAATCTAGGCATACCATTCTTCTGGCATCTCCATGGGTTCACCAAGAGGAAGCTCTCTGAACACTGTCCTTTTGGGATTTTGTAGAAGATTCATTAAGATTCTACTTAATGTAGAAGACTTCATTACAATTGCCATTAATTACTGGCAATTGATTCAGCCTCCAGTCCCTCTCCCCTCCGTGGAGGTTGGAGATGGGGTGTATGGAGTGGTACCAATAGTTCCAACCCTCTAATGGTAAGTTTGGTTCCCCTGGCAACCAATCCCCACCCTTAGGGCACCTGATGGCTTTTCAAAAGTCATCTGATAAACACTACAAAGGATACCCTTACTACTCCTATCACAGGAAATTCTGAGAGTTTTAGGAGTTTCAAGAACTGGGTTGAAAACCTAACATATATTTCTTATTAATAAATCACAATACCACAGATAATACCAAATTCAAACTGATTTTTAGTACTCCTATCCTGACCCCTCTCCACGAAATTCTTTTGTTTTCTATTGATATCCCCAACTTTCTCTTTGTAGTACAACTTATTCCATGCAATGATTCTTCTTATTAAAAGAATGCAATATGATTCCTCTCTTTGGAATATTTTTCGTCCAAATTTCTTGGGAAATAACAATTTGTTCCATTTGAAGAATGACAAACATCAAGATGGGGTTTCCGTGGGAGGAGGTGACAGGCCATTAGCTGTAAAATCAGAACCCTATCATGGTTCTCTACGTCCACCTATCAATGACTTTTATTCACTGAATTGACTTGGCATTATTTTTTTCACATGCAGAACACTTTATACTATGCTAAAAAAAAAAAAAAAAGACGACGAACCCAAAATGGAGTCAGGTGGGCTAAATCCACATTACCTAACATATTCGTAGTTTAAACTTCTCCCAGGAATGTAATCTTAAACCAACAAATCTGGTCAGTACTAGTGAGGTAATCTACCTGATAAAATCCACACTCCTTCATAGAAAGATGAGGTAATCCATTCTTTTCCTGTTCCTGCTGACTTTTGCCTATGAAAGCTCCCCCCTTTTTTGAAAATTTTATTTATACATTTTAGAGAGACAGAGAGTGAGAGCGTGCCCCTGTCCATGCATACGCATGTCCGTGTATGCGCGCAAGCAGGGGGAGGGGCAGAGAGAGAGGGAGAGAGAATCTCAAGCAGACTCTGGCTTGAACACAGAGAGCCTGACATGAGGCTCTCTCCCAGGACCCTGAGGTCATGACCTGGGCTGATATCAAGAGGTGGATGCCTAACTGACTGAACCACCCAGGCGCCCAAAAGTCTCCCATTTTATTCAGTTCTTCTGAGTTCCTTTTTATCTGTTAGACAGGATACTACTCAATTCATGAATCACTAAATAAAGCCAAAAAGATCTTTAAAATTTACTCAGTTGAATTTTGTTTTTTAACTTATTGATGTCACAGTGTTCAATTTAATTGTGAGAATTGAACCAACTTGCTGAGGACCATAGCTAATAAATGACAAACCGGATTTCAATCCATAACCATTACAATAAAAATTCCAGTTCATTCCACTGTTCTGTTCTATGTTGGTCTATAGGATGAAGTAAAGAAGAAGGAAATTATATTTCACAAGCAATATTAATCAGTTTCTTGTAAAGTGATTTTTTTCAATAACAAGAAGGTCCTCCATAATTTTTTCTATAATAAAAAGTCATATCAGAGTATTTTTTAATATGGGCTAGTTTTATTTAATTGGTTAAGTACAATGTGCTTCTCAAATGCTGTCTGCTTGATGAAGATATGACACAGTTTTCACTTTTACTACTTCAATAAGTTTAGCATTTAGTAACTGAACTTAATATATGGAAAAGCATTTTAAACTTTATGTACTATAAAAAATATGCTGGAACATACCTCAAAATATTTCCCATTAGTAGCATATGATCCTACTGGACTATACACTTTGTAAATTCTATAATTTTATAAAATGTGAAAAATATAATGAGGAATCTCTGACTTCAATATTTCTCAAATATACCATCTCTCTTTCTAAATGAAGTGTTTCCTCTATAAATGTAAACTCCTCCATTTTTTCATGTTTTCCTCATTTTCAGAGATTTTCCTGAAATTTCACTTTAAGGATTGATGCAAGTGCAGCTGTGGTTTTTAAGAGGTGTTTACACCACTTCTTGTACAAAGTTCATCCATCATTTTCTACACACATATTTCAAGAATTAAAATATAGAATGACAGTGGCAAATGCATTTGACACCAGACAGGACTCCAGAAATGCAGCACACATAAAGACAAGTTGATGTCAACCAAATATAAACATAAACATGAGGAATATCTCCCCATGCCATTTTGCTCAAAGGAGTATAAAGATGTTTCAGATTTTAGTTTGCATGTTTAATATTGAATATAAGCTCTATGTTGAAAAGATAATACTAAAAAGGACTGAAATACAAAAACAAAATATGTACTTCTCTTTTCATAAATCACTGTTTCCAATGAGTTGACATTCCTATATCCCATCCACTGTTTCAAGAGGATCTTTTCAGAGAATAGATCATCTCATGCCCCAAATTTTTCAAAAAACTTGGTGGAGTGCCTTTGCTACCCACAGAATAATACTAAAACTGCATTACTACAGCATCTCTTCATGATTGGGCATAAATTTTTATTTCAGACTTCTCTCTTATCTTTTCCCCATGGTGGAACCACCATGATATTTAATATGCCCCAAACGTTGTGTGTACAATCAAATTATGCACATACAAATTTTGCACGTATGAGCAAAGCATAGACCCCAACACCAAAAACAAAAACATTTTTATTAAAATCTATCAGGAATGCTTATCATTCTCTTCAATGCTTATCTACCTATTGGCTATGCTTCATACCCCAGCTTAAACACAACCTCTATCTGGAGCCATCCTATTCAGTGCAGGCCTACCTACCCACTCCACTTCTACTGCAATCACACTCTCATCAAATCTCTAATGTAATGCATTATGCATTGCTTTGAAAGTTTGTGACTTCTATGTCTCTCACTGAACTGTGGGTCCTATGTAAATGGAGATTACGTCTTATTCCTCAGATCCCTAGAGATCAACACAGTACTAACTCTTGAATCCATATCTGAAATTTTTTTGGAGGAATCCAAAAATCTTTTAGATTTTCGAAAAAGAATAGGCTCTTTACAATGTGTAATCTATAAGATCACAATCAGGTACTGGAGACAGCACCCTGTAATCACCAGAATAATATTTCTGCAGTAAAACATAAAGTGGCAATCGTCAGTGCTGTTTACCAAAAATATTTCCAATTCTCTTCCCTACCAGAGGCAGAGTAGCAGTATAATTTCTGTGGTTGGGAGGAGGCATGTGGCTAGTTCTCCTTGTGAATGGAAGTGGCATGTGTCATTTCTAAGGTCAAGTATTAATTAATTAATGAGAGATCCTTTCCAGCTCTCCACCCTCCTGGCATGGCAGCCAGCAGTATTTGGGAGGGCAGGTGCTCTCTCAGTCCAGATTCTTGAGTGACTATAGTCAAACCATAGTGGACGTGTTGTTTTAAGCCACTATATTTGGAAGTTGTTTATTACTGCAGCATAACCTAGTTCTTCTTGACAGATATACACATAAGTATTCATATGGCCGACAAAAAAATAACTATCAATATCATATTATTTCAGGTCATGTTTTGTAATCAAATGATTTATTTGTTTATATTGGTTTTTTCTATCAAATAAGTTACAAAAACTTAACAATTTTCAGGATTCATAATTTTAGAATTATGAAAAGGGAACTGTAAGCCAGTATCTACCAAGTTGATAGCAGGCACTATAGCAGAAAACATTAAAAGGAAGAGGAAAATCTCTCAAAACATTAAAAAGAAGGGAAAAAAATAAAAACACAGGGACATAAAGGTTTTGATATTTTATATGATTCTTTTTTAAAAATTACACATGAAAATGCTATGAAAAAATAGGGTAGGTCCACTAATACTAATTTTTTGTTTTATTTTTATGTTTATCTTCACTGGAAAGTAATATAAAGAAAAAACAATTAGATTCATGTATAACAAAGGAATGGCATTCACATGAGGAAAAGTTCCGACACTTTCCTGACTTTTGTATATATAAGTAAGATGAAAATAGAAATCATTGTCCTTCTCTATGTATAATTTCATTAGATAAATTTCTTGAGACTTCCTCTGCATAGGTACTAATTTATTTATTTGTTTGTTTGTTTAAGTATAGTCAACACAAAATGTTACATTAGTTTCGGATGTACAACATAGTGATTAGACATGTCTAGACAAGTGTATAGTGTAGCAACCATCTGTCACCACACTATTCTAATACCATTGACTATATTCCCTATGCTGTACCTTTTATCCCTGTGACTTATTCATTCCATAGCTAAGAGCCTGTATCTCCTACTCACAGCAGGAAGTACCATTTTTAAAACTTTACATGTATTAACCTATGGAAGCATAAAAATTAGTTTGTGCAGTATTATTATTAAGTCAATTTTATAATATTAGGCAAGGAAATGGAAGCAGAAAGGAAACCCACTTGTCTGAGATCACATACCTAGGCAGTCTGACCTCAGAACCTGTGCCCCTAACAACTACGCTGTGGAAATGATACAACTCTCACCTGAAGGAAACAAAAAATACCCACAAATATTTCTCTTGCTCCATTTATCCCTGGTCTTATCTTTTTACTACTTTAATCATATTTAATCACTGAATTCTATTCAAGTTCTTTGATCCTGAGTGGTTGGATGCAAAATCTTTAATAGGATCAGTATCGGGGGAAAATTACTTTATGCTACAATATTATATTAGTATTGTCTTAAAATATCATTTCTATGTTACCGATCTGTATTTTGTTTGCCAGCCATTAAGTACAAAGTATATATTTTCAGAAAACCTGTCATAGATGTCCATCTTTCTATTTCAAAATGTCTGTCAAGATCCAGTAATTACCACTGAATGTATAAATAATAATAAAAGTACTACTGGCTACCATTTATTGAACATATAATATTTGCCAGATGTCATAGTAGTCACTTTGTTTTCATTACATCACTTAGTCTACACAACAATCTTTCAAGTTTTGCATTCCTAATTTTATTTTACAGCTGAGGAAACTGATACGCAGCATAGAGTTAGTAATTTACTCAGAGGTACAACTGTATTCCAAATGAGATCAGCCTACCTTCAAAGCCTGTGCTCTGTGAGATATCGGATATGTGGATGGCCACTTCTCAAGTAAATAAACTAAAAAATAATTCCACATGGGTTTGGAGGGGTTTGGCTTTTTTTATTTATTTATCTTTGTGTCCCAAGACAAATACCATAACAACTGATGTAAAAAGAAAATGCATTCCATTTTAGTATGGATTTCAAAAATGAACAAATTAATGAATATTCTTCTCACGGAAAGCTCTCACGAGTTAAGTCCATTCATGCATTATGGTGACACAGAAACCCTGAAACTGTGTTTGGTCTCTTTAGAAGTTTAATTTATATAATTTAAATTTACAATGGGCTATCTCAAAGATGTATAATCCTTTCTTCAGTTACAAACCAGGAACTTTTCATTTCAAAGTGGAGCCCATATCGATATTCCTTGTACAAAGAAATACGATCTCCTTAGGTCTTTTTAGGGAGGGTATATTTCAATATGTGTTCTCTGTAGTCGATCAGCATCAGTCAGCCCCAGTGCACGTGGCACTTTAAAGAGCTTTGATGAACTTCAGTTAAAAGGTGCATATATTTTTTTTAACCATACATTTCACAATTCAGTTGAAAAGATAGTTTGTAGGGAATATCCTTACACGTATACCAAGAAACCTATTTCTAACAAATTATGGTAGTTATTTATTACCAGATACTTCTTAGTTTTCCTTAAAAATAACTCGTCCTAAGCAATCAACTTCAGAAACACTCATGTCTAGGAGAACACCAGAAGCAGCATAAATCCGCTAAAAGAGCAATAAAATACCTTTCCAAGGAAACCAAATCCAGATTCCATAATTCAGGCAGCACGGCCCATCATAAACAAAAATTCATTATGCCTGCTGTGTGGAAAAATGTTAAGCAAGAAGAAATAAACAGAGAATGTTTTAACAAATCATATTAGCCAAATGAAAAAAAGAGAGAGAGAAAGAGAGAGAGAGAGGATAAAGCCACAGTTCTGAATGAGTCTGCCAATAAAGCTTAAATCTGAGCCAAAATTTGGAAGAAATCTAAACATAGCCAGACCAAGTCTGAGTCTTCCTAAGATATTATATTCTAGGTTTTTCCTTTCAACTGTTTCCTTTAGGTTTAAGGGAAAGCCTTGACCAGATCTAGAGATGTGATATTAAAGGAACACAGACTGCATCCAAACCTAAATTGAGGATGCAATCGAGTAAAATTTACAGACATGAAACAGAGCATCATTCCCATAAAGGAATTATAAAATACATCAGGAGAGGATGAAGTGTTTCTGGTTTTAGAATTTGCTTTTAAAAAAAAAAATCTAAAAACAGTTGTTTGTAATCCAGCCTTTCATTAATGTGCAAAGCCATAAATACACTCAGTATGTCTATTTCTCAGAAGTGCAGCATCCTATTGCATTGTTATGACCATGTAATAAATGTCCCAGTCTGTGTAGCCAGATACAATCAGAATCCTTTCTGTCTGACATAACACACACAATGGCAACTAGCTGCCTGAGAAAAGTCCAAGGAAAAATGAAAATCCTCATCCTTAAACAAAATCTGTCCTTTTTAAAACAAGGCAAGTGTTCTGATCTTTTGCATCCCAGTACTTTAGACAAGTACTCTCTGCCTCATGAAATCAGGCAGATAAAGATTGACTTTACCGTATGGATGAGACGTTCTTTGTGAGCTGGTTGACGTCCCACAACTGTGATTTGGGGAGAACGAGAAGGAATAAAGATGAGGTGAGGAGAGAGGAAAAGGAAAAAATAAAAGGAAACTACTTTACGGAAGCCCGTAAAACCTGACTGCCTCACCTCCGCTGGGGACAGTGTAAAGTTAGGCACATCTTTCCTTCTTGAGGGATGTTTCTTATGTGTGTTTGGGAGTAATCTGGGCTGCAATGTCGGGCTAAATGTGTCTTTGTGAATTATCCTGAGATCTTAGCCATCATTTTTAACATGGTTTACTGTTGGAGAAAATGAAAGGTCTGTTAAGTTCCAATCAACCAAATTAGGAAGGCATTTTTAGGATACAATGCCTTTGGAAGTTGTAGTTTACTTATGTAAAGTTGGAAGTCTTGAACCAATGTACCGGCCACAGCAAGTAAAACGGATTGTACTACATTCGCAATGGAGACATTTAAAATTAGGAACAAAATTGATTAGTCATTTGAAAAAGATAATTGGTTAGATGATTATAAAATCAGTGTCACATCCTTTTTTTTTTTTTTTTAAGAATTCACAGCTTTCTTTCCAATAAGCAGGAAGACAAGTGCCACATTCTTCTTAAGTGTAGATTTCTTTCTTTAAGAATCTCTTAGATACTGAATTCTCTCTTCATGGATAAATTTATGAATTAGATGTTTGCTTTGAAACAATCTGTGTTTCTTCCTATACTTCATACCTACATATAATCGAGTGATCTTCAAGAAAGGAAGAGATCACAGAGGAAATGAAAGAAAAATGTGTAGCATGTCTTGCCTTGCACACCTTTATCATTTCGTATCTTATGGTCACTTCCTGTCCTGCTGTCCCTTCTTCTCACTTTTACCTTTTATATTTCTGCGCCTCCCTCATTCTATCTAAATCATCATTTTCCAATCTCCCTTCCTAAAGGACAAGGAAGAGAGTGATGGTAGATGGAGAGCGAGGAAAGAAGGGAGAAACTCCATGAGGACCACAAGGCAGAGAGAAAAGTATCTGAGGATCAGAGTGAGGAAGCACAGGAATGATTCACAGGTGTCCTCCTGGCAGAGAACAACTGTGTATCTTCGTGTGTTCATTATGGCCTTAATCCTCAATTGGGAGGGGGTGTTATCTGGTCAATTTTCAAAGCAGATAATTTTTTAAAAATCTCCCAAGTCCTATGTTTAGTGAATGCAGAGTTTTATTCTTTTCTTCAGTGTCCTTTTCAGTGCCCAGAAGAAAAACTAAAAAGTTGAAATATAGGTTTGAGTTTCCCCTCACTCTTTTGTCCTTTTAATAAAATGAGTGTGTGTTTGTGTGTTTATGTATGTAAATCATGAAGAAGAAACAATGGGTCTACAGTGAAAAACTACGCTGAAAAAATTAGACTCATTAACCTAATATATGGTTAATCCATAAATATTATAGGAAACGGTTTGTGAACATTTTTTTATAATTAAACCCAGCCCTATTCTGACACACAAGTTTTAAATATTATTGAATTCAGTAAAAAAAAAAAAAAAAAAATGGTTAGTAACCTTGTTTATTGCCTGATTATCTAAGACATGTATTTGCCTAAACTTTAAAAAAGTTAGTTTCTGTTTCGAAAAATACTAAAAGAAATACATTTGTTACAATGATGCTATGACTAATTAAGATTTTCTTTTTAGATCTTAAAATAAAATCCCAGAAAACAAATAGCCCATTATTTATTTTCATGACATCTACTATTTCACATCCTTTAAATGCTACCAGAATAAAAATTATAGTAATGAATCTGTTTCAGACTCTAGTTTAAATAGATATCCTTTCTTCTATGTGCTTTTCAATAAAAGCTTTCCTTATACCATACTCAGGGCTGACAACTTCTAGTTAATTTACTGAAACTGAAATGTCTATATTTATATCATCGATAAATCATTTATGTTTCCATGGGCACAGAAACAAATATTTTGCTGTTTGATTATATATTTAGGATTCACAACTTTTCAAGTTAGACAGATTACACTAGAGATTTAAGTGATATTCCTTATAATTATATGCAACATGAAACTACTGATAAAAGGAAAGACTTATTTAGAATGAAGAATTAAAAAGAAAGATGGGGACCGCTTCTTGAATATGCTATTTTACTAAATAATCTATGGTATTTTTAACTTTAAGGTATCCTGTTTGGGGAAAAAATGTTAGGTTTTTATGCTTTGCAAATCATATACATGGTTGGTGCTTTGACATGTAATGTAAAATTGGATTATTGAAAAAATAATAATTACAGCAAACAGATGTTTCACATAACAAAAATTTAAAAGTTTCTAGCTATTTATTTCCTTTAAGTTACACAGGCATATTGCACAATCTCTCATAAGAATAAAAACCTGGTTCGATCAAATGAATCACATAATTATTCCAATTTCATATTTTACTCTGCTTGAGAAAGCAAAAGCATTATAATTTTTAAAATTCACTAGCAGTGGCAAAATCTTGTATTGACATTTTGGTTAAACAACCACACATGAAAAATTAAGACTTAAGCTTTGCATTATCGACATAATTGGTAGCATGATTATTATTCTCATTTTTAATGGTTGTTATTTTTGGTAACATAAAATATGCTCATTTACAAAATTAGAGCATATTCATAAGCAAAAAGATATATTTTTTAAGTTTTATTTATTTGTTTGAGAGAGTCAGTGAGAGCAAGGGGAGGGGGAGGGGCAAAAGGAGAGGGGGAGAGAGAGAGAATCCCCAAGCAGACACCCTGCTGAGCATGGAGTCCCAGGTGGACTGGATCCCAGGAACTTAAGATCATGACCTGAACCAAAGCAAGATGCTCAAAGGACTGAGCCACCCAGGCACCCCAGGCAAAAAGATATTTTAAATTACCAAATGATACATGAAGAATGAGATACAAAGGTGTAGATGTAGTTGTTCATATAGTCCAGTGTTCACAGATTCCTTGTCAGAGGCACAAACATAAATGAGCTACCCCACAAATGTGTTCATTCACATACATATTTCTTTCCTCTTTTCCTCATCTTTCTTTTTGTTCTATTCTTTCCTCTGTCTGCAAATGTGCTTTTGTGATATAGAGAGACAAAGGCATAAATACATTTTTAAATGGTTTTTATTTATCAAAGTACGTTAGGATTTAGATGGATTTAGTAAATTGTAGAAGCAGCAAAGGGGAAGCACATAAACAGATAAAGAGGATTTGTATCATTTTTATATCTATATCCATAGGTATACTGTATATACATTTATATACATAGACATGCATAGAGCACATGTTACCAATTAAGAGTTACATAAACTTAAATCTAAGTAAAAGCTTCAAAGCATGTTGGCCTATGAAAACGTACATTGCCTTTAATTCAATGAAAAAAATTGAAAAATTCTTTCCATAAATAAGCACAAGAATTTTTCTATATTTAATTTTTTCCTGTAGATCTACATAGTCAGGGAGAAGAATAGGGAAAATGAACTATTCCCCGTTTTTGCTACATATGATCCTATAGAAGACCTAACAGTTACATAGTGACTATTTTTCTTTGAAATCAGGTATCATATTTCCTGCTGCCATTTGTTTATAGTCTTTTTTTTATTTTGGCTAGTGTTAACTCAAAATTCTAATTTTGAGTTATTCGAAATTAGTTATTCATTCACCTATTCATGGAATATGTATGTAGGCACCTACAAAATAAAAAGAACTCTGCAATACTAAAATTATTGTTTAAAATTACTCTCTGAAGAATGTATAATCTAGCAGAGGAAACATTTGCATGTTCAGCTAACTATACACATGAACTAATGGAGGGCTGATCAAAGTACAGCGGAAGTATGCAGGAGTGATGATTTCCAACTGGGCAGCTGAAACCTGGACACTTAACAGATATCTTTCTTAAGAAATAGTAGCAGCAGATTTCAAAGAAAATGTCATAACTTGAAATTTACAAAAATGTCAGGGAACCATGGCATGTCATAACAAACAAGACACAGAGTGATGCTGTCTAGTCATATAAACCAGTTTGATGTTTTGACTGACTTAATCAGTCAGGTCAGAAGGAAAAAAAGAAGGGTGTACTCTGTGATTGATGTAACCGGTACAGAAAAAACAATCACACTTGTTTGTGTCTGGAAAGAACCAGTGTGCGTACGCATACATGCTGTGCAACCAGAAAAGACACGTAGGTGATGAAAGTGACTGTGCTAGATATATTTTATGATCAGGTAGTCCTCTTTACCCTGCAATGGTAAAAGAGGAAAAGAGGAAAGCAAATGGAGAAATAGACTTGTTGGTGCTAAGGAAATACAGGGAGGAATTATATGGAGACAGTGGTCGAGAGCTAGCGGGTCAGAAGCCAAAAGGAAAGCAAGATTTGACAAAACGGAATAAAGGAAAGAAAGAAGGATGAAAAAGGAGAAAAAAGCATGTGTGTGGCTCACTTTCCAACAAACCTGAAGTGAAACATCTGTGGGTCTTGTTTGTGGGGAAGGTAAAGGGACAGTTGAATTTAGGTGCCTGGACAACATGACTCACACTAAAATGTTTTCTCTGAATGTGTGTATCCAGGAAAATTTCAGTATTTACAGGTGTCTAAAAAGCCTTTGGTGACCCAGGTTCTATTTTAACCATCTGAAAATTTCTGTTGCAATTGTCCACCGAAGACACGCAAATAAATAAAATGAAATGAATGAAATGACTAAAATGAAACTAAGATATTTATTAAAATAATTTGAAGGAAGCTCTTTTACACTGTTTGTTTTCTTTTGGCTTATGATGATAAATGATGAAAGATAACTGTCATTTGAACAAGCTGCTGAATAGTATTTACCAAGCCAATTTCAGTCCCGGGGAAATTCTTTATTATTGCTATTTGCTCAGCATGGTATCCTCAAGCATTCTACCAATGTCCATAACTGAGCTTCAGAAGCTTTGTGGTGTTTTTGTTTATGATTTTGATGTAAAAATACATTTGACATAATAGTCACTAACTTATAATACATGTTATTATCGCCAATGATTGTTTTTCTTTTTACTTTATGAGCTATCCTAATACATAATCAGATAAAATATCAAGCTTTACAACTGTTGAAACACTCTTCAAAGAACAGTATTTATGTCATTTTGGCTGGTATTTAGGAGACACACTAACCATAAGGAATATAGGTCTCCTCGCTTGGACTTGGTCAGATTCAAGTCAACACACAGAGCTCCCAACTGAAGAGTAGGGATGTGGAAGAGTAACTACTTTTTTACAATTTAGTTCTCTTTAAAATGTGCAAACCCCATTTCCCTTAAAAAGTAGAAACGGAATTATTGTGAAAAGATACATAGAGTTTAAATATACATGGTTAAATAGATATATCACATATATACAACACATATATATGTCTATATATATATATGTATCATATATGTAGTTCAACCACTTTATGGAAGAATTTCAAATAATAAATACAGAAGAAATGAGGAAATAGAAAATTACCATTAGAACACCACAGCAGTAATTACTGCAGGCAAGATCCACTAGTGAATACTATAATAAGTAGGTAAAACTTTAAGGAAAAACAGGATATTTCCGTAGTCTCAAAGTATCTCCCCCAAAGACCCACTAATTTTGTGGCAGTTTTGACTTATTCCCCAAATTATTTGATACTCTGCCCTCCAGGAAATGGAGCTGAATTCCCCTTTCAAATAAAGTATGGAATCGGAAAAAAAAAAATAGTAACCTTACAGTGGAGAAAATAGGTAGCACCTTACATAAGCAATCAAAGCTAACATCGCCAGTGGTGAACCATGTTGATATGAGGTACCCCCTGACATGATACGATGAGAATGTCATTGACCTCTGCAGGTATTCTTTCCAGAAATCCATAACTCTGCCCTCATCATCATAAGAAAACAAAACAAAACAAACAAACAAACAAAAAACAGACAAACTCTGTTGTCTGTTTGAGGGATATTCAAGAAAGTACTTAACTGGTATTCCTCACAAATTCAAGAATGTAAAAAACACAGGAAGACTAAGAAAATATCACAGATAAGAGAAGACTAAGGAGAGGGAGGCAGACCATGAGAGACTCTTAACCACAGGAAACAAACTGAGGTTTGTGGAAAGGGAGGTGGGTGGGGAGATGGGGTAACTGGGTGATGAGCGTTAAGAGGGGGAATGTGACGTGATGAGCACTGGGTGTTATATGCAACTAATGAATCATTGGACATTACATCAAAAACTAACAATGTATTATATGTTGGCTAATTGAATTTAAATAAAAAAATAAAGTGATTTTACTATGAAAACAAAAAAGAGAGAAGACTAAGGAGACATGAGGAAGTGCAAGGCAACATCCTGGATGGGAAACCAGAGCCAGAAAAAATTGGGCATCGGTGGGGAATCTGATGAAATCCAAATAGTTTAGTTCATAATATTGTACCAATGTTAATATATTTGTTTAGTAAATGTACTATGGTTGCGACAGGTGTAAAGGTTAGAGGGAGGAAGGTCAATGGTATGAGAGAATCCCATGTACTATCTTTGCAACTTTTCTACCAATCTATTATTTCCAAATAAAAAGTAAACAAAATGTCAAAGTTTTTACCAGAGCTGGTAAGTATCTAGTGATCTGGCCCCATGACCTGTCTGATCTCATGTCTTAGGATGTTCTTCACACAATGGGGACAATTAAGGCCTGACAGTTACCTGTTGTGTGGCATCATTCTGCCTCTCAATATTCCCATGACCTCTCCTCTGGCTCCAAGTAATCTTCTCCATGAGGCTTTTTTTTTTTTTTAAGATTTTATTTTTTAAGTCATCTCTACACCCGACTTGGAGCTCGAACTTACAACCCTGAGATCAAAAGTCGCATGCTCCACTGACTGAGCCAACCAGATGCCCCTCCACGAGGCTTTTTTTTTAACATCTCAGTTATAACTCTCTTCTACCCTAGCAACTTTCAATCCCCCTTTCCCTCTTTGCTTTTTGTTGTAACACTTACCATTTCTAACCTCCTTCATTTTTATTTATGCCTTTACAATAGAATCTCCATGAGGACAGAGAATTTTGTCCATTTTGTTCACTGCTATATATCAAGGACCTAGAACGCTGCTTAGTACCAATGAACACATATTCGTTGGATGACTGAATTCTATGAATATTGTATTTCTACTGTGTTCTAGATACTGTGAACAAAATGGACATTATCCCTATGTTCATGGAAAGTTACAGAGTAGTGAGGAGATAGAAATTTACAGGAACAGCTTTAACAAAGTTGGACAATTCCTATAATCAAGAAAGCAAAAGATGCTAGGGAGACTCTGAGAAGAATCATGTAAGGCAGTGTCCGCAAAGGATCAGCAAAGACCTCCTGATATGTGATTTTTAAGTCTGAACTCAGAGGGTGGGAAGATCATGAGACACAGAGGAGAGAAAGAAAACATTTTCTCCAGGCAAGATAGTGTATGGGGAAACCTAAAGATCGAAAAGAGCTCACAGGGCATCCAAAGATTGCACAACAATCGGCTATGGGCTGGAACATCAAATGAGAAAGGCTTAGAGATGTTAGCAGATACCAGGTCCCCAAAGACCTTGCCAACCACGTCAGAGGATTGTGACTTTAACTGGAGGCTCTTGAAGACACCGATGAATTTCAAGCAGAGAAGTAACTTGATGAGAGTTTTACACTCTGTTGTGGTACAGAAATGAGCTATGGGTCTTGATAGGTAAAACCAGATGCAGAGATGCAGTAATCCACGTAGACATGGTGAATAGATTAAATGTTTATTCCAAAGTGGAGAAATTTCTCCTTTTTCTCTTGCTTTTACTTGGAATATTTAGGAACAGCTTTTTCTTCCAACTAATGTTAGTCATTAACTCATGAAAGATACGTTCATTAAGGACTTAGAACATGTTTCTCTTTTATTCTCCTTCTCTCCCATGTTCTTAACCCGCACACATATAACCACACACATATATACACTCACACACACGTACACACACGGGTCGCACTGAGATCTACTTTTAAACCGGTGCTGTTATAGTAAAGAGATTGGGGTCTTTATTTGAGAGAATTCTTCTGCAAGGTACTGACACACATGTATTCACATAATAATGAAATTTTAGTTCCTTGTAGCTACCTGAGTTTTTTTAAAAGCTAAAGTTTGTCTATCCCTGCCAGCCGAAAGTCTGATTTAAACGCTTTTAACGTGGCATGATTTTCTCATTCACTCAAGATCAATTTAATGCAGTAGACCTTACATAAAACTTTCATTTAAACTTGTATTATCATAATTAAACTGTAAGCCCTTCGAGGCCAGAATCCATTGCGAAGAATGTGTTCCTGTATATCCTCCACGAGACTTAGCATACTGCCGGACAGAAAGTCTATGTTCAGATTTGAAGACTAGCTATATTGCCTATGCATGACATTTAATTTAAAGTAATTCAACAATTTTTATTGAGTACTTCCTATGCACCATTCATGGTGTAATGTATTGCTGCCCATTAGAAACTCACAGAAGAGCAAAGGAATACACATTTTTATACGTTGTTCATAAATCCTTTCACTAGATTTAATTCACATAATGATACTAATTATTTCATTAGAAATCAGTGTCGAGATGCCAATACACAGTATGTAATTTTTGGTGGCACATAGACTGGGAGCTAATACCATTAATATTATAAATGAAAACATTCCTTTCTTTCTCTTCTTTCTTTTCTTTCTTTCTTTTTCTTTCTTTCTTCTTTCTTTTTTTTAAAGATTCTATTTATTTATTTGACATAGATAGACACAGGGAGAGAGGGAACACAAGCAGGGGGAGTGGGAGAGGGAGAAACAGGCTTCCCACCAAGCAGGGAGCCTGATGTGGGGCTCAATCCCAGGACCCCGAGATCATAACCTGAGCCGAAGGCAGATGCTTAACAACTGAGCCACCCAGGCGCCCCTCTTCTTTCTCTTCCTCTCTTCCTTCCTCCCTCCCTCCCTCCCTCTTTTCTCTCTCTTTCTTTCTTTTCTTTCTTTCTTTCTTTCTTTCTTTCTTTCTTTCTTTCTTTCTTTCTTT
>CM052897.1:29569969-29728787 GCA_028534135.1 Potos flavus
CTTTCTTTCTTTCTTTCTCTTCTTCCTTTTCTTCCTTTCTACACTCCTGCTTTCATGAAGTCCTTCTTCACCATCTCCCTGGCCTCTAGAGCTCTCCTGCCACTAAAGCTCTGTAATGAGGTGTCTGAGCAAGCGATAATCCCCAGAGGTTCTCAGTGTTCCAAAATCCTCTCTCTCCTTTCCCCCTTGACAATGAAAACTGGAGACCGGTAATTTGGAAAAGCATTTCTGGAAGGCTGCCAGGCCCTGCCCTGGACCTTAGTGAGACTTGATTTTCATTCCATTCCTGTGACCTTCCTTCTCCTAAAAAAAAATAAATAAATAAAAATAAAAATAGTGGTAGGTTTTTCAGAGGTGGGAGCATTGGGAGCAAAGACAATAGGAAAAAAAAAAAGAATTAAAGTTATTTAACAGGACCCAAAAGAGAAAGCGAGGGAATCCAATGTTTTTAACACTTACTAGTCTCTTCTTTCGAGGGCCTTGTTATGCGTGCTTATGATTAATTGCACATTTGCGCTTTTAGATTACGCCACAGTGAAAGGGTAAGAAAATGAATCTTTGATACTTTGCTTTCATTTTTGCCGTATCAGTTTTCTATCACATTAACTATACATTTATTTTTTTCATCTCTCATTCTTTATGGGATTAAAAGACAGAAATATCAGCACACAATAGCTTGATTCACACTGAAATGACTTGGAGAATGCCCGAGAAACCAGTGAGCCTACCTGTGGCTGAGCCACAAAGAGGAATTCAAGATCTCCAATAGATTGCATGATTCAATCACCACTCCACCACATGCAGTGAGCACACGCTACTTATTTTGTATCCTGGCTAGTAAGACCTCAGAGTTAGCTTGCTGAATGAGGGATGACTTAGCACATCTTGTGGAAAGTTTCTGTAGTCAGTGCCACTTAGCCAGTCTCCTGTGAGTCCTAAGAGTATCTTAAATGCTTATAATTCAAAGTTCAAAAAAGTGATTAAAGACATGGAGGCAGTAAGTTTCTCTGAAACCTGTCCCCAAACAGCCATGGAAATCAATATGGCTGGCACTTCAAAACATATGTTAAAAGTGAAAGGTTAGTTAAAGGTCAAGGGGGGGGGGGTGACAATTTACCTTATGTCCTCTCAAAATGGTTCACAATCAAAAGTATCTTGTTTTCAAGGTTACCTAATTTTCTCCCTCTATCAATGAAATCAAAAGTAATAATCCAGAGGAGATCTCTTCCTCCTCAAGGCAGGAAGCTTCCACACCATGCCACTCGTGTATTCCTTGCAATTGATTAAGATGGTCTTAGATGTGGGGAAGCTGTTTCTGATCCCCTTATCACAGTGTAAAGTAAAACATGCTTGACTGGTTAATAAAAATAGAAGATGAAGTTACAAAGAGGAAAAGTTCACTTGAAAATCCAAACAAAGACTAAAGTCCTTTGGTCACACCCAAGAAATCAGACAAGCACATTTTAGAAATCAGGGGTTAATGTCTCTCTGGCAAAATTTTTCTAATTCACCATTCGTTATGACTATAACTGAGAAAAGGGGCACTCCATATTAGCTGTCTGAATTCAAATACATAAAACAAAACCAAAAAAAAGTAAATGTTTTCCAGGTTTAAGTTCCACCGTCTAGGTATGCAGTTGCCAAAGGCATCTGTAAAAGCAATTTTTTCATATGTACAGGGAACATTAAATGAGTTCACTGTACTTCATACGTTATTAATATGTATGATTTTAACTTCCCCTTTCATAAATCACCATTCATTCTCTATATTTTTTTCCCTTTATAATATAATCCATTTTGGACATTGCACAAGGAGTCATTTCTCTAAGGTTTTTGCTAAAACAATTAGAGGGAATCATAGAACATTAGATTTTCAATGGATCTTAGGGATTGCTAGATTATCCCCTGATTTTACAGCTGAGGAATCCAAGACATAGAAATTAAGGTCAGAATCATGTCCTAACTCATTTCCCAACAATGCTCTTTCCATGGGAGACCATATAGACCATAACGGTTACATGTGTCCATTTGTGGAGTCAGGTTGCCAGAGTTGGAAGCCAGGCTCTATCACCAACTAGCTGTGTTTCTTTGGATAAATTACTTATTCTCTCTAAACCTCAGTTTCCTCATCCATAAACTGGGTATAATAATGATAGCTGCCTTATGGGAGTGATTGTGAAAGTTGGTAATGAAGTGCTAAGCAGAATAATAATTTGCTTTATTGATCTTTGTGATATAACAACTGTTATTAATAACCTCACCTGCACCTGGGCTGTGGGAGCTGGAATCAACTTTTTCTCCAAGAGAAGTTTGCTGGAAAGGGAGATTGTTTGAAATCAAGCAACAACCATGACAATTTTTTAGTTTCTATTTTCCAAAGCCTCTTAGCTGAATGTCTGAGATCACTAAATGTCCATTTTTATTAATATCTATCTATATTACCCAGTCATTCAAGAGGGCATTGCATAAAAAAAATTGTGAGATCTTTAATGACATAGTACATATATGAAAAAATAATGGAAGAAATTAAAAAACAATTACAAAGGTAAAAAACACAAAATATATAATATTTCATTATTACGGCTTTCAGAAGCTTACTGTCTGAGGATTGAACTTTTGGGTTTTCAACTGGAAGAATATCTTTTATTGACTCTTGTTTTTAAGTAAAGAGACTCACCAACTTATATCCAGAGCTTGCTATATCACTTTGGACATATTTTCTTAAAGCACACTCCTCTCTGTGGTTGAAAAGTTCAGAAGAGGCCCCTTTGGTTTTTCAAGCCTCACGTAAATGGAGCCATTTCAGGACGTTGCTAAGCACTTAGAAAGAGTTTGCAATGTGGTTCATTTTAGTGCTGGGAAATTCTTCTTGGTGTTACCCTGACCTCAAGTGGTCTATTTCCTAATGCTTTTAGCAGGAAAAAAAAAAAAAAAATCATATTACACCAAACCTATTTTACTATTTATACAGTTTGTAAATTAGAAAGTATCATCGAGTTTAAATTGCTGGAGATTTTCCTTAAAATCTGAAACAGAATTGTTAGGAAGAACATTTTGCCCTTTGGGATTCATCCGACTCTGTTTTTGTTCACTTCTGCTCACCTCTCTGCACAGCCAAAAATCATGTGTTCTTATTGCCCAAGACCTTACCTTTGGTGCTTCTGCTTACTTTGGTAGTACGTAGTCCCTCAGCATCCTGGGTAAAATAAATATCTTTTCTCGGCCTCAGTTTCTTCCACAAGAAAAAGGTATTAAGAATATCTACGTCACGTTCTGAGAGCTATCCAAACTGGGACATTATAATCGCATAGTGCTGTTTAAGAATGCAGACACATAGGACAGATAGAGATCATTTCTTTTTTCTTTCTTTCTTCCTTTCTTTTTTTTGAGAGAGAGAGAGAGACGGGAGAGGGGCAGAGGGGAGGGAAAGAGAATCCCAAGCAGGCTCCACACCCAGCATGGAGTCCCACAAGGGGCTTGACAGCAGGACTCCCTGCGGAGCTTGAGCCCATGAGCCCAAGATCAGGACCTGAGCGAAAATCAAGAGTCAGCTGCCCAACCCACTGAGCCACCCAGGTGTCCAAGACAGAGATCATTTCAAAGCCCATCTCAGAGCTGCTTACTATACCTTCTGAGTTAGTCACTTGAATTTTCATCATCTGTAAGACAGATATAGATAGTGAGATCGACTTCAAAGAGTTGTTGAGGCAATTAGAGGAAATAATGCAAATAGAAAATTCAGCATTGTGTATAGCACACTGAGTGCTCAAAAGTATTAGCTGCTGTAGCTATCATCACATAAACCAAATGGCATAGTACTGGGCATATGCGGTTAAACAAAGGGAAATTATTAAATATTGGTGCTATGGTATTTAACAATAATAAGAACGAACTCATACTTACTTCTGGATTAATAGGTGATGTGCCACCTTTCAGAAGCAACAGGATATATATTAACTCTCTGATAATGCTCAATCTCATTCAAATAATGGAGTTAAGTATGATGTGGAGGGTAGGGACCTCAAACTGCAGCTCGCACATGGCCGAGTACTCTGATCACACAACGGTTGGCCCTGACTATTGCCTATGGAGGGTGGAGGGGCTTCAGCCATATCACATGTGCTTTTCATTAGTGAGAAGTGTATCTTACCTTTGAAGTTCTTGTTTTAAAATCCAATAATACTAAATATTCAGCAATCTGAATTATATATAACTGCTCCAGGATTTTCCATAGCTCCTTATAGGCTTACCAATTTCTGTGTCAAATACAAACTTTATTTTATATACACTAAATCCTGAAGACATTTATTTTGGAAACTTTTTGGAGCTCTAGCTCAAAACAGATGAACGTGACCTAATAAAGCTGGGTCTATTAGATAAATTATATCATCACATCTCTGAGTCAGGCATTCCAAAGAGCCTGTTTTTAACAATAAAATCTGGTCGATATGCTCATCTACCCTGAGGAGAGTGTCAAAATCTACATTAGTATTTCCAAATTAGGCGATAACTAACAAAAAGACTCTGCGAGTAGTTAGAACTAGCAAAATCCCCTGTATTACATATCACTGCCTGAAGATTCACTATTTACATGTTAAAAGTTCTGAAAATTCCTAGAGGACAGAAATCTATTCAAAATTGTGCTACCCAGCTGAAAAGCAAAGTTAACCATATGTCTGCAATTGAAGAACGCCCACTATCAACATGGGGAATTAGTGTTCCTTGAAACACTGTGGCCAACAAATACCAATATAGATGAGTAGTATTGAAAATAATGATTTTTTTTCCCCCTTAGATGAGGTTAAAAAAGCAACACTTGTCATCTTGGCTGTCACTTCCAGCTTCTGGAAAGGAGAGGAGACTACCATCTTGCTGTTGTCTAGATGGCAGCCTACCACTGTACTGGGCATACTTTTGTCTCTATGGGTAGGAGACCTGAGGCTGGTCAAGAATCACTTGAAGGTAATTTATGTAATTTCACAAAATTCTAAGCCAAGAGCTTCAAAGCTAAATACAAAAAAGCAATTTCTACTAGATACATCAAAATTAGGTATGAGATATGTCTTAATAGTACATATGGCTAATAGCAACTGCAATGACAAAGGGTTAAAATGAAATGTGTTGAATCCATTTATTTAAAAACACTTAATAAACATTTGTTGAGCACCAAGCATGGGATGTCTAGATGCTAGAAACATCCTGCTGGAAAAGATACAACTTCTGTCCTTAGGAATGGTGGCAGAGATGGATGTATTGCATGAGTAATAGAGAGGAAGTGAGTCCTGTGAGGGGGTACACATAACAGGCTATGGGAGCAGATCAGAGGAGCAATTAACCCAATCTTAGGTGATGGGGCTACAGACAAGGCTTCCCCAGGACATAGGGGAGCCAGATAAAATAGACGATGCACAGTTACATTTGAATTTTTGATAAACAGTGAATAATTCTTTAATATAGGTATGATCATGCAATACTTTAGGTGTCCTGTATTTTTATTTTTATTTGCTAAATCTGGCAATGCTACTAAGACCTGATGTCTAGTTACAACCTGAAGGAAAAGAGTCAGATAAAGAAACAGAAAAGACCGTCAGTGGCAAATGGACCCATATGCAGAAAGGTGCAGATTTAAGCCTATAGGCAGTGCCGTGGAGAAGTACAAACAGACCATTATGGCAGAATTTGAGATTTGGATGGAGTGGGGAGTTGTAAACATATTTTGGAATGTCTGCTTTCTTTAGCGGTGATGGGGAGCCATGAGATGGTTTTATGTTTAGTGTTATCAGATTTGTGCTTAAGAAAACAATCTGGAATAGAGCCAGACTGGATGCAAGAAACCCATTAGGAGAGTGTTGTTAGTAAATTTTCTGAAAAGTGATGGTGCTTGAATTAATATGATGGCCATAAGGATGAAGAGACATTATGATTTCCAAATATATGTAGAAATTAGTGTAATGGTTGAGGGTTTGTTTCCTGAAGTCCAGTTGGCCTGCTGCTTGTGAGCTGTGTATGGTAATACATCATGGGGGTTAAGAATAAAGATGTTTCCCTCTATTTATATAAGTAGAGTTGTCTCTGAGCTCAGGTTCTCACTATTAATGTCCTAATAATAGAACAGGATTACTGTAGTGTTACATTAAATAATAAGTGTGAAATGCTTAGCACAGGATTTTTATGAGAGAGAAGAGAATAAAGAATACACCTCAGGCTTCTAGCGGGGAAGTTAGAATAATAGAAGATGAAAATCAGAAATAGTCCAGAAATAGACACGCACGAATGTAGTCAACTGACCTTTTACAAAGGAGCAAAGGTGATTCAAAGGAAAAAGGATAGTTTTTTCAACAAATGGTGCTGGGACAAGTGGACATCAATGTGCAGAAAGTGAATTGAGACAGAGACCTTATACTTTTTGTAAAAATTAACTCAAAATGGACCAAAGACCCAAAAATAAACAACAAAACTCTAAAATTCCTTGGAGATAATATAGGAGAAGATCTAGGTGGCCTTAGGTTGGCAATGACATTTTAGATATACCAAAAGCATGATTCATGAAAGAAAAAAACTGATGAGTTAGACTTCATTGAACTTAAAAATTTCTCTCTGTGAAAGATGCTTCAAGAGAAGGAAAAGACAAGCCATATAATAGGAGAAAAAAAATTTTAAAAAACACATGTATGATGAGGGATTTGTATCTAAAATATACAAAGAACTCTTAAAAATCAACAACTAAAAACAATTTTTTTGTGTGTGTGGGGAAAAAAATCAGGATGCCTGGGTTGCTCAATTAAGTGTTAACCTTCAGCTCAGGTCATGATCTCAGGGTCCTGGGATCAAGTCCTACATTGAGCTCCTCACTCAGTGGGGAATCTGGTTCTCCCTCTGCCTGCTGCTCCCCCTGCTTGTGCACTCTCTCTTTCTCCCTCTCTCTCTATCTCCCTCTGACAAATAAATAAAACCTTTAAAATATATATATTTAAAAAATGGGGAAAAAACTGAACCGACATTTCACCAAAGAAGATATACAGGTGGCAAATAAGCATGTGAATAGATGCTCAACATCAAATATCATTAGTGAGTTGCAAATTAAAATGAGATACCACTACATACCTATGAGAATGGCCAAAATCCAGAACATTGACAACACCAAATGCTGTGAGAATGTGGAGCAATAGGAACTCTTGCTCTTTGCTGGCGGGACTGTGAAGTAACAAAGTCATTTTGGAAGACAGTTTGGCAATTTCTTACAAAACTAAACATACTCTTACCATACAATCCAGTAATCATGCTTCTTGGTATTTACCCAAATGATTTGAATACTTATGTCCACATAAAAACCTTCACATGAATGCCTACAGCAGCTTTATTCATAATTGCCAAAACTTAGAAGCAATCAAGATGTCCTTTACTAGGTGAATGGATAAACAGTGTGTCATCCATTCAATATTATTTAACAAAAAGAAATGAGCCATCAAGCCACAAAAAAACAAACAAAACAAAACAAAACCCTGGAGGAAACTCAGGTGCACATTGTTAAATGGAAGAAACCAATCTGAGAAGGCTACATACTGTATAATTATCTATACAACATTCTAGAAAGAGACACTAAAAAGATCAGTGATTGCCAGTAGTTGAGATGGAGGGAGGGATGAACAGGTAGAGCACAAAGGGATTTTAAAGCAGCTGAACTATTCTGTACACTACTGTAATGGTAGATGTATCTATAAAAACTCATAGAATGTACAACACAAAGAGTGAAACTTACTATGGACTTTAGTTAATAATAGTATATTCAAATTGACTTATCAATTGCAACCCATGTACCACACTAAGGCAAGATGATATGAATAATAGGAAGGGGTACATAGGAACACTTACTTTCCTCTCAATTTTTCTGTGAACCTAAAAGTGCTTTGAAAAAAATAAATTATATTGGGATGCCTGGGTGGCTCAACCGGTTAAGCATCTGACTTCAGTTCAGGTCATGATCTCAGGGTCCTGAGATTGAGCCCCGTGTCCGGCTCTATTCAGTGGGGAGTCGGCTTCTCTCCCTCTCTCGCTGCCCCTCCTCATGTGCATGCTCTCTCTCTTTCTCAATCAAATAAAATATTTTAAAAATAAACTATATTAATTATATATATATGATTACAAATATTAAATATAATATTGTATACTTATCTATTATATATAATATACCTATCTCTCTCTCTCTCTCTCTCTCTATATATATATATATATATATATATATAAAAGCAGAAGTGGGTTGGGGTTTTATGTTCAATTGAGCTTCCCTCTGTCTCTTGTGCCTGGAGCATGCCAGTAGGTGATCAGATCTACAGCTCTGCTTTGTATCAAATTGAATGTGATCAAGAGTATGGTTATTGTGGTAAAAACACTTCAAAGAATATTGATAGTGAGAAGAGGATAGAGTGGAGCACCCAGAATCACATCTAGGCATAGAGGAAGAGTAGGCTGGGGGCAGAGAGGAGAAGGAATAGGATGACTGGGTGAGTGCGGTGCCACAGAAACCAACATGGAAGATTCTCCTGAGCAGGAAGGAAGGTGTAGTCAGAATTGGAAGTGCCAAATGAACCTGAGCCTTTGTATTAGTTTTCTCTAGATGCTGTAACAAAGCACCACTTGCCAGGAGGTTTAAATCAGCTGAAATGTATTGAGTCTGAAATCGAGGTGTTGATAGGCATTGCAGTTTTGGAGGTTCTGAGGGAGAATCTGCCCCACACCTCTCTCCTAGTTTTGGTGGTTGTTGGCAATCCGTGGTGTTTCTTGTCTTGGAGACATACCACTCCAAACTTTGCCTTTATCATCACATGATATTCTCTCCCTATCTGTCTATTTCCAAATTTCTCTCCTAAGAACAGCAGTCATTGGATTAAGATCCATACTAAGTCGGGATGACCTTGTCTTAACTTGATTAAGTCTGTAAAGACCCTACTTCCAAATAAGACCACATTCATGGGCACTGAGGGTTAGGACTTTTAAGAGGACACAGTTCAACCAAAAACAGAACTGATCAAAAGAATTGAAAAGCAACCATTGGATTTAGGTTGGTCATCTTGGAAAAAAGTAATTTTTATGAATTGGTAGAACTCAAAACCCTATTGCAGAGGTTTGAGTATTCAGTGAGGGGGCAAATGAAAAAGTAAAGATTTTGAGTGCAGATATACCTTCATAGAACGTTTTGGGGCAGATCTGGAAGCAGTGAAGAAGCATGAAGATCTTTTGCCAACTTTTATTATTACTCTTTTTTAACAAATGAGATTGGTTGTAAATGGCTAAAAGAAGAAGTTCAAACAGACAGGAGATGGCAGAAGAACCATGACAAGATTGAGAGGGATACAATACAGAATGAGGATTAGAACTAGAAGGGAATATCTCTTCCCTTAAAATAAGCCAGAAGAAAACAGCATTTATTGATATAGGTATTGTTGTAGCTCTAGTGGCAAGAAATTGGTAGTTTCCTTAGCATGGCTCTTTTCCCCCTATTTTCTTGTGAAGAAGGTGCAGTGAGATGGGAGACCACTAAATTAAAGAGTTGAAGAGCAGACAAGCTGCGAAATGTGTATGGTGGAAAATAGGATGCAGGAATGACTCCACTCAGCCATGCAAAGCTCCCTTTGGGACCGAAGACACGCATTTTTAGTGGAGATAATATACA
Organism: Potos flavus; assembly: GCA_028534135.1. Lineage (NCBI taxonomy): Eukaryota > Metazoa > Chordata > Mammalia > Carnivora > Procyonidae > Potos > Potos flavus. Next base: position 29,579,640 of record CM052897.1, read on the forward strand.
TTCTTTTAATGGAGCTAATCTGCACACATTCCTTTTTAGCGACTTCATTAGCCCAGGTGGAGGCAGGTGTGATAAAAGGAAAACAGCAGGCCTTTGAAGGTATTGGCCAAAAGAGTAGTTGAAAGATGGACTGTGAGGTGTATGAGGCATAAGAAAGCAAGTAGGTATGGAAGAGGGTGTCAGAGAAAACAGGCTAAGATTGAGGGACTGAGGATTTGATGAGGTTAGATAATGAGCACATTGAAGACACTAAGTTAAAATGTTTGACTGGTGTGGGGGACTGCCGGAGGATGAGAAGCTGGGCTTCCAGATGTCCACGATGGCACAATTCTGGGTCAGCCAAAGCTCTGAGCTGTCACTAGGGACGGAACGTAGATGCCCAGAGTAAGGGGGAGGCTAGAGTTACTGCAGTTAATGCTGCAAGAAACTAAACAAGTTAAAATCTGCTTATTACAGTTTTTAAAGTACTTGAAGTATTTTCTACATCAGCCAGAAATAAAATACAGTCAGACAATGTTAAGAATATGTTTGTTCTCAAAATATGCAGCATCCTGCCGTAAGCAAGTTTGTGAATTGGTGAATTTTGTGTAGGGATCCTCTCCTCTTCTTTGTCGGTGGGTTTCCTAATAGACCAACACATCCCCTCCCTCCCGAGGACCTCTTTGCTTTCCTCAACAGTACCCCCAAACCCCTAAGACTCTGTAGTTTTCTGATTGGAATCAATCTGTTTCTGTATACCTTGGATTTTCAAGTCTGTTCCCTTAAAAATATGGACTAGGTGAATAAGTAATTCATGTTGGTAAGCTGAGAGAGGGCAAAGCAGAGAGAGCACAACTAGGTCAAATATCTGGGCCAGTCCTTGTCCTACCATTTACTAGCTGTGTGACATTAGGGAATCTTCATCTCTCTCCGCTTCAGTTTTCTTATCTGAAAAAGGAAATAAGAGAACCTACTCATTTGTTACGTAGTAAGACCTGTTTAAGGGTTTGATAAATAAAATGAGTGTTAATGAATTTATGTTCTTTCCTCACATACACCTGTTGGGACTCCTGGATATAATACTCTCACCACGAAAGAGAACTCAAGTGGAGGGCATTTCACACCAGTGAGCATGACTGATGATCCTCTCTTCCGCCGAATCGCATGGGTGTAGACATCTTCAACACCCGTGCAGTGCCATCTACTGGCAAATAATAATAATAATAGTAAAAATAATAATATAACTATAGTATTAATAATGTGAATTTCATATTTCTCTCCGTAATCAATTTTGTAAAGTTTCTGAAGTTTTTAAAAATGCATTGAGATCTCAGATCTTTTGCTAGTCTGATATCCTTCCGCCTTACCTATATTTCGTTTGTTTTTCCAAAGGTAGATTTTGCCAAATAAAACATAAACTGAACAAAACACATGCACGAAATTTTTAGAAGGAATGACTTTCAAAATATCATTTGTGGGATGAAAGAATAACTTTTAATCTGTATCTAAGTGTCTAAATTGCTGAATGGCTTACAAACTCAGTCAGAAAGACACATGAAATAGCAAGACCAAAGCGTTACAGGTCCACGGTGGATGAGCGGCCTTTATGTGGCTTATCAGCTGGGTTTACTCAAGATTATGTCAATCACTTTAATAGCACTGGCTGAACATGCCCTCCAGGGAAAGCAAGGAAGCTGCTTTTTACTATTGTTGTTATCCCAGGGATCGGTAGCAGCTCTTTCCCTAAATATCACAGAAGACTTTAGACTTGAAGAATGGATTTTAGCTAGGTATGGGCTCTGAGAAAGAGGAAAATAGATAAAAGAAGAAAAAGGGAAAGATAAGGAGTGGGGGAAAGAAACTATAGAAAAGAGACCATGAATTAGGAAATGAATAGAGTAACTAGTGAGTTAAAGAGAAAGATGCAAAGCGCAATCTTTTCCTTAGATATTATAAATTGTCCTCAAATGGAATTTTCCATCATTTTATAAAGGTTCTCATGCTTATGGCTAGTTTTGGTTTGTACATTGCCATCAAATTGGTTTTATGGATCTCTTTAATGATTTCTGACCAATATGACCTATTGATAATGACAATTGACTTATGATAGCTGAGGTTAAATCCGTATGATTTTTTTAGTGTCCATGAAATTCTCTTTGCATGGGAAAACTTAAATGAGAGATGATTTCTTATCCCACAGTTTAGCTTCTCTTCAGGTGATCAGATACCCCGGTCTTTGCAAAGTAGCTGTGAGGGCATTAAAAAAAAAGTTTCTGTTGGAGGACTAGGATAAAGACAATCTGCCCTGAAGGGGTTTGTTTGTTAATTGCTTTGGTCTACTTTACAAGGTCAAATCCATTCTCCTAATGACGAATCTCATCTGTTCTGGCAGAGAAAGAAATGTTTTCTTTCACTTCTACGTGTGGCAAGAGCTCATTCATCTCAGTAAGTTCTGAAGAGAAATCTAGCTACATCAGAGAGAGGAGTGTTCAAAGGGCAACTGATGGCCAGGAAGATATATGGAATTCACTTTCCTGAGACAGACGTTCAACTGGTAACAAGTGATAGAAAACAGCTCTATATTTCAGCGTGATGTGTGTTCGCTCCTGATGATTAAACCCCCTGTGAGCCATCTGCGTTTAATGGGTTAGAACTACTTTGTAGCTGCAGTTTTTTCCTTCCACTGCTCTCTTATTTATTTGAGAGGAGACCGAACTCCACTCTTTAAAAGTTAAGTATGTAAGAAACCCTGCCAAGAGAATCAGAAAGAAAAGGCAAATTTATAGCCTAGTGTTGTTTTAAGCATTTAGCAGTATAAATAAGAAGTGTAGATAAATGTGTACAAGTAGACGCATAAGTGACCCTCTGTTTATCTCAGTTACATTATTTGCCTAAATTCCAGAGCCGAATTAACCCAATTAGTTTATATAATGGCTAATGCTGTCCTTCAGCTGAGCTATTAGGGATGTGCATAACTGATGCTAGATGGGGGATGGTGTTATTTTACTTATAAGGCAAGCCTTGGGGACCGTGATTTTTATCCAGCATGCAGATAAAAATCAAAATCCGGTGTGGAAATTACTGTACCTCGAAGCAATGTACACTGTTGGTGTTATTAATGCAATTAAATCAAACTTCTGTTTAAAACGCCAACAATGATAATGGCTTTCTATAAGTAGTGCTGTCTTCCTCAAGACTTGTCACATTTTACTCACATCTCATTATTTTTCTCTGACTTACAAAAGTCGGCAGCCATAAGCACTCAATAAATATTTGCTGAATTGAATTGAACTCTGGGAACAGAGAGGTGAGGTGGCACTGATCATTAGTGACACATCTGGGATCAGAATCTTGATTCTCTTCTGCTAAATTGTTAGTGATCTCGGCCAAAGCCAATTGAAATATTACACAATTTTAAATCTAAGAAATTTTCACATAGCTACAAAAAGTTAATCTGAGTCACAATACTACAAGAGCCTGGTAAATTCTCTCTTGCCATGTATTTTCACTCTTAATACTTTAATTTAAGGGTTCACTGTCAGACTAACATCTAGCTACATAGCTCTCTTTCTAGATCATTAAAATTTTCTTCTAAAGTATTTCTCAGAATAATTTTTTCCTGACTTTTTTCTCCTTTGAACCAGAAAATGTATCTACAAAGGGAGCTGTCTTAGGGCTTTAAAAACATCGATCAATTTCACAGCTGAGAAAAGAGGGATCAAGATAAGAGAGCAATTCCTCTGTTAAACCTCTGTTTATAGAATTTAGGCAAGAGTTTTGTATAAAGTGAGACAAACTTTGACCATACTGAGGCAGACAAAGAGTTAAATTAAAGACACAAAAGCAACACCCAGCTGCTGCTTCTTTTCCTTTACCCTTTCACGGAGTGGGGAGTATTTTTCCTGCAGTGACCTCAGAATCTTCTGTCTTTTTCTTGGTCAGAGATCAAGGGGTATACCAGGGTGAAACCTTCTTCTTACTGAACTTTTCTATCAGCTTTTTGCAGATGTGTATTTTGAAACTGTACTTAGGATATTTTTCCCATTTTTTTCTGTTATATATTTATAGAGAAAGTTTATTAAAATACATATGCTATATTTTCATGAGAGGCAAATTTCAGCAAATATCATCCATCCAACTAAACTGAATATCCCCTGAACACAAAGGCCATAGCTTACATTTATTCACAACTTCCACTTAGTAATATTATGAGTTTGGTGCCCATTCATTGTATTACTTGAGAGTAGAGACTTGTAAAACCTCATTGAATAAAATAAATAATTTCTCTGGTGAATTCGAGAACTTTGGTTCAATTAATAAAATAATACTAATAAAATGAGGAAAATAAATATGTAAAATTAGACAAGAAATTGTGGTATGATGTAAACAAAAAACTGAAAATATCTTAACTAGCATGAGCATAGCTTTTTAAAACTGATTTGGGTTTTCTTTCAGAGAAAAAGAGGTAAAATGATATATTATTGTAAGTTCCTATTCATCTTTTTTTTTTAAAGAGTTATTTTTTTATTTAAAAAAAAAAGATTTTATTTATTTATTTGAAAGAGCAAGAGCACAGAGAGGGAGAATCAGACTCCCTGCTGAGCAGAGAGCCTCAATCCCAGGACCCTGGGATCAAGACTTGAGCCCAAGGCAGACACTTAACTAACTGAGCCACACAGGTGCCCCTAAGATTTTATTTTTTAAGTAATCCCTACACCCAGCATGGGACAGGATCTGATGACCCAAGATCAAGAGTTCCATGCTCTACTGACTGAGCCAACCAGGCACACACCCCCCATTCATTTTTCAGTGTCTGACCCAAGACACCTCTTCTCTGCAGCTTTCCATGACTTATAAAGGGTTGAATTAATTGTCGCTTACCTGTTTTCCAATAGTATTTTGCAGAAGCCACGTCCGTGTCATATTAGAGCTCTTTATGGTACCTGTTCACCTCCCCAGTCAGCATGTTAATTTCTCTAAGGTCTTGGCACAAAGGGGGTTCTCAATAATTTTGTTTGTTAATTGAATAAAACTGAATTTAAAGACTAGAAAAAAAATGAAGAAAAAATTAACATTGACTCAACAGGAGGAAAAATTGGAGTCTGTAAAAAAAAAATATGTCATTTAAGCACCTCACAGACTACAATAAGTTATTTTTAAATTCATATTTCAATTCTTTTTTCTTCATATTTTTAAGGAAAGTCTGTAGGATAAGAAGGCAGAAGGAGAGGCTTTGGATTTAGAAATTTCTTATATTCTCTGACTACAAATTACCTCATCCATGAAATGCAGATGATAATAAGGCCCATTGTTACAAAATTGTGAAAGTCAAAGGAGAAAATAAATGTGAAATGCCCTGTTAACTAAGATTTATCTAAGTTTTTCACTTACCAATGAGAAAACTAAGGCTCAGAGGGACTGAATGATGGGCCTAAAGTTTTAAAGCTAGTGGTAGAACTAGAAATCCTAAGGCCATACTCCTTCCATGATACTACCCAAACACGTCCTATTTCTTCAAAAGCCTGGTTCCAACCTGTCTGAGTGGCTCCGAATCTAAATTTCAGCTCAGGGCATGATCTCAGGGTCCTTGGATTGAGCCCCACCTTGGGCTCTGCACTCACTGGGGAGTCTGATAAAGACTCTCTCCTTCTGCCCCCTCCCCCTGCTCACGTGCTCTCATCTCTCTCTAAAAAAATATATCTTAAAAAAAAAAAAAAGCCTTGTTCCTATCTAGTGCATCCTGGCTTCTCAGTGATCCTCATTAAAATTCCTCATTTATTCATTCATCAGTGAATGCTATTGGGCTGCCTGCTTTAGAAAGCCCCATTCTTTTTCAATCCTACCCTCTGCTAGTAAGAGATAATCTGGTAAATTATTATGTACCCGATTTTACTCCTTCCATAACATACGACCATGTTCTGGGGTGAAAAAATTATTGGACATGGGGAAGTGATGCTGTCACATAAAAAGTTTTTTTTAAATCCCTTCTGCTCCTTGGACCCCTCTGGCAGTTTAGTGGTCTTGTGATCCCCTTCTTATACACGGTATTTTAGTAAATAAAATGTATAAGCTTATGAAGGAAACCAATTATATCGAAACACAGGTGTCCAAATATTTACAAAATTAATTTGTAATATTTGTACATCTTTACCGATAGATTAAATAACAAGGCCCAGGAACAGAGCTAAAAGTTACCTTAAGGAAAACTATTCTGATCAAGTGATAAACTTGAATTAAAATTATTTCAAGATATCTATATATGCAAATACCTGTTCCTTTTATTGGTGACAAAAATCACAGTACTGCAAATACTACTGAGATTTTTGGTCCATAGTCATGAATAAAAGAAAATGCCAAATTTCTTTTAGGGGTTAGGGAAACAATGGTCCACTATATTCCCGTCTCAGGATCCGGACCCTCTCTGCCTTCTAAACAGAGATACAACCTCCTCTACCCCCACTCCCACCTAAGTTAGGAATCTCCTCTAGTGATTTGGGAAGATTTTTAAGCATTTGAATCTTTTTATGTCCACCAGTTGGACAGCATAAATAACCTGTAGGGGGCTCCTTTTGCCTTCTACTTAAAATTCGTCATGTTTTGACAATGCTGGTGATGACTCTGAATTATTCTCTTAAGTCTTTAGAGTGTATATAAAGGGAAATAAGTAAGAGAAAATAATACAAGTGTACATTATGTAAAAATGCATGAAAAACTTTGGCAAGTAATGCCTCTAAAGTCAGACATGCTATAGAATAATGTCATGCACATGAAATACTCAAGTGAAGTCATTTATTTGCCCCTGGAACTTAATGAATGCATAGTGGTATACATTTCTAAGGCTAGGAAGGAAAGAAAAGGCTTCTTTCAATTCTTTCCTATTTCATGCAGCAAAACTGAAGAATTGGCTAGCCCTAGTCTTGAAGACTTATTCACAATTTTTGCAATATATTTCTAGGTAAACAATGGCAACATGTTCTTTTACAAAGGAGAGTTATTAAAACAAACAAAAAATCCAGTTTGAGCATTTTCTATGCCCTGGAAAACCAGTATCATATTTAATCTGTTTTTGAAGATTCTTGCCATAAATGAGGACTCTACTGCTAAGCATTTCACTTCTGATTTTGTTTTCATTTGGATCATTAGTGACATTACTGCCTGGCTTGCATAAAATATATGTAATGAGACTTAGATGCTAAGAACAAAAATACTATAATATAGTGCCTTATTAAATAGAGTCCCTTACAAAAAGCCACAGTTTCTTCAATGCAAAATATGAATAGCTATAAGGAAATTATGTCTGCTGAAATTTTTGATGCCTAATTTCTTAGAGTAGAGATGGCTGAAAGTTAGCAATTATGTTTTAAATAATAAACATACATCTTCACATTTCAAAGAAAAAAGAAGTGAGCCCAACTAGGATTTTAAAAATAAGATCATTTCTACATTTCTCCCAAAATATTTGGCATCAAATAAAAAATGACTGAATTAATAATTAAAAATTATGTCTAACGTTTACCCATCATTTATAATTCTCCTTCAATTAAGTATTGAAAAACAAAGGCCAGGGTTACTGGTAAGTTTAGATAATTATTTAAATTTTTCAAAGAGCTATGCAAACACTGTAGTTGATCTTCCCACTTCTCTTTCAGCCAAAGCATTGTTTAGCTGCTGATAGACTAAAACTACAGCATTGTATAGAAAACAACATTATTAAAACAGAGAGAGGTGATAAAAGAATTGCAAATGAAGGTCAAAGAAGCAGCTAGCATTTAGACAAAAAAGCAAAGATACTGAATAGAAACAGTAACATACCATCTTTGTAAGAGCCTTGTTAAGTGCATAGATATGCCCTTTCCTCCCTTCCTTGGAGGTAAAAAAAAAAAAAAATCAACAGCCCATTGAAACAATGAAGCTAATACACTCCAGCAATTTATATAGTCAATTTCGTGAGTTTCCTCAAGGTTATACATGTTAAGTAACTCTGTTATTCTTCGGGGATAGTTGTCAAGACTGAGGGCAAAGATCACAGTGGCTTTCTTTTTCTGATTTCATGAGAAGTTATTTAAGAAGAAAATAATCACTAATATTCTCAAGGAAGTTATATCTCTTCAAAAATCCACAAACCATTTTTTGAAATTTCATTTTATGTTTATGAATGAAATTGCAAATCTTACGTAATTCCCCAATAAATTTATCTCCTATCATGAGGACCAAATCTTAACCAAGTTGCTCAGGAGAAAGAGTATAAGAATCATCCCTTAAACCATCTGTGAAAAAAAAAAAAAAAAAAAAAAAAACGCGTGGAAGGGGCAAATAGGGGATGAGAATGGCATAGGAACAAATGTCCAAGTGGATAAACTACTTCATGGACCAAAACTCCTAGGAATCAACACAGTTAATAATTTGAGCCCAAATAAAAGTATATTAAAACTCTCCCTAGTGTTTCCTCTCTTAAGTGTACAAGTTTAACACTTTTATATTAAAGATTTTATTTATTTACTTATTTATTTATCTGAGAGAGAGAGACCAGGGGAAGGAGTAGAGGAAGAGGGACAAGCAGACTCCACACTGAGCACAGAGCCCAACTCAGGGCTCCATCCCACAATCCTGAGATCAAGATCTGAGCTGAAATCAAGAGTCAAACGCTTAACAGACTGAGCCACCAAGGCGGCGCTAAGTTCAACATTTTTGTGAGCGATCTGAACTATAGTATATGAAACTGAGTTTAACCTACGCTCAGAAATTTCATGAGAAAATTCAGGAAGTGCATTCTATGCACTTTGTTTCAGCCTTATCTTTCCTATTGCACTAAAAGTTCATTTTATTATATCTTAGTAATTTAAATGTAATAAAATCTAGCCAATGAAAAAGAAAAGTTAGAATGTTCTCACCAAGAATTGCATTCAATTCTTAATTGCCATCATAAAATGTGAGGCATGGCTGAGAGGGTAAACTTTATGGATGCATTTGTCCAGGAAGTCTGTGAACTCATAGAGGACAAAACCATGGTTCTATTATTTATTTTATTATCCCCAAAAGTGCTTCACACATTGTAGCTTCACATAGTGTAGGTGTTTTAAAAAATGTGCTGGTTGAATTAAATTCATACAAAGCATTACAGATGTAGAACCTCAATTAAAAAGATGTTAAAATTGAAAAAAAGATGAGTTAAAGCAACTCCAACTAATTATTAGAATATAATAAGAAAAAAACTTATAGTAGGAAAACTAAGGGATGATGTGAAATTCACACTTGATTCAAAAATGAGTTCTGTCTCTCATTTTAAAAATATAATGTATTAGCTGAGGGACATTAAATCTTCAAGAGAAAGCAGGAGAAAATGAACATGAACACTACTAATTTGGGAGTTTTTTAAAAGAAAATCGGACACTTTTGTTCTAAGTTTTAGTTACCAACCTCCTATTGACCAGACACATGAATATATTAAAAAAAGTCATTCTTTTTTAAAACATAAAGGATATTTAACAGCTGCCTAAACAATCCTCTAATAAGAGCTCCTGCATGTGAGCATAATTCTCAGGGCCAAAGTTGAACAAGTTTGTCCTGGGAAGAAAACTAAAAAGAGAGAACTCAAAAGTAATAAAGAACAGAGTTATTATGAAGTCAAGGGATGTTTGTTTAGGACATCACTCATCTCCATCATCTGCTTGATTTTAAAGTTTTATTACAAAAGATGTCTAACTGCTGTAAATATTTTCCCTAGTAGGAAGAGACACTGGATTTAAGTACTTTTTCTGAAATTTAATTTTTAAAATTCATTTATGTCTGTCCTTTAGCATAGAGGGCTTCTAAGCATATCCCTAAAGTCTGTAGGAACCACAAGGAAGATTCTAAGGGAGTACAAAGAGCAGACCTTGCTCTGATCCAAGCCAGGGGAGCCATCTTCATTTCAATTAATTTACTTTGCCTTTATGAATTAAGAGTCTTTTAAGGAGGTTGACATTTCACTCATCTGAAAAAGCTTGGAATGTGACAGGGGAAAGGGAGGAGAAGTAAATCAAAGGGGTTAGCAATTTTCCAGATGCAATGTATTTTTCTTTTCTTTTCCACTGGAAATTTTAGAGAGCCTTCTGACATTTTAATTCCCTATGCAAAACCACAGTAGCAAAAAAATGCTTACGGCTTATATATCAAAAAACAAACACGCACACATGTGCACTTGCATAAGCCCATAAAATAAATATAAATTTGGATTTGCTGTTCTTTTAACTGAAAATATTTCATAATATAATAAAGCGTAATGTGACAAGTCAAAAAAAAGTTTCTTTTATTGTATTTATTAGATGTTTGTGTGTACAGTTTAATTGACACAATTTTAGTTTAAAAGCAGCAGCAGGTTTTGTAACTTACTCTTTTTCTAGTGTGTGATGCTAAGTTGGTTGATGTTGGCTTTTTCACTGAGTCGGTGCTGACTTTTTCATTTAAAAAGTAGCATTTATAGAAACTATTCTTGTGTCTATATTTTAAATCACACCGGAATATTTCAGTTATCACCTTTAGCCACATGGTTTCAGGAAAGTATGCCCAAATATTTCATGCAAATGCTGGCCATTTCAGAAGAGTTCTATTTCATGGGGTGGAAATTCACTAAAACATCCAGAAGTAAAAAAATCTTTTAGGCCTGAAGATAAATTCTCAGCAACGGGGGATATGCCCATTGTGTCTTGGAGCCAGAGAGAGAGAAATAACAGTCAACTCCCCAAAACACTCTGCTTCAATATTTACCTGACAGCTTTGGTATCTTGACATTTTCCCCAGTGCATTTCCTCCTTTATCAGATATTATTTTACAAGGGATTTCTTGTTATACAGAACTGACATAAATCAATCTATAACAGAGGAATTTGTTTAATACATTTATTCTTTTAAGAAGTTGCATGATCGTATTTCATCGACTCGTACAATAGAAAAAAAAATTTACTACTAAAACAGAGTTTGTGGAGACTGATGGATGGTAAACCTATTTAGTCTTTTCAGAGGTTCATTCTTAGATTTTAATGTTAAATAATAACTACTATTCATTTAAGCTGGTCTCACTGTATATCTTGACCTTTAGCAATTCCACACACAGCAGCTTATTGTGGTATCCTTTAAATATGAGAAATAGAATGTTTTACTTTGCCATTAAAAGAAAAATAAAAGAGTACTGTATGTTACATGGCCCATGAAATATTGGCAGTGTGCTCCTTGGCTTTCATTCGAAGAACGGCGATACTGGACGACCTTCTTTCAAATTCTGGCTTTGTTTCAAATGCATGTCCATTGGTAGCCCCAGTAAGAAGAGAGTCAGTGAAAAAATTGTTGAGGGGCACGTGGCTGAACTGGTTCTGGTGGTTTGAAAATCCTGTGTAACTGGAATCTGTCCGAGGCGAGTGAGAATAAGGCGTCATGCAGGAGGACGTGTCACGTGGTAACATGCACGAAGTAACCACAGAACCACCAGTCGTATTTCCTGCCCACAAATTGTTCTGAATCTGGAATATAGAAAACAACAAATATTACATTTACTCATTCTCACTTGTGTTCCTTTACATGGTTAAAAAGCGTTGACTCAATTTTGTCAACTATTCATTGTTTGCTCCCTTTGGGTGGTCTGCAGTGACATTCTGAGTACATAAAGTGATTACTAAAAGATAATTATTTGGAAGATTCTTCCGATCTGTTATACTGTAATAGATCACCAAAACCCACATATCTGACCACAGAAAATACTCTCAAGACATGTCAGTCTCTGGAGGATTCTTTTTATAGTTGTGATTTTTAAAATGAAATCTAGACTTAGTCATGATTCATGACAAATTCATGTGTTTAGAAGAGCAGTGTAAAATACGGTTTTAAGTTTAAATATAGTTTTCATCTTTCTAAACTCAATGACATAACTGCATTTTCTAAAGTTCTATAGTTGGACTCAGTGTGGCAGTTTCTGTTGGAAACCATTCCTGATATTTACTCTGTAGATATTTGTAATCGAACTCATTATTGGAAATGTTTAGCCTTTCATTGCCTTTTATTTCCTATAGCCTTAAATACATAGCTCTGTGAATATGAGCAATATATACATATTTTAAACATTTTTTTCTATGCTTTATCTATGATACAGTGAGGTTGCAACAGAATTATGACATGTAAAATAATTTAAAATTCTAAAACATGATGATTACCACATAATGAAAACACAACTGAGAAAAATATGCAGGTATTAGCAAAAATATCATAGGAGTACAATTAAAGTACTGTATAACATTTTATATAAGAATGAAAACTAGATTGTCACTTGTGCCCAGAAAATTCACATTTTTTAGTATTAAGAAACAAACACAAATTTCTCTAAATTTACTAGCAGGTAAAGGAGACACGAGGTTGAATTTGTATAATACAAGTTTTAAATAAGAGGTATCTTAGACCAGCTATTCAAGCAAGGACAAGGAAAAAAAAAGTGATCACATGCATTACTGAGAAGCGCAGAGAAAAATCATGCAACCAGTAGGAGCTGAGGGAAAATGAGAGAGAGTTTGAGCCTTAGAAAACAAAATTTAAAAATTGCAATATTATTACAATATTGCAATATTATTACAAAAATTTGAACTACAACAGAGCAGTAATACCTATGTTTATCACATCTGGCTTCCTTTTTTAAAATCATGATAATTAGTATCATATCCTCAATTGTTTTTAACACATACACAAATAACGTTTGCTTATATTTATTTTTACATAACAATTCCAGTCTACTGCATATAACCTCTGATGTAGTCCACAATACCCACACTTAAATCCTTCTTTTTAAGACAACTTATTTTCAATTAATAGCATAAAATGTTACTGAATCTTCTACATGGCACTGGTAGAGATGTTATTCTATCACTCAAGAAAAGACTGCTTAACCAGTTTCAAACATAAGAGAAAATTTGAACTAATTTTGTCTGTTAGTTGGGGCTTCAAAGATTGGCACAATGCTCACTTCAGTGTTATTTCAGAAATAGTTATTTTTATAAATATATTAATAAGCTGCTTTAAATATATTAAACCTGTGAGACATATCTATAGAGATATATAATGGTTTGAACTTCTATTAATCTTTAAGTCACCATGGGCTATGTTGTTTTAATTTTGGCTGATTCTACTAAATGTATCCCACTTTAGCCAAAATATAGTGATTGGTGCCACTGATTGCTGAGTTATGTATCTCAAACTAGTAAGAGGGACTGTTAATGTCATTATTCTGTCAACCTAGCCCTTCTAACTTGATCTGGGTGATTTTTCTCTGACATTCAATCAAACATTGTGCTACACTGCAAAACCCACAGTCACATGTCTGACAAAAGGGCTTTCAGGAAATGAAAGTGAACTTGCTTGCTTATTTTTGAAAAAGTAAATGAAAGGCAAAATAGGGGTAGAGAGATTATTTGCATGTTAAGTTTGTTAAAGGATTCCTCAATTTATACATAGTATCGCTGAAATTTATTAAAATCATCTACTCATATTCCAAATGCTTAGAAGTATATTTAATAACTAGGTTAAAAAAAAGGAAATAACGATGGTAAAGGTAAGGAACCTATGAATGTAAATTATTTTCTTAATTAAAACTTATTATATATTAAAGTTTATAATATATTAAAGTTTAATATATTTAAAATAATTCACATTAATCTACCTACAAGTTGAAAATAAACTCTTCAGTTCCCCTGGCACAGACAAATATTTTTATTTTGATCAAAACTTCTTATCTGGACATAAACAAGTTAAATGTGCTACTATTGGTGAAAGAATTTCTAGCATATAGAAAGAAATATTTTCTGAACAGAACAGACTGGTAAAGCAAGTTACTACAGTAATATTTTAGTTGGATTTGAGAAGATACCCATATAGTCCCTTGGGTCATGATAATGTTGCACATTTTTACTGGTATGTCCTATCTCTTCATCTCTATCTCCTCCACCCCGTATCTTTCTTTCATTTAAAAATTCCTGGCTTGTCTTCATCTGACTTTAGGGTTTTAGTTGGTTTTGATATCGGAAGTTAGATGCAAATCATAAAAAAGACAATATCCCAAATGAATTGAGGTTTTGCTTCCTCTGAAGCATTCCCTCTGGATGATTAAACATCTGATAACAGCAATCAAAATCATGCTTATGACAGCTAATGGTTACCAATTAATTACCATATGCATGGTATTAGATGTACGGTGAAGACTCCTAGTCATTTCTATACTCTAAAAGATGCTTCTTTGCTCTTAGTAGCCCCATTTTGTAAAACGTAAAACTATAGAACAGAGAGTTTAAGAACCTTCCTCAAGATGTGTAACTCCCAATGGTAGAGGCCAAATCTGAACCCAGGAAATCTTAAGAAATGCAACAATGATATAAAAACTAGTCTTACAAGCTGAAATTGTTTATTTACTTATTCATAAGTTTAACTTTGTGGGGGTTCATAAGCTCTATTCTCTGAAAGCAAAATCCCCAATGTTTGCTCATAACTTTTTCTTCATCCCGCAGCTTAACACAATACACGATAAGCACTTAATATAAATTTAGTAAATGACTGAAAAAATCTTGAGGAATATGAAATTTGAACTGATCCATCTTGCAGGTGTAACCAAAATTTTATGGACAATTTATGCTAATATATCTAAATTTTATTTCACGATATGAGCTCTATAATCACTGTTCTGCATAATCTTGACAATTATCACGAAAATTTCATCCCCAGACACTGTTAACTGTATTTCCCTAGGTAATTTTATTTTCCTATCAAGTACTTATTCTTCATCATAGATATATCTTCTTGGAGATTTTGACTCATTAAGCATGGGGTGCGGCTTATGGAACCTGGATTAAAATAATGGCAATGACAATATTACAGTAATTCTGAAAATCACCTGGGATTAGGAGACACTACTGAAGTCCAACTTCCTTCCAAATACAAAAACCCCTTGTGCACTTTCAATTATATTTAATTTTTGTGATAAGAAGCTCACTCTAAAAATTTTTCATTCCCTTTTGGGGAGCTCTGTAAAAAAGTGAGCTGTTCTCTTCCTCTATCACTTCTATTTTTGTTCTTTAAAATGATACAGAAGAGGTAGCATCCTTCTTACATGTGAAAATCTTCAAATAGCTTAGGCAATTATTACACAAGTTTCTTTTTCTTAAGCATTCCTCAAATTCAGTATTTGATCAAATAACAAAGCTCCTAGAGCTTGTGGTTGAATAAATCTAGTGCTGTCAGGTGGGCTCAGTCTTTGGTCCCTCCATCCCTCCACCAATTCTATTTTTATACAAGTGGTCATTTTAAAACTATGTGCTTGAACCTACAAGGCCTATTGTCTAAAACTGTATATATATTTGTTAACAGAGAAGCCACGCAAAAATCTCACTAACTCATTAGAAGAAATATTATATTTGCTGTTAGATTTTGGAATGACAGAATACATTTTTTTTTCCTAAATAAGATCACTACTTTTCTTTTTTGGACTATTTCAGAGATACCTACAATGGTGGAGCTCAGCACCAAATAAATTTTAGCGTTTTTTTTTGCAGGCCTCTAACTGTATAATATTAAAGAGCTTCACAATCAGGAACACCATTATTAAATAATATCCACGTTCTACTTTCCAGTGTGCCAAAAAAAAAAAAAAGAAAGAAAGAAAGAAAGAAAGAAAGACTGCCTTTACATTTTTTCTTTATTGTGTTTAAAAGGAGTAGAAAATCTAAAAACATTCCATTTTTTTTTTAAACATTCCATGTTTTAATGTGCTTCACAACGTTTTAAAAAAGTTCTAGGGGTACCGTTCAAAGCATTGTCCAGGGAACTTAGCCAACTGCATCCCATTAGCAAGAATGGAGGTTCGGCTGACTTACTACACTCTACTTTGAACATTTGCCCCTTAATGTTTTTCTAATCAAATGAAAAGTTAACACTTAATTATTCCATGACTTTGAATTTAGGAGGAAAGTTTTTTGTTTTTTTTTTTTGTCTGATTATTTCCAAATAGAAATAAAATTCATTTAATACTCATTTTTCTTCCAAGGAATTAAAAGTAATACATAGGAAAGAAAGGGTCAATATGTATGTGTATTTTACACACACACACACACACCCCACACAAATACACGAAGAGTTTTTCACTGTGGATATATATTCATGAGTGGAAGTCATATGGTCAATAATGAATGAGAAGTTAGAAATCTCATTTACCTTCATTTTAGAAACTTGATATATTCTTTTATAATCAAAACTACAAAGAAAAATTTAGTATATTAAACCTGGTGTATATTTCTAATATATTTGCTGACTTTATTATAGTAAGCAACTTTTTGTACTTAAAAAAAAACCTTTTAAAAGAAATGCAAGTTTGTCTTTGCATTAGCTGTAAAGTACCATGAAACTAAAAAACTAAAAACAAATAGTTTCGTGACAGAATTACATATTCTATTTCCTCACGTTAGTGCAATTTAGAAGATACTACCCTATGGAATTTAATCTGGATCTAAGAGACACACTTAATAACATGAAATCAATGAGTAACAATCATTCCCTAATTTTAAAGCAACTCTTTAAAACTAAATATTTTTCTACAAAAACAAATTTACTTAACCTTACTCTTTTCCTATATAGAGATTGCTCTTACCTGCCACCAACATCCATATGTACACACATACATACACACAAACAGCCCACACACGCACATCATGCTACACTCATACTACCCTCACACCATATGCCTACACACGTCCCTGTGGGAGTTAAAGGTTGCTTTAAAAAGACACAGGTCAGGGATTCACAAAGAGGTATCTGTAATAATGTTTTAGCAATAGCTTCTTTGCATTAAAATCCAAAAGTTGATCTTTGGTTTTCCTCTTTGAGAGAATGTTTCCATTTATTGACCACTTTGTAGAGTGTTCAATACTTACTATATAGATTTATTACCACATTATCACTCATAATTTACCAGATTTTTTATATGGTCTCTTTAAAAAATGCAAACATGAGTTTCCGCAAAAGCAGTTTAATTTTTTAAGAGGCCATTATATTCTTTACTAGCATAACCCTCCCTTTAAAATTTAGGGTGATAAAATGTTAATAAGAATCATACACTTAGTAACTTGAAGATATTTTTAGCTGTTGACTAATTTTAGGGTCCCATTACTTTTCTAGTAACGACATCAAGAAGTTGCTGGCAGGGAGAAAGAGTATAAATGTTTTTCTAAATAGTGAACTTGCTACCGGTGAGTAAGTCTCACTTACTACCAGAGAATAAGTGAATAAGTCTCAAATACTGATACTTTGTCCATCTGGAAAAAAAATCCCAATTAAATTAATTACATAGTGAAAAGATTTATCTGAGCATGTTCAGGTGCTACCTAAGATAGAAATGAGGGTACATTTTCATCAGTGCCTACTTATTATCTGTAATTTACACACAAAAAATTCAGTTAATATACAATTTATTAAGATTTTTTGGAATTAATTTACATTTCAAAAATTTCAAAAATATACCTTTTCAACACATAGTATCATTAAGATGTAGTGATTAGAAATTACTTATCGGGAAAAGATCATATATTAAATACTGGTTGCTACTTTGATTTTTTAAATAAAATTCCATCTTAGAAATGTGTACAGAGATTTGGAACAAGAAAGAGTGAATTTTCCATTAAAAAAATCACTGCAAGATATAACAATCATATAACACTAAAAATCTAAGAAGAAAACCGCTTTATAGAAAAATAAGTATATATACCTTTTAGTGCAAAAATTAAAAGCACTAACACTCATAAGAAATGTTAGTGTCTGGAAATTTTTAGAATGATATCACATAAATGTGTTTAAATTTTGCATTAATACTATTTGAAATACGTGCTTCAAGCCAAAAGTATAAGAAACGTTAAGGACATTTTTTTCTCTTCTTTCAGTGTTGGATGTGTTCTTAAACTGTATGATAGTTATGATCACTAAAAAGACTAATAAGAAATCTCACTTTATATGCCTTAAAATGACACTTTTCAAATCAACTCACTTAAGGACAGAATAAAATAGTAGCACTTAGGATTTGCTATTTTACTTATTATTCAGCAACAATGATCAACATGGAGTATTTTTCAATTAGTCACATTATTTTTCATGTATTTTAATATATGCATGATAGCCATTGTTGACAGTGCTTGATTCATTTTTAATGACACAATTCTCCAATTAAAACAAAATCCATGATTATATATATAAGAAACAAAGATTAAAATATAAATTTTCCTTGTGAATTAATAATTTAAAATATAAATCAATATGCAAATACTTTAATCTGCACAGAATATTTTTAAATTTAGAGATTACATGAGGCTTAATAAATATGACTAGTGAAAACTCTGAATTAAAATATATTGTAAGTTCACATTAACAATAACAGTGTGTGCTGCAGGTTTTAACCCACAGGTCTGTTGTCAGGCTTAATTTCCCCTCTTTTTCTTCTCCAACCCCTGTAAGGTAGTTTTTATATATATAAGCAACAATAGCACTTTTCAATAATTTATTCTTACATTTTCCTTATTATTTATTTTGGTAATCTCAATTTATTAATTTATTCTTTCCTCCTAAAATATAACACACTCATGACCAATTCGGTTAAATTCAATACTTTAACATCAATCACCTATTAAAAGCAAAAAAAAAAAAAAAAAGAAAATCAGCTAACTTATTATTACTGTGTAAAGTCATTAAGTCATATTAAACTTGAATATCACATTTTTCAAAAAATATGTCTAAAGTCATAATCTAAGATATGAATGTACTTTGCTCCTTTTGCAGGGTATTTTTTTTATCTCTGTAAAGTGTTTGTATTTTCAACAAAATAAAAATTATTCCCTCTTTATGTCTAGCTGCATCCTCACTTAATTGATGCCGATAATACCTGCTTCATGTTACATGTAACTTATTTTTAATATAAATTTATACATATATATGAAATACCCTTCATAAAAATTGTTATACAGCTTGTATATTTTATACATTAAATTAAATTAGCAATTTTATGTCAATATGACTTGCTGACCCAATGATGTTAATATTTTTGTCCCTCCATTCCTCCTAAGAGAAGTTTTACTCTGTCACTATGGGACCATTTCATTGGTTGTCTCATAGATATGAGAATATTTATTCTACAATGCATCAAGTATAGCTACATTACTAACATTTAAAAAAGATTTTTGGTTATTTATTTACTGTTTCAGATGCCTTTAAATTAAATACCATAGTGGTTGAAGGAGACAAGTTCCATATTCTTTACTTAGCTTAAGTAAAGGGAAACTTTAAGACTAGTAGAGAGTTGATGCTACTCCTAAGAAGGGCAGAGTGAACAATATTTTCGCAATCACTATTTTATAGAAATGTTAACATTTCCTTTAAAAAATGTGTAATGACAATGTTTGAAACAGAATTTGTTAAACTAGAAATGTTGTACAGCGTTCATCTGTATTTTAAATTATTCCAATGACTACAAATTATTTGTAACTTAAATCCAGTCTTTGGTATGTTCAAACTCCAAGCGGTGTATATTTATTAAGCCATCTATTAAACAACAGAAAGCAAAACACTGCATAGGTCCTGTTGTATATTATGTAAACATAGATTTAGTTATGATTCTCACTATACACTAAGTAAAACCCTATGGAAAATTTTGGTGGGAAACAATTTCAAACTTTTTAAATTTTTTGATGAAAATATTTTCTTCTTGACAAAATAATTTTGGTGGATTAAGAATATACTCAAACATTCCTTACATTACCATATTTGGTTGTCTTAAAGAGGAAAGTACCTTTAACTAAATTTGATCTTTCCCTACATCCTTAAGTAGTGAATTTACTCAAAAATCGGATTAGTTTAAATGCTACAATAATAGAACATTCACACTTCTTAGCTACCTCTCTACTGTAGAATCAATAATGACTAAGGGCTATTATAGAGTTGTTACTATTTATTGAGCACTCGTTATGTATTAGGCAATGTCCTAAGTACTTTGCAGAAACTATTGTTTCTAATCTTCACAAACATCATATGAACTTGTATACCCATTTTATAAATGAGGAGAAACATGCCTAGAGGTTAATTCATTTGCCAAAGGTCTAAAATCTATTAAGTAGCAGAGTCGGGATCTGAACCCACAAGTCCCTGGCTGTGAAGCCCATAGTCAAACATTAACACCAGGCCCTCCTCAAGTCCCATGACTTGGTTCCACAGACTTTTTGGAAATCAATTTAATCCTCTCAGTACAGAAAAAGTAATCCTCCACACCACCAACTCTTGCACCAACAATACCTCCGTTTTACAAAGAAAAAATCTGAAGATCAAAGAAGTCAGGAGACTTACCCAAAGTTACCCAGAAAGTAAATGATAAAGCTGATGCACATGTGATCTGAGCCAAACCTAAGGGCCTGAAACTATAGAGTTTCTCATAAGAATGAAGGCTGGCTCTAATCCTCCAGAAAATGTTTAAATCTTGAAAACTATTTTATTCAACAAAACAATTATTTAAAGAAATACTTTGGTGTCTATAAATTAGAAATAAATTAGAATCTACTCTTGATAGATGTTTGCTTTTTCAACTCAAAGACAAAATTATATAGGTCTTTTTGGTCTGCTGGGTGTAGGTTGCATCAAGAAGTGTCTGCAGAATTTAGTACGAATATCACCTAGTTTGTATTCTGCCCAAAAATCAAGAGATTTTGTCTGGATCATTTACATAACCCCCGTGCATCACACACAGTACCTAGCATGTATGTGTTGACTAAAATGCAAATAACTCTGGAAGAAAAAAACAATTAAGTCAAAAGGGTTCTGCAAAATCTCCGTAATCTATTCCTTTCAAAAGAGGAAGAAATTGAGACTTAGAGAGGGAAAGTGAACTGCTGAGGACTCCAGAGATGGTTAATAGCAGAGTTCCAGAAATCATCTGTTTTAACTGAAAATTGATTACTTTGGGGTTCATAACATATTCCAGAATGTTGAAGTGAAACGGCTTTTTTTCACATCTATTCGGTGCATACATAATTTGCTTAATACTGTTGTAATACAAAGTTAAGAACTGAATCATCCTTTTTGAAACATAAATATTTTTTAAAAATGAATACCTGAAAACAGTCTAAAAAGTATCCACATTTTTAAATGCTTTATATCATTATTTATATATTTAAAAAATGAAAGCACGTTTGCTTTCCAAAGTGATTTGGTCTTTTAGGGTCAAAATTGAAATATTTCATTGCTCAGTGATGCTGCGTAAAGAGCTCTGAACCCCTGCACTCAGAAAACCTGGACTTAAATTCAATGAGTCAATGGCAGTAAGAAAGAAGCCTGGGTTAAAAGAAGCCCTCAACTGGTAGGTATTAATTTTACCAGTAGGGCTGTTGTTACTATTTTGTAATGAGAGCAATGGAAACAAAGTATTTAGAACACTTTAGAAAATATTAATTACTATTAATAAATAAAGCTATTATAGGTTATATAGTGATACTTTCACAGTTGGCAAGATTATTATCCACATTGAACAGACCTGAAGAGATCATTTTTTCAACCATTTCTGTTTTCATGTATTTCTGTGTATGCTTTTGTTTTCCTGCCAAATTGTTAGTTCTTTATTTCTGTCCTGTTTCTAGTTTTCTAGTTTCCAACTTTTTGGTAATTAATATTTTTTTCTGTAATTAGTAACAGTAACCAAACTCAGTGTCTTACTGCGCTGAGTTGTTGGATTCTGTTTTGGTTCTTATTTTTCTGATTATAATTTCTATTTTCAAGACACATGCTTAAAAAAAAGTTTCCTTTAGGCTGAAGCTTGAGAGACATGATCTTGGCATAATTATTTCTTAAAAATAAAAAAAAGTCAACCACATATTTTTAAGTTCAGATGGAATTTTCCTGGCTTTATCCAATACCCACAGCAGGGAGTGAAAGACATTTTGATTTCAGTATTTTTGGCAACCAAATGTCTAATGACTTACCAATATAAGAAATACAATAGATTTTACAGTATTGATTTTTATTGTTGATGAATTATACTGTCAAAATAACTTCAAAAACAATAACTTCAACATGTGATGCTTGTGTTACCATACTTAAGAGTTGGTATAACCAATGTACATAAATTATAGAGAAACCACAGGGAGAATTAGTGCACAATTTCCATGATTTGTGAGGGGAAATTTTTAAATTAATCCTTTGTTGGAGTGAAAAAGACTATCAAATGTATAATTTGATTGTACCATCTCCCTTCCTGCTTAAGGTACTCAGTAGGTCACCTCAGTGTGCTAACTGACAATCTCTAAAGCTATGAGGCACGATAACACAATGGTAAAATAATCCTAGGAAAAAAAGCATGACTAAGTATATTAAGTTACATTAAGCCCTTATAAAGAGCTTAGTTTGTGCCAGGCACTATTCTAAATGTTTTATGTTGCACTGAAGAAGAAAGGGAAGTTAGAGATAAGGCAACCACCAGCAAAGCACAGGGAAATGGGGAAAAAGCAAACAAACAAACAAACAGAAATGGGGTTCCCAAGGAAAGAAATGAAGACTGAAATAAAAAGGTGCAAAAAAAAAGTATGTTGTAAGACTGCATAAAGTCCATTTGAAAAGAGTACATTAATTTGTAACTTTACTATTTCTAAATTCATCACAGCGAAGTAGTTCGAAATATATCAAGTACCTGACAATATACACCATCTCTGTCGTTTTTATTGTTATTTTACTGGCTCCGAGTATAGTTTCTGCTCCCCTGAACTAAACTGCAGACTTGAATAATACAACTTAAGCCTTACGCTTCTTTGGTATTCATTTATTAATTATTCAATCTTTTTGACACAGCAGTTGAGAGAGACAGTCTATTGGAAGAGTTAAGATCTTGCACGTGGGAGCCAGACTGCCTCTGATGAAATCCCGGCTTTGCCACTAGTGAAGGTGAGTAAGTATCTCCCCTCTCTGTGTCTCAGTTTCCTCATATGGAAAATGAGGATAATTCACTAATAACACCTTGCGTAAGATGATCATGGTAAGGATGAAACGAGTTACTCCATGTAACCCGCTCCAAACACAGCCTGATCCCGGAAGGGCAATGGCTGTGATGGCTGTGTTAACAACTACGAAACCACCACAGCGCCTGCTGTCATGGAGCTTAGAGCCTACCAGGGAGACTTCCTCACATCACTTTGTTCACTACTCATCTAGGACACTCAAAACTATTCAGTGACTCGAAGCTTATTGGCCCTATGTTGATAAGGAACAGAGTATATATATATATATATATATATATATATATATATGCTTTTAAATTTGGAGGAAAAAATAAGGGACCTCCTTTAAGATAAAATGTTAGAGTAAGAAAAACAAGGTTCTTCTGATGGCAGGTCTGGACATGTATTCCAAAGGTCCTGTCGTCTCCTGGTAGACTGCAGTGGCGAGGCTTAGCAGCAGAAGCCCTTCACAGGCTGTCCTGTAAGGAAGCACTCCTGTAATCATGGGCCATTGCTGTCACCACGGGCCAATTCCTTAACTCCCATGGGTCTCATTTCCTAATGATTAGAAGGACTGAACCAGGTGATCTCTAAGGCTTTTACTCACATATGATATTAAATTAATAAATTTGGTGAATTTATCTGGAAGGGTGAAGGTCTCAAAATAGGTTTTTAAGAATCATAAAAAGCATCAGAATACAAGGATGTGCAAAACTAAAGGACTGAATTCATGCTCACAAGGTATGAACTTAGAGTTCAAGAAAATGAATACCCTTAAGTTTGGAGTTGTGAAGATTTGGTTACTGGACTATCAGGGTATTCCCCCAGCATATATGTTACCTATTTGTTTTCAAAATGGTCTGTAACAATGTAACATCCTTAAACAGTAAGGAATGAAATAACAAATATCTTGCTCCCTATAAGTGTTCCTTATCATGTATCAAATACAGTTCTGAATACTATAACTCAGTAACAGGAAAAATTAATGTCCAGTTAAAAAGATAAAAATGTATTTTGTTTACACGAATTACAAACTGTGAAAAAGAAAAAAAAAGGCCTCGAAATTAAAAGGAAATAATGAGAAGAAAAGAAATCTAAATGCTCTTTAAAATGAGATGAGAGCTCCCATATAAAGGGGTGGATGTGTTTTTTAATGCGATAAAATTTTTAAATGATCTCCAGTACTAATCCTATGTATGTTTTAAGTAACAAAGGGCTAAATGTTTCCCTGGAACAATGCATAACTTCAAAGCTGGAAAGACAACATAAGAAAAGAGATATTTTTAAGTGGAACTGAAGGTTTCATAGACCACACCAGACACTAGGTTAGGGGATGGTTCATAAAACATTAGCCACAGAGACAGCACGCCAAGCAATGCTTTATTTATTTTTTTAAAAGTTAACAAAGGAAATGAGTCTGAATAGTTAAAATGTAGACTAATTAAAAGGCTTATACCATGAATGATGCTACTTCAGTTGTTGCCAATGTGTAATAAGGAAGGGACCCTAAAATATTTTTGAACAAATGGCTCTAAAAGAAAATAATAACATAATAAATATTTTAGTAAAATAAGCATCTAACAAGCATGCAAAAAGTCTTCTGGAGGTTAAAATTTTCATTCTTGACTATTGCATTAGATATAACAAAGCCAATAATAATATCCCTTTTAAGAATATACAAACCACATCTATTTTTCGCAATCAGTATTCTCTGAAGTTTACCATACCTGTGGATAGCTGTCAGTCCTTGGCAAAACTGATATATCATAGGTGGCAGCAAAATGGCTTTTAGCTTGTTGTATTTGGCCATAACGTTCTCTTTTTCTCCACTTGGCCCTTCGATTTTGAAACCAAACCTAATTTTTTTAAAAAGTAGAATTTTAGCTGAGGAATATTTGAAAAGGCAATGGTGATGTTAAAAGACACAGACCGGAAAGAACAAACCAGGTCAACAAAATCACTAAGAAAGAAATTTATGTCACAAAAGTATCCACAAATTTTACTTTCTATTTCACACTGATAAGTGGTACGTCCATGAGGCAATCTAAATTAATAGAAAGGGAGGAAATACTTAAAAAATGATTTAATATGGCTCAGCCTCTTTTTTTTTCATCTTGGAAAATAAAAAGGAATTAGATTATGTGATTTTGAAGACTCCTTATGTCTCCAAATTATCATAGATAATCCTCCTCTCAGAGAATGCTGCAAATCTGGAAGACATTCATGACTTTTTAGTTTGGGGTTATGCACATGACATTAACCCAGCCAAACTATAACCAAATTAATATCTGGATCTGTCAAAACAATTATCTTGAGAACATGTCACAAAGTAAAGACTGTGCTGGGTTGTACCCATACTTAGATAATCTTAGAAAAATTTAAACACAAAGATTACACCCAAAACATATGGTACTGGCAGAAATATCATGATTGTTTAGAAACAGAAAATATTAAGATCACATATTATATTGAGCATGATAAAGACTATAGGTAAAATGGAACCATCTGAAATTGAACTCTGGTTTTAAAATATACAAATGTGCTTATTATGTAAATTACACCACTTATAATACTTATCTTCCCTTATAGGAAATGCTCAGAAATCTCCAAATCATTTCTCCAATATCAGAGACTTACAGGTAACACAAATAATAAGATAAATGGAAAGATATAACCAAGTTCAAGAAAGCCTATGAGTTACTACAGCCTCTACAGCATCACTAAGCTCTCATCCAAATTTCTCCATTTCTATATTAACAATATTTATCCTAACAACCATCTTCCTCAGAGGGTTAAATAATCACTAATTCACACCAGGAACTCTCCAGAATCTTCACTTTAATATTTTAATGGATTAAAGGAAGACACAAAAAGTTATATTCAGTATGTGTTATTTGATATTTTTGAGTAGACATTTCACGAGCAGCTGTCAGGAAGCTCTTCAGTCTTTACAGAACTATGTTCAGAATATGAAATACTTACAAAAGAAGCTGGAAATCACATATCAAAGTGCAGACTGTTAAAATTTATTTGAAATTTTTACTCTTTTTCATAATCAATTGTAATCTTCTCAATCTTTACCATCACACTTATGCATACATATTAAGCCTCAGTTCAATATGCAAGCATGTGCTGCAAATTTAAGATGGCACTTTAAAGAGTTTCCCGCAATTAAAACAAGGCAATGAGAGCTACCTGTTCCGTATGGTTTCTTAGAACGCTGCTGGTAAAGGTGTATTACACACAGTGCCCAGGGCTCATAATAACAACAACAAAACAAAACATAACATATTTTCTTCCTGTCTTCACAGGCACTAGGAGTATAGTAAGAGAATTTAGTAATGAAGTTTTTTATTTTTTTCATTGAGAAACAGATCTTTAGAGTCTCCTTAAAATAGGTATGAATTATCACTCTGATTTGAAAAGCCGGGAAGAGAAAATCTGAGTAAATTAGGTTCGGGTTGGCTCTCTGTGCATGTTTTTAGACAAAAATCAATCAGGAGTTGATGAAATGTTAAGGGAAAAACATCCATTGTGCACAGCTGATCACTTTATAAGTAAACATATTTTTCTATGGTTACAAGTATAACTAACTCAAATATATGAACACAAGGCAAAAAAAAAAAAAAGAAATAAAACAGCACACACATGTGGGACCGATGTTAACACTTGACAATTCAAAAATTCTTCATTAGCATCAACTTTCTGTATATTTACTTCCTGAACTAAAATAAAGTAACTATTCGCTCCACAAGCTAAAGAAAAATTCTGCTGCTTGGTATTCCTGCACCACCAAATGTTGCCTTTAATGACAAAATGGCCTTGCAATGGCTTAATCTTCAGAAGAAATACTATTACCCTCAGGACAAAATTCTTCACTATCTTATTCATTTCTCTATTATACTGTATGGGAATTGCAAACTTCAATATTCTCCTATTTAACGTGGTAAAAACGCACAAAGAAACAGGCTATTCCCTGAATTTGTTGTTACTTGAGAACTAATAAAACGTAGCTTAAGAATACCAACTCTAGTAAAAATAAAATATGCCTAAGAGATAGAATTTTACCTAATATAATTTTTTCAAATGATTTAAAAAGTTTAGTATATTGTGCCAACCAATTCGATAATTTGAATGTAACTTAAAATATAATTGAGTATATATTTTAAAATTACTTCAAGATCATTATTTCTATTGCCTCTGCAAAAAAAGATATAAGCTATCTACATTTAAAAGTTAAAATGGAGTGGCAAGGCAACTATTAGAGCTAGAAAAATTATAAGTGAGCTATATGATCTTTATGCATAATAAAAATAAGTTACGGTATATGCAACAATTGCAAATTTGTGAGATTGTTTCATTTTTTCTTTATTT
Organism: Potos flavus; assembly: GCA_028534135.1. Lineage (NCBI taxonomy): Eukaryota > Metazoa > Chordata > Mammalia > Carnivora > Procyonidae > Potos > Potos flavus. The sequence goes on from CM052897.1 coordinate 29,607,004, forward strand.
TATTATAACCCCACCTAATAAAATTATAGATCTATGGGCCCTTACACAAATAATTTACCAATATCTGGTATGTAACCTAAAAGGAACTTTAATGCCTGATAAAATATAAAAAACAAAATAAAATAAATGTATTAGTAAATAGCTAGCTATGATTCTGGTTTTTTGCCCCTTAAAAATTAATGTTTAAATTAGAGATATTTATGATATTCTGTTTTTTTAAATAATCATTAATTTGTATGCCTATGTAATAAGTCAAGTGTTCTTTTATGTTTTTGTGTGTGATTAAATTCTTTCAAGGAAAAAGAAATTTTAGTAGACCTACATGCATATAGTACGTTGTTCTATATCTTTAGTTGGAGAATCAGTTTCTTCTTTTGTGACAAAATGCAACAATTGAATTGTTCTACCAGTATCTCCTCCTCCCAACACACACCCAAGGCCTTTATTGGCTCCTACCTGCACCCTGGCCTCTGTGAGCTCTGTCCTCAGAGCAAGCTGTTCTCTGACGTATACATCCGGGTAATGGGTTTTCTGAAAGACCTTCTCCAGCTCCTCCAGCTGCAGGCTGGTAAAGGTAGTTCGGTGTCTCCGCTTCTTACTGCTGGATACGTTGCTGTCACATTTATCCCCAAGTTCATCCAGTTCTCCCTTTTCTGGCATCCCTTTCACGGGAGACATCCGGAGACTGTTACAGTTGTCCATAGCTCTATTTAGTTCGGTGTGAAGAGGCTGTCCTTCTACTTTAGTGATCCCATAGTTCACTGTACCCAGAGGGGGGAAAACAACAGTTCTCAGGATTGTGAAACATTTCAATGAAGAAATGAAGTAATTTACAGCATCAGGAAAGCAGTCTGTTTACTGTGCCAGTATTAATTCAAGCATCACATCCTGTACTATTATTAATCCACTTTGGCCAGTTTAAGATCATTGAAAAATGTGTTACATGGAACTCATATAATTTACCAGAATTTTCGGTTCTTTTTTACAGGGCTAATGTAATGCTTAGGCACATAATTTATAATCAAATAAGGTGATCAAATTAAAAGATGCTCTAGATTTAAAAAAAAATTGAGCATAATCTTTGAAAAGTGAGCCAAATTTAATGTAAGTGGTGTACGTATGTATTCACAGCAGACAAAATCAAGCTACTTACATGGCTTAAGAAAGAGTTCGATTTGTAAAAATTGAAAATTTTCAATTTAAAAAATAATGTCTGTAAACCCAAATCCAAACTCTTCCCAAAAGTTATCTTCCTGCTCCACACAAAAGGTATGGACTACAGATTTAAGATATGGTTTTGTTTCTACTATGTTTTGAATATTTTGACTGTATACTCATGTCTGCTTTTTAATGTTTTTTTTTTTTTTTTCAAAAAGTGACCTGATAAATTAATGACTTTCATATCAGTTTCTGGAAGTGCTTCTTATAGAGCAGAACCAGATTCAAGCAGAATTCTTTAGCGTAAATACTCACTTGCGATTCTTTCTAAATAGGTCGTATTTACGCATAACTCATAAAAATTGTTTTAAGATAGAAAGCTTTATTTTTCCCTAAAGCAGAGACATTAAAACATCTATTAAAAGATTACAAAAGATGTCATCTTCCATTCTGTTTGAGGGTGTTTTACTTTCAGTGATTTCCTGCAGATTTGATTGCATGCTTGCAATATGATATAAAACAAAAATCTATCACATGGTGCCACACACACACACACACACACACACACACACACACAGAAATGCAATGGATGCACATAATGAAATTGGAAAGAGTTTTTGAAAAAGTAAAGAACCCAGCCAGAACAGTAATTTCCAAGGAACTGCCATACTTTTTTCATTTTTATCTGTTTTTAAATTGTCTCATAACGTATCTTAGCAACTGCTCTAATCATTATACCAATGTTTTGAACTTTAAGACCTAAAATAATTTAAATGCTTAATATCGTTTATGCAAAAGAGGTGATGTAAAACCAGATATAAAGAAGAGCCATGACTGATTAACAATAAGGTTTTGTCTAGGGCTGAGTTAAATGGGGAACTTCGGTAATTAGGGATGGGGGAGGGGAAGCAGCCGTGAGGCTAAGGGCATCTCAGGAGAAAGACAGGAGCTTTCCTAAATTTAGCGAACTGCTGCCTCCATTCATCCTACTTAATATTTTCCTACTAAAATTCATCCTAAAAGTGTGATGTTCGTTAAAAAGTTGTTAAGGTATCAAAAATCACCTATTTTTCTTCTTGTTTTGGATTCCCGACAATTTAAAATAGGATGTAGTCCTACCCAGCAGTTAACTCACGACATCAGAGAATCGTTTTTTGTTTTTTAAATCCTGTTCATTCAAATAACTTTAGGTATACATATAAGAATTCCAAAAATAAAGGTATTGCAGTCTGATATACAACCAGAAAGCCAAAAACTTAGCATATTAAAAATAAAAATTAATTGCGTGTGTCCTTCTAAACAAGTGACTGAAACGATTTAACTGATTTTCTCTGTCCTTCCCACCTATATTTTTGGTTCAACCTTGCAAGTCAAAAGTAATTTGCAACGTTGAATAAGTAAAATATACGAGATGGTTTAAAAAAAAACAACTTACTGTGTACAAAGTATTTAGAAAATGAGCTCCTATGAGCCAGTATCTTGCCAGATTTTGACTCTCCATTAAAACAGGGGGCGGGAGGCTTGTTGTAAATATTTCACACTTAATTCGTTTGTTATTTTAAAGCAACCCGCTCCTTACAGCTTAACTGTGGAATATATACAATGATAAGGAAAAGTCCTCTTGGAATTGTAAACTTGCTTTAGCTGTCGCGATTTAAAAAAAAAATAGGTTTGTATTGGGTTACAAGATAGAAAAGATAGATGGTTTGTTTTGATAACATTTTGACTTTGAGATACTTGGCCGTTCAAAGTTGAAGATTTCACCCAGAAGCATTCCGAGAGAGGGCTCTTAGGTGGCTTTTAATATGGAGTCAGAAAAATAGACAATACAGAGTTCCGGAGTGAGTGCTTATATTAGGGATTCTTTACTCGAAGCTACTGAAAGGGATTTGGTGTTTAGGAAAAAAATTATGCGTGCTGTATTGCAAACCCAAAGAATCAGAAGTCACGACTTCACACAAGCTAATCTAGTAATCTTCCAACTTCACAAAGAAACATACGGCTACGTCTTGGAAAACTTTTTAAAAAGTTTTTCACCTAAAGGAACTCAGAGTTTTCTTATTCGTGACGACAGTGACGTCGTCTAACGAGCTATGATCGATTTCAGCTTCGTCTGCGGGGGCAGCGCGTCGGGCTCACAGAGGAAGAGCGCTGTCTTGACTCAATTACACTCTATTTACCGCCCCTATCAGTTTACGCCTGGGTCCCAGATAGAGGGAGTCCGAGACCCAGAAGGGACAGGGGCACTCGACAGCTGAAAGAGAACCGCACGGAGGCAATCCAGTGCCTCGTCCGTCCTTTGCCCCTCAAGGTCGGCTGCAGCCAGAACGCCGCTTCTTAAAACGCTCACTGTTCTATTGCCTTCCTCCGCCCTCCGGGCTCTCTCGCTCCCCCTTTCCTTCCTTCCTTCCTTCCTTCCTCCCCGCCTGCCTGTCCCGACAAGTCCCCGCACTTAGGGTTTGCGGAAGGGTGGTGGAGGCTGGGGCTGGCGACTCACCGCCGCTCTCCTGACAGGGCGAGGCTCTCTCCAGGCGCACGTGATGCTCGGCGCGGGGCAGGGGCCCGAAGGCCTGCACGCATTTGCCGGCCGACGCTTTGCTGTAAAAGGACTCATTGTCCAGCGTCTCCATAACGTGCTCCAATGCGCCTCCTGCGCCCATGTAGAAGTCACTGTTTTTACTCGGCGGGCTCTTGAGGGCAAACTTCTCGCTCAGAAACTCCATAATCCTGGAAGGCTGTCGCGGAGCTCCTGGGGCGCGGAGGCTGGAGATCGCTGGGGGAGGGAGTAAGTGGGCGGGAGAAGGGAGGGCCGAGGAGGGAAGGGGAAGCGAGCGCTGCGGCGCCGGGAGCTGCCCGGCTCCGAGCCCTTTAATATGTCCCGGCTGGAAAGGGGGCACACGAAGTTGCTTTTATATCTTGAAACTCAGCTGGGCTCTCCGGGCAACCTCCCAGTTCTAATGAATATGAAAATAGGCAGGCGACTAACTCCACCCAGGGTCCCCCTCCGCCCCCACCCCACCCCCACCTTCCCCCATTACCCGGGCAGGGCGCGTCCAGGCCTAGGTTAGACAGACAGCTCCATTTCAGACAAATGCCAGGAGGGACGAGGCCCCGACACCCAGAAACATTGTCGCCGGGACAGTGGACTGGCATTTCGGAAGAGCTTGGTGAGATCGCAAAGCAGTTAACCCTCCACTCCCTGCTCTCTGCGCCCTTCCGGGCCGCCCGCCCGACACCCGGTCCCCACCCCACCCCCACGCCGGCCACTCACTACCAGAAAGATTTAGAGGCGTCTTAAGAGCTTGAAAGGAAGTATTACTCTAAAGGGCTTTTATTTCATCCGTAAATCGTTTATGTGGAAGATCCATATTAACCCGAATCCCAAGAAGCCAGATACGTTGGCAGCTCTTTACTGGGTCGGCCGCGGTGGAGGGGCCGCTTCTGCTTCTAACCCGGAGGAGCTCGGCGTCCCGGCGCTCTCGGCGCTTACGAGCCCATGGCTTTTCCTTTCTTTCTGGAATTCCGCGGCGTGGACGTGATCGCGATGGGTGGGAGAGGGAAGCGGAGCAAGAGGCATTGAAAGCATTATGCCAATACCAATCTATTTCCTCACTCTCCTCCCAACGCTCCCTTTGGCCCTCGATTTTATCATTCGATCCAGATTATTTTAGGAAAACCTGTTAGGAAAAGAGCTTCCTCCAAAGGGCTCTTAGTATAGGCCAGAGGAACGCTCGTTACACAAAGGGCTTATGAAAGAGGAAAGCCTTCAGCGTGGTTTTTAAAACAATTATTTTTAAAGAGTGGTGGTGGAATTACTGTGAACAGCGCGTGCCAGGAGCTAGGGGCGCGCACAGAACTGGGCGCACTGGAGAGGCGGCGTTTCGGGCGCCGGCCTGGGCCTGGGTTTGGGTTTGGGCCCCGGGAATGGCGGGGGAGGGGGGGTGTCCTAGGGTGGGCGGGGAGCTGGCCGCTCCCTGAGGGCAGGGCAGCACTGCGGGGTTGACATCCCCTAAGTGTGGCTTTGGGATTGACTCTGGCTTCCGAGAAGCCCGCGGCGTCTAACGGATATATATCCTTCGGCACGAAAAGGCAGTCATTTGCAACTGGCTCTTGAGCTGGCAAATATGGTGAAAAGTTCCCACACGTTGGGGACTATGGACTGCACCTTCCCAGGGAGGACTGCGTTCGAAGGTCCTGACAGCCTTTCTCGCACAGGCCTTCGCAGCGCGCGTCGCGCTTGCCTAGGCCAGCCCGGCAATGACGCCACGGCCTTGGACACGCTGGGCAGCCCCGACTCTGAGAGTGGTGAGGCCAGGCCTAACCCTGGCAGGCATTCTGATGAGTTTGGGAATTTTCAGCCTCTTGCGGCCCTGGCTGGCCCAAGACTCCCTATTAGTTACACTCTCTTCGAGGCCAGGACAGGCCCACAGCCTCGGAGGAACCACCGTGGAGCTCTGCGCATCTCTGCGGGGCTCCTTAGTTAGCACTGCCCTAGAAGCGGACCGGCCCGTAACACGCAGACCTGGGCGAACGGAGCCAGAGCGGACGCCGGGAGGAGCAGCCTCTGCGCCCAGGACCTTTCTCCCGAGAGCGGGCTAGGGGCACAAGCTCAGTTCACGTGGCGCCGCGCTCAGCGTGGCCTTGAGTGCGCTGTCGGGTTCTCGAGAGTTGACCCTATCCCTGGAATTACACAGCTTTTGCTGTCTTCTCATTACTATTTCCCAAGCCCTGCGGCCGGCACCAACGGCGAACAGTTAAATCTCAAGGGGGCGCGGTCAAAGAAAAACTTTCCCGGGGCTGCGCTCCAGGAGGTAGCCAGACTCTGTCGACTCTATCGGGACGCAAGAACAACCCTGACATCATAGGCTGGAAGGAAAAAAACAAAACCAAAAAAACCAAGGAAACGCTGGCGGGAGGTTACCCTAGGCGTCCAGACCACACTTAAGTCAGAGTAGCAGCCATGCACTTCCTGGGCACTTTTTAGCTAGTTCCCTAGCTGTCCTTGCCGGAAAATTGGGTGTCCAGTTATGCACTCATTTCTGCGTGGGGTGATGATTTTTTATTCTACCCTAGCCCCCTCTGCACCTAAGAGATATTCTGCAAGTCGGACCTTCTGTAATAAACACGGAGAAGATAAAAGAAATAGTCACTTAATAGGTTTTTAAAAATTTCACAGCAGCAAGAATAACGCCTTGCTGACTCGAGGAAATACACAAACAACTCCTTAAACTTAGTTACGTCGTCGTAGAGCTCTGTCAGCTTGTGTATAAATATGCGTCTTAAGAACCCTAAATTTCCTGAAAAACATTCGATGTATTTTAAATGAAAGACATATGATGCAAGCTCTGGAGTACTTGTATACCAATAAAGATCCAGCTCATAGAAGAAAAACTACAGGGGAGCCAAAGAGGATAGCTGCTTAGTAAACCGTTCCTATCCCACACCTCAAACCCATTTTTGATGGTAGTGGTTGGAGGGATGGGTGCAAGGTGTCGCCAACCACACTTAATATCCCTGGAGCCTCCTGCAAACGCAAATCTATTACACGGAATGCTGTGTGTTTGGGGACATGTAACCACTTGCGCCCATAACAGAAGGAACAGCTAATGGCAAACTCCCATAACGAATGCTTAATCTGCAGTTTTTGGCAAGAAGTTGGGTCTTTGGTTGCCAAAAGCTGCATTAAATAGATTTTGAGAGGCTGAGATGGAGTTTATGGTAATGACACAGCTTTAGCCATTGGAGCATTAATAATACACTTAAAATAATACTAATTAAAATAATAGTAATTAAATGCTTTCTGGAAGTCGCAAGAAGAGAGACAAAATCAGATTGGAGGCTATCCCTCCTTCTTTGAGATCTACCTGGGCTTTTTGTGCCTGATGCTTTGAGGATAACCTTCCTGGAAATTAACCGTAGCACTTCCATAAATACTTTCTACCCAGACCCGGCATAACTCTTCCCTCCTCAGTAGGCTTTTAAAACCACCCCTAATCTTCATTCCTTATCCTTACCCTCTCCAATTCCAAAGAGTCAGCTTGGCCAGCGCCCCAGGGGTCAGTGTTCTGAGGAACCATCAGCTGGCAAATAAGAACCAGTTTATTAAGTCAGGTTTTAATTGGGATTTTATCTCAGCAGGCGCAGTCCATCACCCCCAGGCTACCATTCCCTTCTTTGCTCCACCTTTCTATTTTGTCTTCGAGGGTATTATTGATCTCTTTCTACACTCTGAGCCTGGGTTCTAAACTCAGGATTCTGCTCCCCATCTTTCATGTCAGTCAAATCTACCAGGAGTAAAGTTGCTGTGCCTCCTTTTCTCCTCCGCTTCCTTCAAATCTAAACTTTCTCAGTGGGCACCAGTGCTTGCTGGAGGTGGTGAGAGTGCGGTGAAAGGGGATAGGGAAGGGACAGAGATGGGGAACTAACAATTTCTTTTAAAGCTTAACAAAATTTAGGACATCTTAGGATCCCATCACTTTCAGGTCTCTGGGTGCTGTGAAGACATTGATGTTTCTTCACATCACTTTGATGGGGAGGGGAGGAGGTGCAGTGCCTGTTGGGGGGGGGAGGTGTCAGTAAGTAATGTACCCTAGTCCAGAAAGCAAAAGGATGAGGGTTAACAGACCTGTAGATTCAATTGCAACCTCTTTGAAAACCTGGGTTTCTCCTCATTCCTCTGGCACAATCAGTTGCTAACAGGGGAAAGGCTATTGTGTGAAATGACTCTGATGCTCCGATTTGAAGTTACATCTAACATTCCTGCAATCAGTTTGTGGTTGTTGCCGTTGTTGTTAGGTGCCAACTCCCCAAACACAGCAATTTGGAGTGGGCTTTTTTTTTTTTTTAATTTTCTTTATTTAGCTCCCAATAGAGCCTGGAATTAAAGTAATTGAAAACATTAAAACTAGTTGAGAAGCCCACTGAAGTGACTATTTGACTCCTCCAGACAGGGACACACACATGTAAATTCAGATAAGTTCAGGTAAGAGATTGGCTGTCTGTCAGCTTGATTTATTTTATATTAAAAAAAAAGTTCTCATGGCCTAAAAGCTGCATGTTATGTTCCCCTCCCCCGTGAGACTATATTCTGGGAAATGAAAAATATTTTGAGTACATATATCAAAGCAGCAGTTGAAGCGATGTGTAGACCACTGTAGTCCCTTTCCTTCTCAGCTTATTGAAAGAAATGTCACACTTATAGAGTAATAGTGGGAATGTCAAGATAATATTGCAAGAACTTTAGTCTTAGCACTTTCTTTTTGTGGTGAGAGTTTGAGACCTATTACTAAGCACAGCGAGGAAAAATGCGTGCTGAATCAGATGAACTAAGCCAAATGTAGAAAAGCAAGGGTCTGGAGAGGGGAGGGAAAGCTGGGTGGAGGGAAAACTCTCATGAAAAAGTACTCAAATAATTGAATGTCATGTATGATGGCAAGAAGCCAGGTGGCCTCGTGTTTGTGTGTGCTCCGCTGCTGTTTCCCTTTCCTGGCTTCATCTTCAGCCTTCCCACAGCTCTGAAGACATAACAGATACAGAAATACATTTTGCATCGAAGCAGCTCAAGAGGGTTCCCTCAGAATAAAAATGTATATACACACGAAGAACTATTTAAGCTTTTCTTTTAAATACATGTCCCAATCTATCACCAGCTACTCCAGAAAACACACCTACAGACTAATGTATAACTCTGTCATGTTTTTGAAGCTTCTGTATTTCAATTCAAAAAAAAAAAAAAACCAATTACTTGAATTTCAATCAAGTCTGTCAGTCTGTCAAGTGTCCTATTACAAAGCTCTCAACTATAATCGATTAAATTCACCTGCGATTTCAATAGTAATATTAAATATTTTGGTATTTCAGAAACGCACATGATTTTTCAAAGAGCTATGCTTGTTTTTGAATTTCAACTTGTTTCAATAATAGTTTTTTACATAGTTGCCCTTTTCTTAGAGAAATGGATTTGACTTCTCTTCTGCTAAAGGATCCAAATTAAATCTAAAAATCTGAGTATTTTCCCCCACGAGGAAGTACTTTGACTTATCTAACATATGCGATGGTTTACATTTACTATGACATTGTTTACATTTGCTATAGAAATGCATTTTACAAATATAAAAACATCGTAATTCAACCGCGATAATCTAGTCACCTTTGTTCCTCGCTATGGCTGTCGTCATTGCTCCAGGAAATTCTGAATACGATAAAATAAATGATCATTAAAGTAAAATCTCTTCTATGACACATATACCTTTAAATAGTTTATAATTACGCTAAACTGTGGTCAGCTCATAAACTCAGATTTTACTAGCAATTAATCATTTACTTCTAACTCATCTTCCACTATTATATTTAAGATAGTTGTTTAAGGTTCTACCCATTGCATTTTAGATACTTTATTTTTCCTGATTATGTAGATAAGTCTTAAAGACAGAGCTGCTTCTTTTCAAGATGTGGCGCATACACATCCACGCATTAAATATCCACGTTTCAGGTACAGACTTAAAGAACATCTCAGTATAGACAGAGGCAAAAATAACATGAGGGATGTTTCTCCTTTGGACTGGAATTATACAGTGTAAGTGTAAAAGTCCATGGTTATTAAGCAAACCCCACCGGGGTACGATTAATACGATTAATGCACGTAATCAAGGCAGGTTCAAACAGAAAGCAGCAGACTCTCCGGGGGCTAGACCCCCACCTACTGTGCCTCTCCCGCGTCCACGAATACCCTTTACCTCTCGACAGGGTCAGAGGACAGGGTCTGCCCAAAGCCCACGCGGTGCGCTTAGAATGCACCTCATTGTAACTTACTGAAAACCATTCGCATTCTAGTTCAACCGCTTTGCCGTGGTGCTTTGTAAATTCGAAAGAAAGACGAAAAATACAGACATGTTCCTTATACCCTGGATTATTTGGAGAGAGCGCCAACTCCTTTATTCGAAAAAATCATTAAATAACTATAGAGAAAGGTAAAGACTCATATTCAGTCACTTCTCCCTTCCAACCTGTCCTGCCCGCCCCTCCCGGCAACGTGGGTTCCTGATGTTAATTTTGATGAGTTTTAATTTGCGAAGTGTCGTAAGCAGATTTGGGGAACAAAATGCTCTCTGTGGCTCGCAGCAGGAAAGCCGAGCTCGCCGGCCGCCACCTCCTTGGGATGCAGGCACCACGAGCGGCAAGCCGCGCCCCTGCGGCGCAGACCCGCGTCTCAGACCCGGTGCCCTCGCCCAGTGGCTGCGCCGGCCCGACCTCACGCCGAAGCTCTCCTGTCGGGAACTTGTGCGTAGGCTGTGAGCGGAGCTAACTCCCGGAGGCAAGTCCCGCGGTCCCGGGGCACCGGCGGGCCGCCACCTGGTGCGCACCCCGGCGTGGGACCACCGTCTGGACTGCCGGGGGAGGTGGGGGGGCTGCAAGGTACCGCCCTGGCAGGCCTCTGGGGGTAAAGACTGAGTCTCCAAACGCCCCCTGATTTGACCTCAAGGCTGTACGCGAAGTTACCTTCGAGCAGGGAGGACGCGATGGTTAAGAGTGCAAGTATGGGGAAGTCTCTACTCTGGGCAAAGAGAATGAAGTTTCGCTTCTCCCGTAAACTTAAAAGAGCCTCCACGACTACAGAGAGAAGTTAGTGGTTAACCGATTTGCTGCTAATATTTCACCAGTGGTGCTTTCCCTCCTTTAAAGTCTAACTCTTGGAAAAACAACACATTTTAAGCTTTCCATCCAAATATTGATATTGGCAAATAGATCATCCAGCCGTCCCCTGGTAAGGACAGTGCCCTTTTTGTTTTACAAGTTGGTGATCAGAATTAATCCATATCACAGATTGCTGCAGATTTGGGGGATGAAGCAGAAGACCTGTAACTGACTCTTTTCGACAGCGTGTATGCGTGTGTGAGTGTGTAAAGTAAGGCACACATCACTCCTCTACCTGTCTTCCACAGTGAATGAGCCACTCCTGGCTGGGGAAAGCCAGGGTTCAGCCTGACTGCAAGAAGTTCCCAGTGAATGTGTTAAATAACCGGCAACAGTCAAGTCTCTTTTAAGATCTTGTTTTACAGTAAACATTTCTTAACCTTTATTGGATTTTCGATATCCTTTTTGTTAAACAAAGCTGACGCACTACCTCTAGAGCAGGGTGTCGTCCAATGCGTGGGAAGCTGGCTGCTAAAAAAGGAATCCCAGGAGCTCAAGGGATTACGTCATTTTTCAGTTCCCAACATCACATGGACCTTTGTTATAAAGTCAGAGTAATTAAACACTTTCTTACCTTCAAAGTTTGTTGTTTGAGATCACAAAACCTCATGAACACACAATTTATTAATAAAGTTCAAGTATAACAAGCAATGAAAATTTACTGCTATTCTCTCAAATACTTAAGGGAGCATTTTTTTTCAAGTTACCAAAAGAAAGAAAAAATGGCTTTAAACAGTTCATTTAAATTAGATTCTTTGTCAGATTTCAACCACTTGTGCAATATATATACACATATAGTATACACATGCAATATATATATACATATAATAAGCTCAGTTCTTAAGGAGGATTTTAATTTTAAAAGGAACTGATTTGGGGGTAATTTCTTTAATGTAGTTACTTTCAGGGAGTCCAAATATTTCCAATAAAGTTTATTTCTGATTAACAGTAATGAAATTATTTATGTGCTGTCTTTGATTCACATGGGCTACTTTTGGGGAGAGGGGTTTACAGTCATTCTTTTGCTACATTAAGAATTGCTCAATAATTGAATTAAGCAAAATCTGAGTAGTTGATTATTCTGTTTTAATAATGTCCTTTAATTCTGCATTCTTTCTAATGTTAATACAACCTTGAATACTGTCTGAGAGTTTAAAAAGTAGTATGTCTTGACAAAATGAATTTAAAAAACCTTATCAATGTACTTTTACTTTTCATGAAATGAAATAGATCTATGAGCAGTGTCTCATTTGAGCTTCATAAGCTTCTTTGGGTATCTCTAACTGCTGGATCAAAGTTGAGGCAAATGGTATAGGATGGCAGTTCTTCTCTAAAGTATCTCATGCAACTTTTTAGTTCCAGCAGTGAACACTAGAATCCTATTAATCATTTTTTAAAATTTTCTTCAAGTATTGTTAAAGGTGGACCTTAATTCTATTCAATATTTTCTCCAAAAGCTCAAATACAGGGGTTGCACTTACGAAGTTTTACATAAGTATTCTTAGGAGAGATAAAGATTTGGAATGCAAGAAAAATTGGGAAGCAAATATTTTTGGAGAAAGTGGAATTAAACCAATGGAGACAAATATAAAGTTTCAAATTAAGGTAAAAAAAAAATAAATATAGAAGAGGGGAAGCAAAGCTTATAAGGGTCCATACAATAAAGATGTGAGGATATTTTGAGTGCACCACATGATTTAGTCACTAAGGTAGTTAAAACAAACTTCGCCTACATCACATTAGCAGAAGTGAAGCAACACACTTCAAGAAAGATGAATCCCCACTATACACTGTATTATGCAGAAATCTAGAGAACTGAGAAATGCTCTGGAAACTACCTTTACCAAGAGAAATTGATAATTTTGAGTTTTTATATTGTACAGTGGATGAGTCAAACTGGATTTGGAAAAGCTGTCATGCAAAGAACGGCTAAAGGAATTAGTGATTTTTAGCTAAGAGAAGATATGCAAAAGACTGATTACATGTATTCAGTGTGCCCCCAGCGGTGGAACTAGATGGATGGGCTTCAGTTAGAAGACAGGATTTTTAATGTTAAAAGCAAGCTTTTTAACAATGAAAGTTCTCTATGACTAAAGAGTGAGCTGATTCTCAAAACTGCATGCTCTGGGCAAGAGACTTGACAGAGGTAAGTCTGTGTTCTACAAGTCTCTTGCACATCAAAGCTTCCAGATGGCATCCTTCATGCTTCCCATATCATTACCTCTCTGAAGTTTCTGTCACCAAAAAATTACTGTACTATTAATTTCCAAATTAGAATTAATTTTCTCTAAGAAAAAAATAACTTTTTCCATATTTTCCTTTAATAATGAGCTGAAATTAAAGACTACATTTTGAAAGCCGATGTTTTCTGTCAGATTACCATAGTATCATTCTGGCCTGCCTATATTTTTATTATTTAGATAGCTTTTTCAATTACCTATTGATGACACCTTTGGCTAGCTGGTTACACACAGTGTCCGTGATATGTATGTGTGCATATGTATTTCATGTAGGAAAATACAGACTAGATTTATACTTACATGGTTTAGGTCCACATTTACCACCTGCTGGTTGTGTAATGCTGAGAAGGTATGTAACCATTTATGATTCAGTACCATCTTCTGTAAAAGGGGCTAGAACTAATACTTATTTCAACAGATGAGAGTAAATATAAAAAGAATTAATGTATCTAGAACATTTGGGGACAGTGCCTGGCCATATTATAAGCACTGTGTTTACTGTTATGACTTTTAAAATTCGGAATGGGAAAGGACTTAATAAAGATTGTGGACATAGTAAAAAATATACAAGTGGTGTTATGGAATGAAATGTGACTTTAAAAAAAGAAAATTCAACTATATAAATTGAGAAAATGAAATATATAATTATGATTATTTAAGAAAGAGAAGGAGAGAGGATCACACATGAGAAACAAATCTCCACGAGGATTCTATGTCCTGACACGTGTGTACTAGTTTGAGGCCAGTGTGTTTGCTGCAAACTACAATTCCATCAGGTTATAAATATAGGTATTACCTCTAACAAATTTTCCAAGATTTTTGTGACTCGGGAGGCTGGAGACCTGTTCCCAGTTCTATTACTAACCATCAATCTGCATACACCTCAAACAAATACAGTTACCTATTAAAGTCTCAGCTTCTCTTGTTAGAATATTCCCATTGTAAGCCATGTATTGAAAAAAGACTATACAATTCTTATCAATTGAATAAACTACATGGTTTTTAGGATGCTGCTATGGACTGAATGTTTGATCCCCTCAAAATTCATATGTTGAAACCTTAATTCCTATTGTGACACTATTTAGAAGTGGAGCCTTTAGGAGGTGGTTAGGGTTACATTTTTGGTCATGAGAGTGGAGCCCTCATGATGAGATTAATGCTCTTACACAGGGATGAAGAGATGGGAAGTCTCGATCCATGCCATGAGAGAATATGTCAAGAAGAAGAGGGACACCTGTAAACCGGCAAGAGGCCCCTTAACCGTGTTGGCACCCTGATCTCAGAATTGAAGACTCCCAGAATTGTGGGAAATAAATGTTTGTTGTTTAAGCCTCCCACTCTATGGTATTCTGTTAAAGCAACCCAAGCCAACTAGGACAGAGACCTTAATAGTTCTTTGATTCTAATATCTTCAGAGTAAATTGTAGAAATTCTAGCTTTTTCTTTTTCTTTTTTTTCTTTTTTTGAAATTCTAGCTTTTTCGAGCCATTATTAGGCTTAGAAGTCTCAGCACCGTGTTCCTGAAGCTTCATGGAATGCTTGCCCTGGAGCAGAGCAGCTTGTTCAGGATACCACTCTCCATATCCATATTCCTGTGAAGGGAGCATTTACAGAGAGTACAGCCCATGTCTACACTTGGAAGCAGCCTCACTTAGATTTAAGTATATCAGCATATGTGAAACCAACTCCCAACAGACTTTGGTGGGAGTAACTTTATTGTTATCATGTCATATTTGAATCAAATTAAAATTTCCCCTGACCACGTCTATTTTTATTTTGAGATTATCCCTGTAATTATTGGTAATAATAACATTGCCTTTCTATTTTTAAAAACCATCACATAGCAGTTTTCCACCTAAAATCTATAGGTAGGACAGATCTCAGAGTACTTTAACCAGTCCTACTTCCCAATGACATTTCCCACTAATTCCCTGTCTCTCTCATCGGCTCTCTCCATTCTATCCAATAATCCAGTCTCTGGATTTTTCTTTCCATTCCCTGGACATGTAACTATCAGCTGTGTCCAGGTATTTATCCAGTCTGTATCCTTTGCCTAGAATGCTTTCCTCAATATCGATTCATCTTTCGAGGTCAATTCAATAGAATGTGAAAACACCCTTTCCCTGTCCATTCTTGTTGGAAACTAATACTTCCCATACTCAAAACATTTTTGGTCCCTTTTGGGATGCTAAAATATAAGTTCCTTATACTTTTGTTTATTAGATCTAGGCTAACACTCATCTTAAAAGTTAGTTTAAATTCGTGAGGATTAAAAAAACAAGTTTCTTATTAATCAAAAAATGAATAAAGATTAAGAAAGAGATAAAATCAAGGGATGGCTATGCTTTTCTTTGCCTTCCTAGAGAGACAATGAGCCAATATTTCCCTTTGATGGGGAGGGGATGAGAAGTGGGGAAATGTGAGAGAATGGAGCATGTGTACCAGTCTAGCCAATTACCCGGCATCCCCTTTGGGACCTGATATTGGAAACATTTTGTGGGTCCATTTTGGAGTATAGAGCACTGCCTACAGAGTTCTAGTTCTGGCATTTTAACCTATTTTCCAGAAATATATGTTTTACTTGTTCATGTGAAAAAATAAGCTACATGCTTTTAGAAATGTATGCCTTTTACATTTCTAAAGTATTCTGTATACTTTCAGTGGAGAATGCTCAATATGAAAGTGTTTTTTTTCAATATGTATGTATTTGAAAAATTGAATTCTACTGCCATTTTGAGGCAAATTTAGAGAAGCCAGTTTTAAAGATCTTTTAAAAATATTTTTCCATCATTTCATAGAAATACTTGCTAAATAAGGTATGCAGAATCAATCCAATTTTGGGCTTTATTTTGGAAGATGGGTCTGGAAAGATTTTCTTTGCCAAGTCATCATTTATTGCGTACTTATGATACCCAAGGTACTGAGAGCCAGGGGCTTCTCATATACTTTTTCACCTGACCTCATAGCACCCTAGGAGTTATCAGCCTACTTTAGTGGCAAGCAAGGAGAGTCATAGAGCTTGGTACTTGTCTAAGATGACATATCAGAGTGAGAATTAGAACATAGGACAGATTTGGCTCAGATCATGATCCCAGGGCACTGGGATCCAGTCCCACATGGGACTCCTGGCTCAGCGGGGAATCTGCCCCTCCCTCTCCCTTTGCCCCTCCCCAGGCTTATGCTCTCTCTAGTTCATTCTCCGTCTCAAATAAATAAAATCTTTAAAAAAAAGAACATAAGACAGAGTATAAAAAATATGTTCTCTTCACTTTCTTCTGTATACCTCATTCCAAAACATGTACTGAGCAGAACAAAATTGCTGTGCTGATTTCTTACTTTCTTTTATGTATTATATTGAGTTATTCTAAGCATTGGATTCATTTCAAAGTTAATAGAAAGTCCACGGCTAGACAAAATCTGAACGATTCAGAGAGAGAGGAGAAACAGATCTACCCTTACTATGTCCATGGATACATATCAGTTAAAAATCATCTTATTTTTATACCATTTTATTTTTCCCAAAACATCCTAACTTTAGGGGCTAGCATAGCTGAGGTTTTTTGTTTTTTTTTTTCCTCTGTAAGATAATGTCCTTATAGTTCTATTTGATGAAAGAAATGTATTGGAAATATTGGGTTAAATAAAATACATTAACTTTATCAATTTCTTTTTACATTTGTAACGTGGCTGCCAGCAAATTTATAATTATGTATGTGGCTCACATTTTATTTGTACTGTATAATGCTGATCTAGAACAATTCTATGAGGACTATAAAACAAGCTTCAAGTTTCTATTGCAGCTTTCGCAAGAGAAAATTATTTTTAGGAAATCCCAATGACATTAAAAAAAAGAAGTTTTATATTTACTCTCCTGGGTACCCCTGGTAGACACATTCGGGCTTCCATAAAGAAAGCATAGACTTGAAGTAGTTTCTCATCTTTGCTTTTGCATTGGAAAAGTGGTTATACCAATACCTAAAATGTAACGGTGCTATGAAGATTACACTCAGTCAGGGTAAAAATAAACTTTGAAATAAAAAGGAAAACCTTACCCATTGTAATATAATTGAATTAGTTCACTTGTCTCAAAAGCTCCCTAGAAAGATTTCCTTCCTGTAGCACCTTGGCCAGCTACTGTCTGGAGGCAAAGATGACCGACAAGGGCCAGAGAAGCCCTTACTCTAAGCTCCCAGTGTAGAGTGGAACTTACCAGTCATGGCAGTCTTTCCTGCTGCTGCACGAGTTCTTCACTGAGCTAGAGTCCTCATGATCCCTTCTGCAGGTGGTTGGTCCAGATCGACTAGAGGGGGCTCTCGCTCTAAAGTGCTCGTAAGGATATGTCATAAATGAAAGGTCACATGAAATGTTTCACTTCAATTTTGACTCGGGTGAAATTCTGGCTCCTAGGTATAGTAGATGAACGACGTAATATTTGGAGGGGAAGGAAAAATGGTGGTCAGGCAGTAGCACATAAAGCACATGTTGGTTATATGCTTTTTAGAACTTAGAAATACTTTATGTGCTGTTTTCAAAGGTATCATATTCATTTATGCAACTGTTAGTGGCTTTTCATGTTTTGTGTATTAGAATAAAACTGGATTTATAATACAGGAAGATGCCAAATATAATTTTGTTCCCATTAACGGACCTTATTTATGTCACAGATCAAATCATGCCGTTTGGAAATTAACAGCTGTACATATGTAAAGCCTGAGATAACATAGACTGCAAGGTGAGTGCTTGCAGTTTCTTGCAAGCGGTAACATAAAAGACTTTGACTTGACTTTAAAAGATGGTCTCTTGTTAAAAACAAATAAAAACAAAATGAACTATGTATATATGTTAATTTTAACTGAATTAAATTCAATTTTACTATCTTAAAATCTAGAACCACAAGTGAGGTTATTTTTCTTTATTATTTCATAATATTCACTATGTTTAGCAGAATCAAAGTTTGTTTTTTTTTTACAAACTAGAATTTTTGTGCCCTGTTTTCTGGGGTCACTATATTTTATCTACTATCTTACCAATTATTTTCTGCATCAATAACACCCTACCTAATTTATCTCAGAGAATAGTCTCCAGATCAGTTCTATCAAATAGAAATACAATGCTCAATATACATGTAATCACAAATTTTTCTAGTACTTACATCTTAAAAAATAAAAAAAATTATTTCAATGATATATTTTATTTAAGCCAAAATACTATTATTTTAACACAATCAATATAAAAGTATTGGGCAATTTGGCATTCTCTTTTCATACCAAATGCTTGAAATCTACTGTGCATTTTATGTTTACATCATCTCTCAATTCAGACTAACTGTATTAAAAGTACCAGGTAGCTATATGTGGCTGGTGGCTAAGGTTCTAGACACCATAGGTCTAGAATACAGTTCTTTAGCTTCTGGAAAGAGGCTTTCTCTGAATCTTACAACCATCAGTGACAAAAACAGCTGCGTCTAGGTAAGCAAATATATCATGGTAGATAATGGATTTCATTCCGTATGGGAAAAGACAGAATTACTTCTCCTTTTTGTGATGAGTTAGAAATTAGCCGTGACAACCATTATTCCAAAGAATGAGTAGGGGTCTTCTTCCCCCAAGTTAAAGAATATTCACTGGATAACTCACTTTCTCCCAGTAGCGTCATGAAAACCATAAATTCAGATGGTGAGTTATTTTCTAGGCCTTAATGACAAGAGAAGCTGTATTTGGTAGAAAATATGATAATAAAGGAAATAATAAGGGGAGACTTTACCAACTTATTTTTCTTTTCAAAAAAATTAGCAAAAATGTTTCTCTTTTCTAAGAAACTTATTATAATTACTTCAATTATAGCATACTACCAGTAAAATATTGTCAAAATATACCCTACATGTTTAATTTTATTAGTCTGAACTTTGGCTCAATGTTACCTAGATTTTGAGAAAAATGAGAGAATATGAGTAAATTACAAGCAACCAAGAGAAAATCATGACAATAGCCAATTCAATAACAGCATAATCAAAACATGGAACATCCAAAGCTGCTTATGCTGATGATGTGAGGACTTAAAATTAGACAGAGATCTCTTAAAGCACCGCTATTTATTGTTCACTTCCAATTTTATTATTTTTTAAAGGTTTATTTATTTATTTGACAGAGAGAGAGATCACAAGTAGGCAGAGAGGCAGGCGGAGAGCGAGGGGGAAGCAGGCTCGCTGAGCAGAGAGCCTGACGCGGGCTCGATCCCAGGACCCTGAGATCATGACCTCAAAGGCAGAAGCTTTAACCCACTGAGCCACCCAGGCGCCCCTCATTTGCAATTTTAATGTAAAAACCTTTTAATCCCTGTCTGTGCCTTCCAACTTATTCTTTCTGGCTAAAACGCATTATCCCTTGTTTTCTCCAAAAAAGAAAAACTCAAAACTAATTTCCAGGAATCTTGCTGTATTCTACCTTTTGCCTTTAAGGCAGAGTGTTGCCTTTAACAGTGCTTTGGCTTTTGTTATACTATTCTGACTTTTTTGTTTTTTAATGTGGTGGTTGTACCTTTAATTAATTTATGAGCACAACAAGAAATTAGGCTTTGGAATGCTTCTCAAAATACCTAATGAGCTCTCTTATAATGCACTATGTGCACAAAGATGTTGGGAGACTGGCCCTTGGGAAGATGATACCTCCATAAACCAATAGAGTTAACTCTCATATCAAGACGTTCTGGAATCTCCAAACATTGCCCAACACTTCTACCAGTCTTTTTGTGATCAGGGATTCACTTTGTCATTCTCACTGGAAATGCCTGGTCATTGTGATAGCACTGGGGTAAGGGACAGGTAGGAAGGTGAGAATTGATTTGGAAAGGGTTCAGGAAAGACAAAATGTCATTTGGGGTTTGCATTTGAATAGTAACATTGCCTGGGTCCATCACTATCAATCCAAAATTCAGTCAGCTAAGCAACAATATAGGCTCATATCTTTGCCTTCCCAAATCTTAAAGACAAATATTTGCCTTAATGTCTCTTCACAAATGCAAATAAACTAATGTTAAAAATGATATTTGAACTCTGATTTTGTAAATGAACATTTTAAGGCCAGACACAATAAACAACACTACATAGAACTTCCAATTTAACACCATAATTAGGAAACTATTTTATTGACATCTTCATCAATCATCACCTACTAATTTTAGAAGCATCAACACCCATCATCTTCCTCAGAATTATTATTATGAAACATTTACACAAATTACAGAATAAGGAAACTATAGACTAAATTATTTTTAGGCACTAAAACAGTTTAATCATAAACATCTCACTTCTCATACTAACCTTTCCATTTCATTGATTTGAGCATATGAACCATAAAACCCCATCAGTTTCAGCTCTGACGTGGTTTTCTCTTGCAGCATTCACAATAAGTTGAGATAATATATTTTCCATCATTACATTATGCTGGTCTGTGGATGCTCTTAGTGAAAGGACGACATAACAGCATGTTCATAAAGCAACTACACATGGAGCTTATGCTCCAAAGCTCAATTTCTAGGCCACAACATATGAATCTCTGTTTCCTTTGACTGACAGCTCAAGGTTCATTAATATTTCTATCTCAATCAAGTTAAAAGGATTTATAGTTTTGAAATGCAATAGAGCTCTAAAAGTCAATAGGGCGCATGAACTAAATAAATGCATATCTAAATCTGCTTAGTCACTTTTAGATGAAATACTTCAATAGACAGTAGGAAAAACAAAGGGAAAAAAACTAAAGTTCAGTGGATCCTATTACACAGCAACACAATGGGAAGTCACTGGAGAACCTAGCTTGGTGAAAAAAGCTCCAGACTCAGGAAAATAAAAATCCGAAGGAGCAGGAGAGGTAAATACAGTATTTTGCACATTGTATTTACTAAGACATCACAGAATATTAATGATTAAATTGTAACAATTTAATAAAGCTGGTCTGTAACTTTAGAAAGTAGATTAATATTATAAAATTTTAAGATGGAGCTTTGAAAATACTTTTTAAATAAATTTTGAGGCACCTTAACTAAAATTAAAATGATAGAATACATAACAACATAAATATTTAAACATATTTCATTTTAGTTTAAACAGAAAGTATATTTTGACTGTATTTAAGATGACTTAAAGTAAAAAAAATAAAAAATGAAGGCCATTTTCATTGTCTACTCTAAATATTTTATATATCAATTTATCTTTGAAATATCCAATGATAATCTGGTCAAATAAAAATTTGTCAATCTATTAATTATTCATTAATACTATGAACCATGTCAATAAACTATAGTTATATTCTCTTACAATATGTGTTTGGTATTACAACTTATTACTGGTAACAAAAACTATCTTTAATACATATGTCATAAAATCTTTAAACAAAAGAAGAAATTGGATATGCAAATTCCATTCAAATATTTTAAGAATTAATTCTGGAGGCCATTCCTCATAAACAAAGGAACAATAGCAAAACTGTATTTTATAGACGGGAAATCAGATAACTCCATCAGCAAACAAAATTGTGGAATATGTGCAATAATACAAATTAATTACAGTACTCTCAAACCTTGTATTCGATTGGTAACATGACCAGATGTCCGGAGATCTCTTGAGAAAACCATGTGGCATATGTTCTGAATGCTGAAGCTTGAAAAATTAGTTTAAAGTTTTCGCCTTCTTTTTGCCACTTCCCCATCCACCACTGAGTTGTACAGGATAGTCACGGAATGATATACGTTCTTTCTTAGAAGGTCTTGTATTTGTTATCACTGGTGCAAATATTCCCTTAATTGAAAAACCTAGACGGTGATATTAAATGGACACATTCACTTAACTTGATTCAAGTAGAATTATATTTTAAAGTAAGAAATATATTTGTCAACAGCACACATTTTAGAACTATACGATTTTTGAATTTAAAAAAATTGAATTTAAAAAACATACTGAGTTTCCTTTTTGTTTGCAAAATAATCAAAGTTTGATATAAAGTACATTTTGTTCAAATAAAAGAAATGATTGAAAAAATTAAATAGATGTTTTCTTCTATCTGCAAATCAAGACTGTTATCTCAAGACAGATTATATAATCTTCCTAGTTTTTAGATATCTATATTTGTTTATATTTTCATAGTTTAAATTTTTATCATTGCTTTCATAAATGAGTATGTTATGATTAGTTTTAGAAATAGTTCTTTTGAATTAAGGACTTCTTCAGAAAAAAGAATTCTTGGTAAAACAGAAAACACATTAGATCCAGAATCTAAAGATATTCATGGGTTCTAGTGTGGCAGCATAAAACCCAGTTTTGTGATTCCGAACAGATTACAACCTTTCTAAGCCTTAGTTTTATAAATGAAAGAAACGATCTGTGCATTGTACGGTTATTGTGAAGGGTACTGACTTTCTGATTATATTGCAATGGTGGTAAGACCTATGAGAGTGCTTTGTAAACAGGTGCTATAAAATGGAAGAAATTATTATGGTCAACAATTTAGAACTTATCCAGAAAAAAAGTATCCAAAATTGTTAGAGGCTAAAAATAAAGAGTTGTTGAAAGAATGGGATGGTGGATTAGGAATGCTTTACTCAGCAAGATCCCAAGATGCCATATCAAAAATACTACTAAAGAATTATGATCATCTGCTTTAAATCTCCTGAGGATTAAACAAGCACAGGGCTGGATCTGTGGGGAAAGGGTCTGAAAAGCAGCAGAGTGAGGAATTTCAGAGCTCCCATAGTACTGGCTTGAGGCAAAGGTTCAAACCACATTACTGATCACTGTGATGCTATTGTGCTTTAAATAAGTTTAGGAGGGGAAATATCTAATTTTTAAAAAAAAAATTACTGCTTTTCCAACTAAAACTTAAAATATTTTAAAAAATATCTAAATAGAAAGGTTAGGAAACATTAGCTTGTTTGTGGAAATTTGCCTTAATTTCAAATTTGGTGTAGCATGATGGTAAATATTGATTGTAAAACCAATTTTATACTTGAAAAGCTCTTTTAAAACTGCACTGCTTTGAGGGTATGTGCTATGGTGAGTGCTGTGAATTGTGTAAGATTGATGATTCACAGACCTGTACCCCTGAAGCAAATTATACATTATGTGTTAATAAAAAAACTTACTTCTTTTTGGATTTTTATACTAACACTGTGAAAATAAATTCAAAGTAGTTAATGAACTTCTATAAAGGTAGCATATTTTACTTTTAGTCTACAAAAAGAATATTAGTGAAAGGCAGGGAAAAAAGCTATTGATTTAAAAGGGGGTAAGCTAGACAGAGAGTAATATCTAGGGATCCAGGCTCAAGTCTGTAATGGAGTTAGAGACAGAACACAGATCAGGAATTTAGAGACCTTCATAGTTGGCACTCATCGACAGTCAAAGACAGAGGGAAGAAAACTATGCCAGGTAAAGTTGGCTTCCAAGTGCTGGCCAGAGTTAGCCTGCATGAAGCTACTCCCTGTAATCAGTCAGAGTCCCTTGCAAACTGCATGGGCTCTTTCAAGCAACAGGAACATTACTAATTCAGAAAAGCAAGAATTTCCATTTTTTAAAGAATTTCCTAATGATAAAATAGTGGCCTAAAAGAATGTAAGAAAGTGTCCTTAAAACTTATCATCTTTCTACTTGCTAGTTACGTATGGAAAATGTATTTTTTTCCAAATAACAGAATGGAAAGTCTTCTTGGTCTACTTTGGAAAACAACAACAGTAACAGCAAACCCTCACCTTGCCCCAGCAGTAAAAATTCTTTAATGAATAAACTCTTTCCTGGATAGTAAGTATGTATTTAGGAGAACACATAATTTGGGGAGAAAGTTGAGGTTGAAGACCTCAGGGAGGTCTGAGAACTGAAGAGTTACTGGGACACATTTAAAACTCAGATATATTGATTTAAGACAAAAACGGAGATTAATAAAAAAAAAGTAAGCAGATTTCCACAGATGGCTGACACAAATGTTTTCTTCCAATAGAGAAAGCTAAATCAAGTTCCTTGCAAGCATCAATCAAGATAATATGTACAAGTAAATATGCATTTTAAAATATAATCCAATCATATAGTTTATTATTGGTTAATATTTTCTACGAAAGTATCTTAATAGTATAAAGATGTATTATTTAATGCCTTTAATCTTAATATAAGCCTTTTATCAAATGTGACAAATCATACGTAAGGAGGGAAACACTTTCTGTACAAAGTATTGAAATATTTAAAATTTCATACACTTCTAAAATAATTATTTCAAAATGAAATAAATTGAATTGCATTAAAACATGGCTTTTACCAAATCCTCATTCTTAACAGTGTTTCTGCATTCTAAAGGATTTTTCTATTGACTACAAATTTACTGTATGGTACAAGTTTTCTCCCTAATATTGTTCTATTGTCTTTGTTATTTTGAAGCTGTTGATGAATCTTCAAGTCTTTTTGTACTTACCCACAATGTAACCCTATATTTAAAGGGCAGTTTGTAAATTTTTCATTGTTTAGTGTACCCCCTTCAGCAAATAATTTATCACACACATATTGCGTGATATTTTAAAACACCTTTATAGTAATTTTGAAGTATATTTTCAGTGGAATGAAAATGCTATAGGAAATTAGTCTTTAAAATTACATAAATACTTATGTATACATATTTCAAAAATACACTTTTGATGTGATTAAAAGCTTGCATTTTATTGTTTTTTTACTTGTACATAAATAATTTGGGCCGTAATCAATATAGCTTATTCTCTCATTGCATTTAGTGAGAGTCTTTGTGTTGTCATATAAATTCTTGAACCACCAGATACATGGAACATAAATCAAGGAGTAAAACAACACATCTATAAAGGAACCACATATTGGCATTTATTGTAAAGCTATTACTTTGTCCTGTAACTACTCTAGAAATGGAAAAAAGAAAATAAGCAATTTAATACAGTCGATGTATAATCATTCTAAAATTACTTACTCCCATGAAAATACAATAGCGAGAGAATCTTGCCTCAAAAAATTGACATTACACAGACATGTACCCTGGGTCAAATAATACATTATGCTTTAATTAAAAAATAAAAAAAAATTAAAAAAAAATTGACATTAGAGCTAGACCTACTGATGGGCTCCTGGAATAAAAAAAATTATGACTAAAGGACCTTTAACAGTTTTTGTCTTTTTCCTGCAACATTATTGTTATAGATTTTATGTTTCTTTAACAACAATCTGCTGCATATTTGCAGGTGATCATACAAATTATCCAATCTATTTCTTACATATATGCTGAAAGTATGTCTTGATAAGTATGCTCTATCTTCCAATAAGTCACTTCTTTGCCACATAATCTGTGTTCTGCTAAAGATTTGTTCTGGTCCTTTAAAAATTTTTTTTGGTCAAATCCTTGGTTCTTTAACAAATGTCAAGGTCTATATATGCTGTGTTTTGATAAGTAATTTAATATGTAAAATGCTTTGAATGACTCTCCTGGTATGTATTAAAAAAACTTCGTTAAACCGGTCAAAATAGAAAGTTCATGATGTATAGTAATACGTCATTGGATTTTCATTAACACACCCAACACTATGTGTCTGGATATAGAAATCCTTTCAAAGTCCTTCCCATATTGTACTGCTTAACAGCAGATACAGCACAAGTAAACCATGGAGGGAAAGAAAATTCAACATTTTAATGAAAGTGACCAGAACAAATTTTTAGCAGCAAAGCGTTTACATCACTTTAAGTGCTGTGAATGAGTTACACTGGGTAAGTTTGAGGTTGAGGTAGTTATTACAGTGTTAAATAACAGTTGCTTCCTAAGGTCATTGCTATGTCCAACCTTGAATTATAATGATCATTTATAGTGAACTTCAGTTAGTTTAAAGTCTAATGCTGAGAAGGAAAACAAAACAAATAACAAGTTGTCTATATTATATTCAGATTTCCTCAATTTATCATGGTGATTTTGCTTGTTTCTCAAATTGTTTTCAAGCTTTTTCAGTGACTAAAATTTTTTTCTATAACTTATAAAACTATTAATAAAATTTCTATTTCTCAGTATTTCAATTGGACAATGATGTTTACACTTGTTTGTCTTACCCAATATTTAAGTGACACATGTGTCACTAAGAAAATCAGTTAGGTTTGGTACATTTGATAGAAAATAACCACAGTATTTGTTATTGTTGGTAAAAATCATGATGCCTATTATTTCTAAATCAGACACATATAATTTGCCTTGGCTACGTATATTTATTGAAAAACAATTCCTAATGAGCATAAAAGCTAATACATATCAAATAGAGTGAGGAATCTTATTTTGATAGATATTGTATAGATTTTTACTTTTGTATTTTGCCTATTTCTTTTTTTTTTAAAGATTTTATTTATTTATTTGACAGAGAGAGAGATCACTAGTAGACAGAGAGGCAGGCAGAGAGAGAGGGGGAAGCAGGCTGCCTGCTGAGCAGAGAGCCCGATGCGGGGCTCGATCCCAGGACCCTGAGATCATGACCTGAGCAGAAGGCAGAGGCTTTAACCCACTGAGCCACGCAGACACCCCTGTATTTTGCCTATTTCTTGATCTTTTATAATAGCTATGCTTCATATTTGATCTAAAATTTTTAAGGCCTCCTTATTGTACGCACTGTTTGCCAGGTTTTACTATTTGTAACACACTATTGTGCTGATTTCTTCTTGAAGATACCTTGTGGATATCTTTACACACACAAAGATGGGTAAAATGTGGTGCTAAAAATATTGTCTTACTTCTGTAAATTCTGTGGTTCTCATACTAATATTGTTCAATATTATTTTTTTTTTCTAGAGGTATGTTTTTGAGTGATTTATTTTTGGTTGTAAAATGCAAATAGATTTTGTGATTTTTTTTTTCCGAACTCGGGTTGCTTTCTGTCATGTGGCCCTTAAATTAACTAAAACTCTTCTTTCCATTGTTAACTATTCTATATAACTTTGATTAATGCAATTTTATGGCTTCCCACTACACTAGTAGATACTTATTGAGTGTTTAAATTTCTAAACTGACTAGGAAATAAAAATTGTAACTCATTGAGGAGTTAACACTCTAAAAGCTACCCAGCTATCCATTTTCTACTGCACACTGTTTCTTCTAAAAATCAGATCATATATCCCTTTACTCTTCTCAATTCAGGTCTATTCCCAACTCCTTTAATAATTTTTTTATTGTTCTCTTCAAGACTCTATTCAATTTTATTATATTTACAGCCAAGTGTCCATAATTGTTTGTAATTGAAGAACAATGGTATAAATAATGCTAATAATTGAGAGTACTTTCTACCCTTGATAGGTATACTCCTTTGAAATAACCTAGTTCTTATATAACACTCTTTTTTTTAATTTCTAATAATCTTGCCTTACCCCTCACTTTCCCATGTTAATTAATTTAGCCAAAGTAAACTTTTAGCAAAAATATGCATTTTAAGTAAATCTTCAAATGTCTATCATTAAGCAGTTATCCTTTGGAATTTAAACATTTAAAACCCAAATTAGATTTTCGAGATCACTTGGGGTCTTTGAAAGCTTTAATTTAAAATCTTCCTTTTAGGGGTGCCTGAGTGGCTCGGACAGTTAAGTGTCCGACTCTTGATTTTGGCTCAGGTCATAATCTCAGGGTCGTGAGATCCAGGCCCAACTAGGGCTTGGCACTCAGCAGGGAGTCTGCTTGGATTCTCTCCCTCTCTTTCTGCCCTTTCACCCTGTCCCCCTTACAAAGCTCTCTCACTCTCTCTCAAATAAATAAATAAATCTTAAAGTCGTCCTTTTATTTACACAGTCATTCAACATGTATTTATTTAGTGCCCACTTTACAGCAGGCACTGTTCTCTTCTGCCTTACGTTGGACCTTCCCTGTCAATTTTCTTCCATGTGCCAAATCATATTAGTAACTATCACACTGTAGTTGCTTTCCATTTTACTCTATTCTAATAATTTCATCTTTACAGTCCTCATATGGAACTTGTATAAAACAAATACTTATTTCCACATTCCCAGATAGTGAAGACTTGTGGATAGATTTCCCAAAAACTTTTCATGGAAACTTTCATTATCCCTTTTCATGCTTATTAGTTCTTAGCAGGGAGACATTTGGCAACAATAAACATGACTAGCCTGAGGATTTATTATATTATGGCACTTCAGTTTCATTCATTTGACAAATGCATTTCACATTTGACCATACCCATTTATTTACTCATCAATTTAGCTAGTGTAAGAAATTGGTTTGAAAGCAACAACAATAACAACCCCCCCCACACACAAAATTCAGAGTATGGCAATTTATTTTTAAAAAGGAAATGAACATGAAGGAAAGGCATAAGAACTAGAATACTACAGTTAGAAACATGATGCTCCAATCTAATATCAATAGAGCATACATGGATCCTGTCCTCAAAGATATTAAAAATGTATGGTTTTTGTGGTTTTTTTTTGACAAAGAATAAATGTAGTTGACATATGTACAACTAGTTTTCTCACACAAGTACAGTTGAAATTTGTCACTCTCTGGATAATGTCAGCTGCTGGTGAAACTACTGTTTTAGATTTGTAAACAATGTTCTGTGGTTACTAATAACTGTTACATTTAACTGTGTCTGAAATCATTGTTGACTTTCATTAAATTGTCTTAGGTTTGGAAATACGCAGTATCGAGTTTTTAAAGGACATTAAATCAACAGCTATTTATTATGGGCCTACTTTGTACTAGACTTTTAATACATATGTATTAGATGATTCAACCAACCATGTAAACATGCTCTTGGTATAATTAATTTTGATTATCTAGCTCAGGTTGTGGGAATATTTTAATGGTTAAAGTGTTACTGTGTTTTATTAATTGTCAAAGTTCAGGAACAAAAAAAAGATCTATCAAATTTGTATTTTTAAAGCTTCTGCCAAAAAATTTGAGAACAAGAAAAGTCAGAGTTAATGGTTAAATAATAATAAAAAGAGCCTTAAAATTTACAACTTTACATTGTTAGAGACCAACTCTTGCTGAACAAAAATTTTAAAAAATTCTATGTGATGTAGGTCTAGCTTTTTTATTGACATGTTACTTTAAAGCAAACACTTCAGATTAAAAAAAAAGACAATGAGCAAAGCCAGATCTTGTATAAAAAAAGTTTAACTTGGTCATAATTGTTTATAAAGTCTTATCTTCACGTTCTTTTTATCTGGACAAAAATATAACATCTACAGTGGGATGGAAGTTGAATAATTTAAATGGAAAATATGACAGTCAATTTTTAGTTCTTGTATAATGAATTTTCGCAATAATTGGCACAGACAGTGGTATCACGGAATTATTTTATTAGAAAATTTTGTAGATAGAACACCATCACTTATGCCATTTTGTATGGCAGATAATTAAAAGTGCACATACTGAACTTCATTATGCATTTAGCATCAACAAAATTTTTTGCTTGAGCACAGTTATATTACTTTTTACTCTCAAAACTATTATGAGTATTACATGTTAGTGCTCATATTTTCTCATCACCCACCTGCTCTTCAAATCTCTGTCATTGTCAGTTCACTCATAACTTGCCTGAAAATGTGACATTGCAGGGATTTAAGAATTCACTACGTCCTAGCCCCTTGCTCAGCACTTTATTTTCACCAACTCTTTTCAATCCTCATTACAACTCCACAAGATACACATCACCCTCATTTTAAAAATGGGGAAACTGAGGTAATGCCCTTAAACTATTTGCCCAAAGGTAAGTGATAGTAACACAGTTGAAACTCAGCTTCAGATGACTAAGATTTATTGTAAAGAAGACAGTATCATGTTTAAACAGAAGTAAAGTATGCCTGTGACATAACAGTACCATAAAGAAAATCATTAGGTAGCCAATGTGAGATGCATATCTGTTTTTGTATGCCTTGGAATGGAAAGAACTGTCCATTACTTGGAAATAAGGCCTATGAAACTAAAAATGAATAAAATGTATCAATGAAAAACAATACGATCTTCAATTTCTGTAAGTGAGGAAATACAAGAGAAAGATATTTCTATACATGTATCCATATCTATGCCCACCTATATTTTTATATGATTTCATAAACCCTAACATGATTTTTTAAATTTAAGAATTAACAAAAGTTTTTTTTCAAACTTTCTTATCCTTTACTTATCCTACTGTCTCTCTGTTTACCCCTCAAGGTCTTTGTAGATGAGTTGTTACCAGAACTTTTGAAGTTGTTCAAAGAATACTCCCATATTTGAGCTGATTTTGGCTTTACGTGAACACATATGTTAATAAAGTAATATTAATGAGTAATGTCTCCTTTGAACTTCGCAAAATTTGATATGGAATACTAGACACTACATGTTTTTTCAAGACAGTATGTGAAGAAAATATATCAGAATGTGCAACTATCTAGATTTTTTTAAAGGCCAGGTACAAGTAAAACCAATATGCTAATTAATGGGCAATTGAACCCAAACCCAATTTATTCTTTTTATGCATAGTTTCAGCTTATGCTGAAAAATATGCAAATACATACATGATTAAATGTAACTTTTACTCACCTTTGACCACTCTATGCAACAGAAAATAATGTTTTACATGTAAAACATTTCTAGACATCCAGTGAGAAAATCCACTGATTTGTAAATTTAAGTTACACAATGTAAGGGATCAGTAGGAAGTAGCAGAGCTGTCAAAGAGGTCAAAATGCTAATTAGAGAAGAAGATGTGGTATATACATACAATTGAATATTACTCAGCCATAAAAAAGAATGAAATCTTACCATTTGCAATGATGCGGATGGAGCTAGAGAGTATTATGCTAAGTGAAATAAGTCAGTCGGAGAAAGACAAATATCATATGATTTTATTCATATGTGGAATTTAAGCTACACTTTTTAAAACATTTGCTATATTAAGTATAATTCTAAGATAGAGAGGCTGACCTGTATTTTCAAAAAGTTTAGAATTTTGATATTTAATTGAATATGAACTGAATTGAATTTGAAATTATACTATAACATAGAATACTACCTAATATATAATAAGTACTCAATAAATGTTCATTGAATAAGAAGGCCACAAATCACTTCCAAGGTACAATTCATTCAAAGTGAATATAAAATATTATTAATGTTAACCTTCAAAAACAGAACCCTTAAAAAAGAGACACTGCTTCTCTTTCCTTCTAGTTTTGGCCCATAAATATACCAGAGTTCTCTTCAAAACATACTTCAGAAGGGACTACAGCCCTGGTTCTCTCATATTCTACATGAGAACAATCAGATTTAAAAGCAAGGCCACATTTCACAAAGTCTTATAAATGGAAAAACTGAAATTTTTCCTAAAAATTACAGCTGCCTAACGTTATTCCTTTGTTTTTCCTATCATAACATTTTACATTGTACAAAACATCATAGATTTTACTAATTGCTTTCAGGATAACCTATTCATTAAATAACTTTGTAGCTGTATGTCTATACCTAGTTTCCTCTTTAGTGTCTTCAATATTAAATTTACAAACAACTTGTTTCTAAAAAGTAAACATCTAGCTAAGGATTAAGCTAAAGATCATTTCCACATACACCCTATGAAATGCTGACTGAGTTCTCATTAGGAAATTTTCTTTGTTTGTCTGTTCTCACATTAAAAAAAATGTAGTAGGACATCAAGATACCCATTACTAAGTATTTATAGTACAATATCCTTAAGCCAAATTTTTACAATAGGCATGTTGAGTTTCAGAATCACTTCTAGCTTTTTAAGATTCAATTTGACTTTATGAAATAGTTGTAATTTCTCATAGATGACGGGGGTTTTTCTGATCTTTACTTGGAAAACATTCAGAGGAAAACATTTTTTCCCATCTCAGTTGAGTATACTTAGCCGAGGTAATTAGAGACAATTTGAAAGCATTTGAACAGTCATAAGTATTATGGTGTGGTGAAAATTTTCAGTTACAAACATGATTTTCATACTATAGAATATCAGAAATAATAGCTTCTGTTGCCTTTTAATTGGGAAATTGTCACAAAGTTTTATTATTCTATTTGTAGAATTATGGAATTCTAAAGCTATCAGGACTCTTGGGTCTCTTTTATATTTGTTTTTTCTTTTTCCATCTTTTTTCACGTGAGAGCAAAAATACATATTTATATATTTATCTAATTTTTCATGATATTTTCTAAAAAGACAAACCAAACCTGAAATATCTCATCCAAGCTCACGAAAACACAAGTGTGAGAAATGGGATTCAGATTCAGATCTGGGCTACTCCAAATTTCTTTCCTTTATTCCACGCTGCCTTTTACCTACTAGAATTACAAAGGAGTTGTAAAGGATTTAACTAAGGTCACAAGCTGGTGAGGAGCCATGACAGGATTAGAAATCTGTTTCCCAATCTCTTAACACATACTCTTACCAATGCCACACTGTCTCTCACTGTGTTTAAAAATGCAACTGGCATATTAATTGTTTCTTACCTCTGGACTTCATAATTCTAGTTTAGCAAAGGCTATGCTACACTTCATTAAAGTCATTCCTGGGGTGCCTGGGTGGCTCTGTTGGTTAAGTGTCAGACTCTTGGTTTCTACTCCGGTTGTGATCTCATGGGTGGTGAGATCAAGCCCCACATGGGGGTCTGCCCTCAGCAGGGAGTCTGCTTGAAGATTCTCTCCCTCTGTCCCTCTCCCCATGATCTCTCTCTGTCTCTCTCTCTCACAAATAAATAAGTAAATCTTTAAAAAAATAAAGTAATTCCTTAGTTAATTATTTTCCCTAGTTAATGACAGTTTTATAGGCTGGAAGTAGCCCCTAAAATTTAGCAGAAAGTGAAAAAGAATGATGGAATGACATTCTCTTAACAATTTGAGGTCTTCTTATGTTTTTCCTCAATTCTTCTCAATTGTGAAAATTTTTTCACAATTTTCCTCACCCAAGCATATTAGCTTAAGATGCCATGAGTAAAATAATACTAGGCCTTAATTTGGTCCAAGCTGTGATTGTTTTAAAGAGAAGAACAGTGAGTCCAATTCACCTTTGTAAAGATGTTTTATATATATTATATATATATAATATATGTCACATATATACATATATATTTATATATAACAATGTATATATATAAATAATATAATTCATAAAATATATAGAATTCATACACACATATAAGTTATTATATTCAGAGAGTAGTAATTTAGTGCATGCATAAATGTCAGTTATCAATTTATAAGCAATGACTACATCCTTCATTATGTTTTCTGATAAAAGAATTTCTTTAAGCATTTCTCCTTTAAAGTGAGAAAAATGTTAAGCTTTCTCAATAGAGGGTGCTGAAGGGACACTGCTAGAAAAAGGGTTTTGCAATTTCTGGCATAGGTGGGGATGGTGTTGGCCTTGTGGGTTTAGGACCTCTGATGCAGCCTGCCTGAGCCACTGTCCCAGAATGTGATTCCTCTGCAACCCCCCAGCTTCAGCCTAGCAATAATCTGTGTGCTATCCTCTCCACAGGAAAATCAAAGGGAAACCACCTTCTGCCTTATCAGAACCCATTCTCACTGCATGCCTATGCTACCAATTGCTCATTACTTACTCCTCCTCCTGCATTCCAGAGAATTGCCTATT
This sequence comes from Potos flavus, assembly GCA_028534135.1. Classification (NCBI taxonomy): domain Eukaryota; kingdom Metazoa; phylum Chordata; class Mammalia; order Carnivora; family Procyonidae; genus Potos; species Potos flavus. Next base: position 29,640,714 of record CM052897.1, read on the forward strand.
GTTTGCCCAGTTACTCCAGACCAGCTTGGTCTGGCCAAACCAGGGAACTTGTCTGCTATCTGGTGGCTGAACAACATCTTCTCCAATGAAGTCTGAACCCCTTCCAAGTTTGTCCTTCCTTGGGTGCTCTCCCTCAGCCCTAGGGTACCATATAGAGTTTCTTTATATTTCAAAGCTGATATGGATAATACTTCAGCATAGATAATAAGACTTAAACTTTCCCTGTTTAACCTACTGTATGATAGTTGTCTTCTGATTGGACCCAGACTGTTACAGCATATATTTGTATAAATTATAAACTCCATGAAGTCCAGAGATATACTGGTGTTGCTCAGCACTCTCTCAGCTGTGTGATACACTGAGCCTTCAAGAGAACTCATAAATATTTTTGATTGAACAAATAACAGGATTTGCTTCAAGTCAGTTGCATCCATGGGAATCTGAATCTCATGATAGATTGTTTGAAAGACTTACCTGGAAGAAAACCCTTAGTGTTTGAATAGATTGTACATACCAGGATTCCGGACAAATCAGGTGCTCTTAGAAGCTTTGGCAGATATTGTTGAGGTCTACCAAACAGTTAATCTTTTATCCTCCTTCTTTGTCAGAACAGGCTGCCTCCCACTATGGAGTAGTAAAATGTCAAATACTCTCTTTCTAGCACTTATCTGACATTTCCTGCTTCATAGTGGAGCATATTCATTCATTCATTTAGTCAGTCAGTCAGTCAGCCAGTCAGTCAATCAGCCATCCATTAATTCATTCATTACATATACATTACAAGGCCTGCATGCCAGGGAGCTGTTCTAGGTACCTAGGATTCCACATTAAATTCCCTGCCCTCCTGGAACATACATGCTAGCAGGGGAGAGGGAGAATAAACAATAAACATAAAAAAATCAGTATGATACTATTGTGGCCTATAAAATCTGAAAGGAAGTCTGATTAGTACTACTGAGAGAGATTTTCCTCCCTTCCTCCCTTGAAAATTCTACTTTACTTTAAAGTTTTCCTGAAACTAGGTTTTATCTTTAATTAAATCTTAGTTTGCATTACTTCAGTATGTATAAGCTCTGGTCCAGACATACTGTTCAATGTTCAACAAACATATATTCATATTTATTCCTTTGCTTTTGTTAAGATGGCTTTCTTCCACTTCTTTCCTTCCTTACATCCCAAATGTCATTCCAGGTACAAATCAAATATTTTGCCTCTGAGAAGCCTTTCTCACACACCTTAACCACATTAGCTGCTTCACTTGTAAAATAAATACATTTTTCCATATACAGAAAATTTAGTACCATATTAAAAGGGCTTATATTCAAGAGAATTTAGATATACTTAAAGAAGAAATTGACTTCGGGCTGATTATGCACTATTAACAGAGGTACTGTGGATTCTCAATCCTTAGCTAACTCTATAGAAATGGAGTACGTCCTAGAACGTGCAGAAATTATTAGGAGGAGGCACCTGGGAACCTAAACTAGGTATATAGCGAGCAGTGATCATTTAGTGAATGCATAAGAACTACATTAATTATGTTCTGTTGATATAGTTAAGCTGTTATATGTTAGCACATGGAAGAAAGATAGCACTGGGTTTGGAATAAGAAAAGATGGGTTCAAGTTGTGGCTTTTCCTTGCTAAATTTTTTGGGCCAAAGGTAGAGTAAATAAACTCTGAGTTTTATTTATATTAGCTGTCAAAGAAAAAAAATTAGTATAAATAAGAAAAGATCATTAAAATAAACGTGTAAAGCTATAAATTGTTATAGCAGTAAAATTATTATTATAATGCATCCTTTATTTTAAGTATTAAATGGAAAATTTAATTGAGAAAACAAAAATCATTTAAGGATATCAAATATTTTGTCTAAATACTGTCTAAATGAGGAATTTATTTGCATACTCATTTTGTAAATGGCATTTTAAAAATAAGAATGTGACCTCTTTCATCTTTTAGATTAGAAGGCCATGTAGCAGAAGACTGTCTTGGCCTTTTATAAGAAAGCAGAAACACCTAAAAGAAAAGGGAAGAGAACTTAGAAAACTCTGTAAGACAGTTTTGCTTGAGATGACTGGCGTGATGCTGAAAATATGCTGTTCTGGTATTATCTGACACACAGAGAAGACAGACAATTCTACTTTCAAGTTGTTTAAAATTATGCAACAGCAACATAAAACATAAAACAAAAAAATATAAACACGTACTTATTATATTCTAGGCAATGTATCACATGCTTTACCTATATTTTTAGTCATTTCTTCCTCACCCAAACTCCATGAGATAGACATTATTATTCCCATTTTCCAGAGAGTTAACTTGTTCTTAGAGTTAAGGTCACACAACTTATGTATGATAGTGGAACTGGGATTTTAAACCTGACTTTATCTGAGTCTACAGAATACATGATACAAATATTATAGCAATAGAGAAAGAGAAATATCTAGAAAAGTTCAAAGGCTGAAAGAGTTTTATAGCTTCAGCCCATAAACTACTCTCTAGATTTGGCTTGCAGAGCTAAAAGAAATACTTTAGTTTTAATAAGGTGATAAGTTTTTTAAGAGAAAGAAAAAGCTGGAAGAAAAAGAGCTTTCAAAATACCAAAGCTGTATGTAGTTGGCCCAGGGCCATGGAGGCCTAGGACCAAGGACGTTGATGGTTAACGTTTTCTGTGGATAATAGGCTACTCCAAGTTTTTTAGTTAAGTAACTATTAAGAGTAGGTTTCTTATAAGCTGAGCAAGTTAGACCATGTCCCTAGATACTAGTGACTTTAATATCTTACTTCAAATGATTCTTCTTTACAGCTATGTGTAGGTGGCAACTATAAAAACCATTTATTAAGTACCTGTTTTGTGCCAGATATTGTTTTAAATGCTCAACATTTTATCCCAACAAAAACTCCTCAAGGTAGGTATAGTACTTGTCTTAGCATTTGTATCTTAAGGATGAGGACATTGTCATGGTACAAGTTCAGGCAAACTGATGCCAGAGCCCACATTTTACCATTATATTATACAGATGTTGTAGTAAACTAGTAACTACAATAATTCAGTAAGTGGTATTTTATTCATAATCATTCCGTTATTGGATAAAAACTCTATTTTTCTAAAATGGTTAGTTTTAAATTGTCACTCAGTGAACAGAATTAATGATTAGTAGTGTTTGTTATAATGTCATTTAGTGACAACCAGTTGGAATCAGTGAAGATAGACATAGTACAGTTCCTTAGAGAATGTGTTGTTGAATCACTATATTGTATGTCTGAAACTAATATAAAACTGTATGGTAACTATACTGGAATTAAAATTTAAAAAGAAAATAAGACTAAAAAATTAACTCCATATAATGATCTTGTATTCTCTAAAATCTATAATTTGATGTCATGTAAGTGAGAGATAAAGCTCATGCATTTTAGGATAGTTGCTGATTTATTGAGCTATTTATGTTTTAATAGTCAGATGATACATTATATATAGAAACTTTGATATTCTGTAATGTGACAAGGCAATTCCTTTGTTTTGTACACTGTTCCAAAGTGATATATTATGAGTTCATATTATACAATGCTTAAAATGGAGTAGCATTATTCATTATTATGTGTAACACAGCTTGATTACTTCTGAATGTAATATACATTTTGAAAGTTGATGTAATTAACAAATTATGTTAATAATGCAAAAATTTTATATTAGATCAATAATTTTACTTAGTGAGTAAACCTAAGACATAAAATGTTTCTTTCTTAACCATATTGACTAGAGCAACATTTTGTGATCAGATTCTATAATCAAGTAAAGAAAATTCAAGCATTCTAAGAACTTTGAAGCCTGGAAATATTTTTAAATTAGATATATTAAAATCATTATTTCAAGACCAAATTAAAATTTATCAAAATGAACTTGCATATATTAATGGATTTAAATGACTAGACTCTAATAATGCCACATGCCTGGATAAAAAGTGAAAGAGAATCATTTTTAAGTTTTCATTTCTCTGTTGAGCACCAATTTGGATAATTTTAATTTTTCACATTGAATTAAATATTAACTTTGTGGGGGATCTGGGTGGCTCAACTGGTTAAGTGTCTGCCTTTGGCTTGGGTCATGATCCCAGGGTCCTGGGATCAAGCCCCACGTCAGGCTCCCTGCTCAGAGGGGAGCCTGCTTCTCCCTCTCCTGGTCACTCCCCCTGCTTGTGCTCTGTCTCTCTTTCTCTCTCTCTGTCAAATAAATAAATAAAATTTAAAAAAAAAAGTAAAAGAGTAATAAAATTTTTTTCAAAAAAACTTAATACTTATAATAAAGTGTAAGTTAATATGTGGACTTTTGAGGTTCACTATACTTTGGGGAAATTAACAAAATATGATATCAAATAAAACATCTTTTATACTAATTACCAAAACATTTTAGCAGATATTTCAAAACCTCTAGGGTATATGAAGAGTTTGAAAAAATTAGACTCTATTACCACAAGATACAAATATATTTAAATGTTTATTTTTTCAGAGTTAATAACTGCAATGCAATTCTTACTGAAATCATATTTAAGATAATAGATATGTGTGACAAGTTCACAAGTGTAAAAAGTCATCATTAATAAATATAAACTGCCATCTACGCAGCAGAAATAGTTTTTAAAGCAGAGTTTGACAGTGTAGTATTATTATCTAACATTTGCTATTTTAAAAAGTTTCCTTTAAAAGTTAAGGTTACCTACATCAATTAAATCGATGAAAAAAGGCCAAAATACAGTAGTTTGATATATAAATCCAACCTTTTACAATTAGCCAAAAAAGTTCTTTTAGAATTAAATGATCATATGATTCAATATACTTCATGGCTGGTGGGGGAGGAGAACACTGAGTCACAGAATATAATTTAAAAAAATTGATGCTGTTTTGTAAATAATTTAATTTGGTTTATATCAAAAGAAGACATTTAAAGAAAGAAAAAATTCAAACACACACTTTGAGGCAGTTCTGGTTGCTGGCATCCTACCCCTTATCTATGAAAGAATACTTGTTGGCATTATGTTCCATCAATTCGTTTGTGATTTCTAAATTAATTCTGAAGGAAACCACAACTTACTTGAAGATCCCGCAGAGTGTCTGTGTGCCTGATTTTTTTTCTCTCTCTTCACAGACAAAGCACTTCCACTGGTCATGGAAAAAAGGTCTAAATCCGTGTCTTCTCTGCTTACAAGTCTTGCCTGGGAGCAATGGGAGAGAATGTATACAATCATGAAACAAAATATGGCATTTTCTGAATGCAGCTCACATTACCCCAAATAAACAAACAGGCTCTGTCAAACAACCTTCTTCAAAATGATACCACAATCCTTTACTGCTGCCCAGGCAGAACAAATGCACTATGTCAAAGCATTTTTTGCAAATAAGAGCCGATTTTAAAATTGAGGTTTGCGATTGGAGTGTGTACAACAAAAGAAAACCTTTTAGTACAGCAATTTTGATGAAAATCAATCTTAAAGGCAACTGATGAAACTTTAAACAGCTTAACATCATTTATTTACCAAGTATATTATTTAACTCTTAATCGAATGTTAGAAACATCATATTGGATTATTTTCTGCAAAATTTATATTTTACTAGTTACAAGTATTAGTCTTCCCAACAGTATTCCTCAAAGGGCCTTTCATCTCATATTTATATACTACAAGGTCACAAAAGATCTCTACCTTCTCATTAAAACCATTTTTAATATAAAAATATTATACATTAAGTCTAACTTAAGGGTGATTGTAAATATAAAGAAATTTCAAGATATATTCTTTTAAGGACATAGGATTAAATAATTGATCACATCCAAAATTACCATCTGAACTTTGATTACTATCTGGGACTGAACTTAAAAGTCGAAGAATCACTTCTTGCTTATAAAATATTATTTTACATAAAGTTTAATATTATTAAGTACCAATTTATCAGGATTCAACCCTGAAGTAAGGGAAAAGGCCATGATGGAAAGCAAAGCAGCCTCAAAATACCTGGGATTTAACCCAAACCACAGGATGCTTGAAATCCTGTGAGAAAGCACTGTCCTAATGTTCAATGCGAGAAAAATTTAAGTAGAGCAAAAAAGAGCCATAAAACCATCACTGTACTTAAAAAAGCTATCTCCATATGATGGGCTACAAAATCCCATGAAAACAGAATCTAAAGATCATTCTCTTTCAGATTCAGATCTTCGCCCTTCTCCTTTACATTCCCCTTCCCAAATTCTTCCCACTGTCACAAGCATGGACTTCTCATTGTAAGTAAGCACGTTGGCTCTTGCTGAATTCAGAATAGAAACCATTTTATGTCAGTCACTTTTTGATGTACCTGGCTAAGTGATACAATTGTATTGTCAAAAGACCTCAGTAGAAAACGTTTAAAAATGAAATAAAAAACAATGGCTTCCACCTTATACTTGTGATTGGTATGAAAAATATTATACATTCTTTCTGAACTTTATTTCAATTAGTATACAAAAGCACATATCTATTATTCCCATTAGAATAGCTCCATCAATGCTAAGACTTAAAAGGAGCCAGTCAAGAATAAGGGGTAAATACCAAAACAATACTACAGTTTTGGTGAGATCAGTTACAAAACAAAGAAAAACATGGTTAACAACATAGGGACCCTCCTGCTAGCTAAAGAGACTTTAACTACAAGACTCAAGATTTGAAAATCAATAAAACTATTGTGAACATTTGTGTACAGGTTTGTGAATGAACATAAGTTTATTTCTCAAAGAAAAATGCAGGAGCAGAATTGTTGAGTCATATAAGTATATATTTAACTTTATAAAAAATCGATGGGTTTTTTTCAAGTGGCTGTACCATTCTCAGCAAACGTATGAGAAATCCAGTTGCTTCACATATTTGTCAGCACTTAGTATTGTATTTTATTTTACTCACTCTAATAGGTGTATAGTGATATTATACAGTGGCATTAACAATTTTCCTAGTGACTCATAATATTTAACATCTTTTCATATGCTTATTTATATCTGGATTGTCTCTGTTCATTTTGTTCATTTTCTAATTTCACTGTCCAATTTACTTTTTTTTTTTTCCAATTTAGTTACTTTTTATGGATGACTACTGTGATGGTTAATTTTCTGTGTTGACTTGATTGGGCCACAGGATACTGAGATATTTGGTTAAACATTATTTATGGGTGTGTCTTTTAGGGTGTTTCTGATGAAATTAGCATGTGAATCGGCAGACTAAAAATACCAGATTCCCCTCTTAGGCATCATCTAATCCACGGAGGGCCTAAATAGAACAAAAATGGAGGAAGGGAAAATTCACTCTCTCTGCTTGACAGATGAAGCTGGAACATGGGTCTTCTCCTGTTTTAAGACTGGAACTTATACAATCGGTACTTCCGATTCTCAGGCCTTCAGACTTGGACTGGATCTTATGCTATCAGCTATCTTGGTTATCAGGCATTGAGACTTAGACTAGAACCCATACGATTGGTTCTCGTGGTTCTCAGGCCTTCAGAGTCAGACTGGAGCTATACCAACAGGGTAGCTCCAGGTTCTTCAGAATCTCCTAGATCTCCAGCTTGCAAATCACAGGACTTCTTAGCCTCCGTAATCAAATGAGCCAATTCCTTATAATAAATAATACATAATTTCTTATAATAAATACATAAATCTATCTATAAAATCTCTTTACATATATGTATATACATCTCTCTCTCTCTCTCTCTCTCTCTCTCTCGATTCTATAGATAGAAAGACCAGAGGGCCAATGGTATGAGTTTCAGGCCAAATCTGAACGTCTTGAAATCAGGTAGTATGACTCTTCTTTGTTGTTTTTCAAGATTGCACTGGCTATTCTAAGTTCTGTGTATATATACACAAAGAGATTTTATGTAAGATTGTATATATTAGATATCGATAAATACAGTTATAGATATCCTACTGATTCTGTTTCTATATATTCCCTGCCTAATATAACTGGCAAATGATTGCTTTGTACCCTTTTCCAGTAATTTATCCTCAGAAGCAACAACTGTTCTGATTTCACCATGGAGAGGTTAGTTTTCTCTGCTCTTGAACTTAATATAAATACAATCATACAGTATTTTCACTCACTCTATTGCTTTTGGTATTCACTTATGTTGCTGTATGTATCAGGAGTTCATTTCTTTCCATTTCTGAGTAGGTATGCCAATGTAAGAATATACCACAGTTTATCCATTCTGCTGTTGCTAAACATTTATGTTGTTTGCATTTTTTTTGGTTTTTATCAATAGAACTGCTATGTAATTTTCATATAGGTTTTTATGAAGACATCTGTTTTCATTTCCTTTCGGTAAACATCTGGGAGTAGAATTAATAGGTCATAGAGTAGGAGTATCTATAACTTTATAAAGTGCCTATTTTCCTAAATGGTTTTATCATTTTTCACTATAACAGTAATGCACGAGAATTCTAGTTATTCCATATCTTTGCCCACATTTGTGCTTTCTGGCTTTCAAATTTTAACAATTCTAGTGTTGTGTAGTAGTGTTTCATTTTTGTTTTAATTTAAATTAGTGTGCTTATTAACCATTCAAATATCTTCCTTTGTGAAGTCTCTCAAAGCTTCACCATTTTTAAATAACTTGAAGTATTTGTCTTTACATTATTGGTTGTGTGAGTTTTTTCTATATATTCTGGATATAAGACCTTTATTAGATGTGTATATGTGGGGGGAGATGTTGTTTGGATGCAGAGGGCTGTGGAGGACAGAGAGAGGAGGGAGAGAGAGAGAAGGGGGGGAAGAAAGAAAATACAAATTTTTCTCCAAGGATGTGATTTGACTTTCATTTCTTTTAATTTTCTGAATTATGTCTAAGTACAAATGCTTTAAATCTGAAGTACAATTTATCTTTTTCGATTTGTGCTTTTTGTGTTCTATTTAAAAAAATCTTTGTCTTCCCCAGGTTTTTGAAAATATCTTATTTTCTTTGAGAAATTTTAGAATTTTAGCAGTTACATTTAGGCCCATAATTCATCTCAAATTCATTTTTAAGATGTAAGGTAGGAATCAAGACTCACTTTTTTCCCTGTATACAGTTGCCCAGCACTATTTGTTGAGAAAAAAATTATTCTTTTCCTCTTTTGTTTTAGTACCTTTAAGAAAAATCAACTAACCTTATAAGTATGGTATTTTCTGTACTCTCTATTATTTTCCATTAATTGATTTTTCTGTCTTTCTGCATATAACATATAATCTTGGTTACTGACTGGGGCTTTATAGCAAGTCTTGAGATTAGGTAGTGTGAGTTCTTTTTTTTCAAGATTATATTGACTATTCTAGTTCTTTTGCATTTCCATATGCATTTTAAAATTTGTCCATTTCTACTAAAAAGCTTTCTAAGGGTCTATTGGATTTATAGATTATTGAGAATTGACATCTAATAATTTGAGTCTTTATTACTCATGAGTATATCTCTTTTATTTATTTATTTATTTTTAATTTTAATTTTTTTTTAAAGATTTTATTTATTTGGCAGAGAAAGACGCAGCAAGAGAGGGAACACAAGCAGGGAGAATGGAAGAGGGAGAAGCAGGCTTCCTGCTGAGCAGGGAGCCCGATGCGGGGCTCGATCCCAGGACCATAGAATCATGACCTGATCCGAAGGCAGACGCTTAAGGACTGAGCCACCCAGGCACCCCTCTTTGATTTTTTTAAAGCAATATTTGACAGTTATTATTATAGAAGCCTTGCACAACTTAATGTTAACATTACCCTTAAATATTTTATGTTGTTTACATTGCAGTGAATAGAATATTTTTAATTAAAGTTTGTTGCTAATACATGATAGGGTGTACAAAGACCTACTTTAGTAAGTTCTGACAGATTTCTTTCCAGAATGACTGTACCAGCTTTTACTTTGGCCATACATCAGTGTTTCAACATTATTGATAGCACTTTGCATTATCCAGTTTTCTAATTTTTTCCATTCTGATGAGGATAGTTTTAATTTTTATTAGTTAATTTAAGTTTTATTAGTTTTAATTTTTATTTCTCTGGTCATGTAACTGAGCATCTCTTTACATACATTTATGCATTAGTCATAAGCCCTGTAAACTGTATGCATGTATGTTTTTTTCTGTTGTATTTATATTTCTTTTTCATTAGGTTACGTGACTTTATATTATTTATTTGCAGAAGTTGTTTTTATATCCTGATATTAAGCTATGGTTAGTTTTAGGCACTGAAAATAATTTGTTCATATCTGTAATCTGTTTGTTAATCTTTTCTATAAAATCCTTCATAGGAAGTAATATTTAATTTAAAACAGTCAAGTCAATCAAAAAAATTTTTGCCATACAACTTGTATCTTTTAAGAGAGTATTTCTTTACTGTGAATTTGCAAATATATTCTCAATTATTTTATTTGATCAATTTTATAACTTTACATTTCACATTTGAGTCTTCAAACCTTTTAAATTCCATTTGATTATTATAGTGTGTATGGGTTATATATAGCCCTGCTTTTCAACGCGAGTTTACTGAATTCTATTTACCAAACAATTTGACCTTTCCCACCTTTGTTACATATCATACTTCAATATAGTCACAGGTCTATTTACAAACTAACTATTCATATCCATTGGTCTATTTATCTGCACCACAAAGTTTAGTTTTACACTAAGTCTTTATATCTTATGATGTAAGTTGGCTCTCCTTTTTCAAAGTTGACTTATATAATATTGGGTTCTTATTCATCAATACACATTTTAGAATGAGATTTTTCAGTTTCCTAAAAAAGCAGGTATAATTTTGGTTCAAATTGGTTTTACTTTATAGATTTATTTGGAGACAGTTGACAAATTTTATATGCTAAGTTGTTGCATCTATGAACAATAAACATACTGAATATAGTGGATATTATCTAATGCCACTCAGATTACTTTTAACAACCGAGTTAGATTCTCCCAGCTGCTGAAAACTATAGCTCTTAACTAAATACCTCTCTGGAAACTGTCCTTAGCTAAAGATGGCTGTCTTGCCCAAACCACACCCTCTCCTGAGATTAAGGAGCATAAGAGCCTAATCCTCTTGCCTCAAGCTGGAACAATTTAGAAGGGCCTTCACACCACTGGAGCTCACTTCCTCTGCCGCAACTCTATTCCATTTTACCTTTTCTCTCTGCTTAATTATGCTTCTTTCACCCCTCAAAGAAGTTGTTTCTGAAGGTCTTCTAAAACAAATGTCCTGCACTCAAGTATAAGAATCTCAGAATATGTTTCCTAGAAAACCTGAACTAGGACTGTCTTCTGCAGAAAAATCCTGGAGTTTTGGGGGATAAACTTAATCAGCAATACAACTGTATGGCCTATGGCATGTCTTCTGATATATATTTGGAAATAAGTAAAATGATATCTTATTTTCATTTTTCTCATTCCTGTCTGCCACACAAAATACTTTGATCTTATTTGGAAGACAGAGATGTTATTTATTAGCTTCTTCAAAACCCAAAATTTGAATGTTTTATTATATATTATTCCTACTCTTTAAGGTTAGTGGAGAGTATTCCGGATAATATTTATATCTATCTCTGTTATTAAGAAGTAACTCCACTCTTTTTTGGTATGCATTGTTTCTGCTATAATGTCAGCTGTCAATATAATTATTATTCCTTTGTAGATAATCTTTCATTCACTATGTCTCTCTTTTATAGTGTCCAGTCCATAGTTTATTTCAATGGTAATACTTTATATAGACAGAATTTATAGTAGGCTTATTTACATATTCATAATGGTTTTAATTAAAATTTGATCATTTTTGTTTCATAATTTTCTATCCTTTTATTATGAGTGTTTTCCTTATGTCTTGGAGGAAAAGTGGCAGCAATTGCAGATTTTTTTTCTTTAATTTTACTTTTAGTTACAGCCTTGTAACTGGTCCCAGTTGTGCAATTATCTGCCTCCAATTTCTCAACACATTCCCAAGACTCTGCAAGATTTCTACTCTGGGCATTCAGTTAGTCCAGTATCCTTTTGATTTAAGTCCTTAATCCCTTCTCCTACCTCCACTTACAAAAAAATGGAAACAAACAAACAAAAAACTTATTTCTGTTCTACTATCATTTACTTTGTTTTTGTATTCACCTGTACCTCTTCAATATCAAAAAAAGCATTTATCATTGCTATGTCATTGTCATATATTTGAATGTAGAATAACACAGTAGGATACAGAAGAAGGAGATTAATGTCAAAGCATTAATCTCATAGAACCATCTTTTCTTTAAAGTAGGCTCCATGCCCAGCATAGAGCCCAATGTGGGGCTTGAACTCATCACCCTGAGATCAAGACCTGAGCTGAGATCAAGAGTTGGATCCTTAACCAACGGAGCCACCCAGGCACCCCTCTCATAGAACCACTTTAATTAGAAATCTACCCAGTCTGTTTGCATTCATTTTTAGAAGTATAATCATTCAATGTTAATATCAGTTTCTTTATCCTGGCATTCCTTGGCACTTTTATATTCCCCATTCTTGCTCCGAAGTGGCAATTCAACACTCTGTGTGCAATTGTTAGTAATATGCAAGGTGTTCATTGTTTGAAATATCAATTTTCCTAGGGCAATCTACATGCCACTCTGCCAGATGAGTCTGTATTAAAATGCAAGGAAATATTTGCTTAATGATTATTTCAAACCTGTGCATATGTTCTATAAATAGTTTTGTAAACACATTAATTTTAGCTATTGCCCTAATTTTGCTCCTTTTCAGGAAAACTCCTTGAATGAATTGTTCATGAGAATCATGAATATAACTGCTCTGGATACCAAAATACTAGATGTATTAGAAAGTGCATTATCTTTTCATGCTAAATTCTACTTGTCAGGCTAAATTATAATCAGGTTTCCTGGTGAATGTAGAATCTGAGAAAGGAGTATATGGAAGGTGTCATAAACTTAGGGTCACCTGAGGCATCCATTTTCACCTGCCAAGGAGGCCGTACACTTCTGTCATTGGTTAGGGTACCCTCTTCTCTGGAAATTTCTGGAAACATACTGAAAATTTCTTGTTTTGTGGGCTCCATTTTTCTAGACTCCACATTGGCCATTCTCCTTCTGTTAACATAGTCTTCCTTCTAACAGCCTGTATTACAATTGACTTTAGCAATGCACATACAGTTGTATTGTTTAGAGTCTTACACTCTAGTCACCCTGTTTAGAACTTGTTGTTCCTAAAGCTTCAGTAATTTACACTTTACTACTTAGAGTGGTTGAGTTTAAAATTACTTGTTAATTTTTATCTGCTTTGATTTTCTAACTTGTGAGAGTGTATTTACCTCAGTATTCTACTCTTTTAAAATATTCAAGTAAATAAGTTCATTACGCAATTCCTGTTCAGAGTCATTTTAAATATGGTAGCATGTTAATATTTTTAAATCTACCATTTAGAATCAATATTTTAAAGTAATAGCAGATTTTAAAGCTATATTACAAATTAAGAAAACATGTTATTACTATAGGTTATTACTTTAATATGTAGTATTTTGAGATTAGCCCAAAAAGATTGAGTTGCAATATTTTCATAATTTACACTAATTATGGACATATTTTAAAGTGTCATTTACTGAGGCCGAGTGTGTACAACGTTTTTCTGTAACTTTAAATATATTTCTTACCACAAGCTGAACTCTTCCCCCATTAAGTACATCTGGATCTAACTCCGGCAAGAAGTGATTGCTGCAGAGTGACAAAAACAAAAATTATATTTTATATAAATGTAGAAGAAGAATATGAAAGAAATGCCCAGCAAAAGTTTGGGAGAAATTAGTAATCTATAAAATGAAAATAATAGTTTTATTAAATAAATAAAATAAATATACTAAATAAAGTATAGGCAAAGATATATACAAATTTCCATGTTTCCATTTGTTTATAGTTCTAAGGATATCATCTTATGAATTACACTAAAATGATTTATACCGACATAAAAGAAATTGTGCTTATATTAATGGGAGTACTTAGTAAAATAAAAGTTCCCAAATGCTGATTGCTTTATTCCTACTTTCTTTGCTCACAATTAAATAGGACAAAATAATCCAGATTACAAAATGTTGTTTAATTTCACTTTCATTCTTCATTTACTTTTCCATATTTTTAAAGGAATTACATGGATGGAATTGACCACATATGAAAGTTTCAATTTATATATATTATAAAAAGAGATTTCATTTTTTACGTATTTTAACCTGCTTCTAAATTAGGTTTTAATCTTCATAATTGTAGGATTTTATTTGTTAGTCATTTAAATAGTTATTACATAATATCATATGTATTGGAGGTTATATTTTATAGAATGCCTGGAAATAGTTCCAAAGCATCATCTACATTTAGATTCAATATTGATTTATATATTTAGTAAGTGTTCATAATAGCACTTTTTAATTATTTTATTATTTTTATTTTTTATTATTTTATGGATATATGTAGCTACAATGAAAGTCTTGAAAATTCATGTCAAAAATATTATTTCTGGACTTTTATTTCCCTAAAACTTTGGTTCAGTGGTTATACATATATATGCTTTATACCACATTGCCGTGGGCTGAATATTGTTTCATCAGAATTGATATGTTGAAGTCCTAAGTCTTAATACCTCATAATGTGATGTATTTGGAAATAGAGCCATAAAGGAGGTAATTAAAGTAAAATAAGATCATATGGGTAGGTTCTAATCCAATATAACCAGTGTCTGTATAAGAACAGGAGATTAAACATAGACAACAGAGATGGAAGAATGATTGTGTGAGGGCACAGTGAGAAGGTGGCCTTCTGCAAACCATGAAGACAGACCTCCAAAGAAAGCAAACTTGCTAACTCCTTCATCTTGAACTTGTAGCCTCCAGAACTGTGAGAAAATAAATCTCTGTTATTTAAGCCACACAATCAATAGTATTTTGTTATGATGGTAGCAAACTAATACATACATTAATGTAACAAAAATTAATTGATTATCTATTATATTCAAGTTTTCTTGTTTGTTACTAAGGGATATAAACACTTGACATCCTCAACCTTGTGAGCGCACCTCTATCTTGTGAGATAGATAAGATATTATCATCTCACTATAAGGGAGAGGAAACTGAAGCATGGAGACATCATTGGAAATTAGTTACATGACTGGTAAAGTAGAAGCACAGTGTTGAATTATAATTTTAACTGCCAAATGTAAATGATAGAAATGACAAAAAACAAACTATAACCTCCAATACATATGATATTTATAAACAGTTAATTGATACCATGCATTTTACTTTATAAAGTAGAATCATTTGTGTGGTTCATCTGTTGGTTTTAAGCATTACAGAAACAGAACTCTCAAACATTTTAAGGTGAAAAATATAAAGAGTGATTAAATCTATTCTATAGAATAGGCCTTTTATAACCTGGCAATGGGTGTATTGGCCTTTGGCTATAAAGTCATGTTTGTGTTAGCACAATTAACCTAGGTTTCATTTTTCAAGATTTGTTTAGAATACAAAAATCTAATTTAAAGGAAATGACCTCACCATTTCATATTTCTCGAATTAGTTGTTTCATGAATCCCAACCTGTGTGTGAAGCCATTGGTATGTGTATTCTTTACTCCTTTCTAATTTTTCATTTGCAGTGACATCCTTGTAGATAAGTTCTTCTTCCTTACCTGGGGAAAAATATGGAAATTTTATTTATTATTTAAAAGAGATCAAATTTTGGCTAAGTAGTTCAGTCTAGGCAAATAATTTCATCAAAAGAAAGAAAAAAAAGACTAATTCATGGGAGCTTAATCATCTGTAAGAAAAACATCAGTTGCTTACAGATTAAGTAATTTTCCTGCTTGAGTTTCAAACTCACCTATTTTTAAAAATAAAGAAAATGTTTCAATGTAGCCAACATCTTACAGGACTTGCTTTTTTTAAATTAAAAATTCAAAGAACTATTTTTGTTAGATAGTAGAATTCTAGTATAAAAAGAACATCTGTCCACTATGATGTCTTTTCAGGCTTATTTTAAAGTCTAGTTGTTCTTACACTAACCTTATACATACGTAGAATTCATAAATTATATTGAGGGTATCTGAAACAGAGTTTTAATTTTGTATATAAAACAGCTTGGTTTGTGTAAGCTAATACAATACTTTAAGGTAGGAATATAATTATATAAGGTTTAGGGAACCTGTGCTTATGCCAGAGTAGCCATTTCAAAAAAGGTGAGGAAGCATAATATAAATGGATATGGAAAATATGCAAGGGGAGAAATTATACAAGGTAAGAATATAAGGTAACAAATATAAAAGAGTAAAGAAAAAGAAAAAAGAAAAAAGGAAAATTAAAAATCCAACCCTTATATTTATATGTAAAATTTATACATTTGTGTCATGTTAAAAAAAATCTGTAGATGTTCTACTATGACAATGCCATGCATTTCAGAATTACACCAAAGACCTGCTGTCTTAGAGCCTTCCTCCATGGACTAGATCTTTTTTGGAGGCATTATCATGTTTCGGGACTTACTAGCTTGGTAGGACTGACTGACAGTAAACACCAGAGACAGATACCTCTTGAAAACTAATGCATGGTAATCAAACTAACAAGAATCCTATAATTTAAAACCTAATAATTTATATGTTAGTTTATTAATTCTTTCACTGTAGATCTTTGTATACAGAAAAGTCACTACATACTTGCAAGTTGTTTGGAAAACAAATGAAGCATGGTGCAAGGTGTGCTTCGAATGCTTGGTACATGTGTCACACACAGTCATACATATACATATAAGGTTAGCATCTGTCATTCTGAACATGCTGGGGGCATGTCTTTTTTTTCCTTAAAAGTTGCTGCCGAAATTAGCAAAATGACTCTAGTTCAAAGAGATACTGTAGCCAATTCTTAGAAAAGCTAAAAATCAGCATGTTTATTTCTCTAGACACCGTGTTACTTAGCAAAGTTAACTTGATGTTGCTTCTCATGCCACCTTATGTTTCTAAGATGGCCTTATCTTTTGCATCCTGAGCTTAAACCAATCCCTCCATATCTGCTATATTGAAGGAACAATTACTTCACATGCAAGGGCTGACCATTGAATCCATGAGCAGACACCATTCTGGTAAGTGGCTGTATAGGTATACAGAAACTATAAGAGAGACTCCAACAGAGGGAACCTTTGGCATTGCCACTTCCAGTTACTGCACAGCATTAAGTCTTTTCCCTGGCACAGTCCCAGCATTTTATCCACCTTTCTTGGTTGACACCAAGACCAAATGTTGGACCTGTAAGTGCAATGACAGAAAAAAGTGAGGACTCAGTGGCCACTGATACTCAACCGAGCCCATAGCTAGAAACTTACCTACTCTTGATATGTAGAGAATCCTTTTGTAACAATTATACTTTTAGCTAAAAATAAAAATTATCTGTGTGTTTCTGTTTTTTATTTTTATTTATTTATTTATTTTTAAAGTTTAGATTTTTTTTTAAAGATTTTCTTTTATTTATTTGAGAGAGAGAGAGAGCGAGAGAGAGCATGAGAAGGGAGAAGGTCAGAGGGAGAAGCAGACTCCCCATGGAGCTGGGACCCCGATGTGGGACTCAATCCCAGGACTCCGGGATCATGACCTGAGCTGAAGGCAGTCGCTTAACCAACTGAGCCACCCAGGCACCCTGTCTTTCTGTTTTTTAGAATAATGACAAATATTTGCAATAGTCACTTTTTACAGTACCCATTTTGGAAAGTTTTCCTCAACTCTACGATAACACTCCATAAACCTTAAGTGGTTTTACATCAGAGTTCAGCTAAGGTTCTAAAAACAATCCCTGAGTAAAGAGAGATTTCACTTTAAGGGTCCAGTTCATATTAACCTTTTTCACCCTAAGGCATAGATAGGTAGTTTGGCATGTGCTCAGTGTAATAAATAGAACAAGCATATTGGTGAAGTTGGCTGGATGTACTTGAAGATACTGTAATTTACATACTGAAGAAATTGATTCCATTTTGGCTAAACCATTTTAGGATTACTCCTGTCATTGAGAAGAGGAAAATAAGATTAACTCTTTTAAACTTGTAGAAGAAGTTCTGTTTTTAGCATCTCACATAGGAAGAATAATGGCAATTTGGATTTCTTAATGGATGCTTGTCATAAGTCGGGCTGTCCAGTAAAATCTTTCAGTTGTAGAAGAGGCACCATTTTACCTGCGGAACTCAAACTGCTTTACTTCCTGTCCTTTCCTACTTTTCTGGGTCTTGCTTCATGAATTTCTGGAATCATAACCTAAGAAAAAAGGTCTTTCCGTTGATTCCTGCTGTCCCCTAGTTACTGCTGTCTACATATACTCCTTTTCTCCAAAACACAAATTTGAATAATTTTATTTAAACAAATTATTAAAATTTTTTATTATAAAAGGAATACATTCTTATTATAGACAATTTAGAAAATACAGAAAAGTAAAAATTCAAAAAGAAAAAAAAAGGAAAGCAAAATCCACAAAAATCCCACTATCCAAAGATAACCATTGGATAATATCTTTTTTAAGATTTTATTTATTTATTTGACAGAGAGAGAGATCACAAGTAGGCAGAGAGGCAGGCAGAGAGAGAGGGGGAAGCAGGCTCCCTGCTGAGCAGAGAGCCTGATGTGGGGCTTGATCCCAGGACCCTGAGATCATGACCTGAGCCAAAGGCAGCGGCTTTAACCCACTGAGCCACCCAGGCGCCCCAACCATTGGGGGCATATTTTTATTTTTAAAGGCATTTACTTGTAGTTCTTTTTTTAATAGATTTTTTTTTGTTTGTTTTTTGACTACATAAAAGTGTAGGTATTCTATGCATCCTACTTTTCTGTTAGGAAATAACAAATGTATTCTATGTAATGGAATGCTCATCCTAAACATAATATTAGTGGTTATACACTATGATGTACCAACCTGTTACATGATAGGTTTCTAATTATCTATTTAATTGACCTGTTTTTCAGGTGGAATTAAAGATAACATTTCTGAAACTAGAAATATTTTGAGAAATTCGATATAATCTATATGGTCAAATAGTTGTAAAAGCTTTCACCAATTTACCATAGATTATATGAGATTACTTATTTCACTGAGTCCTTGGTCAACACTGGGATATTAAATATTTTAAAGTTCTTGATAATATGACAAAAATATTGTCTAATGTGGCCTTAATTTATGCATTTTTACTGCTAGTGAAATTTAATGTTATTCCATGATTACTTATTAACTATAAATCGAATACCGTAAAATACTTTCTTGTTCGCCCCAGTTCCTAGTATTTCCCTTTCTGCTTTTAATTGACCATTAATAATCCTTTATCTATTATCACTGGTGCAAATATTTTCTTTTGCCTATTGTTTGATTTCAGTTGCTATTGTAATTTCAAAAGGAGCAACCTTCTCTCTAGGCATACAAATTTATTGCTAAATATCTTCTAAACCACAAGTAATTTTCCCCTCATAATTTATAGGTTCTATCTCCCATTCAATAAACTCATATATAAGATACAAGTTTTCAGGGACAAATTCTATAGTCTTTTAATACTTTCTCTTTCACACTAAAAGATTTTGGTTAACAAAATTCTTTTAAGAGAAGTCTACTCATTTCTACTTCTTCACTTTCCATTCCCACCTTAATTTATTGCAACTGAAATTGTCCTTACGAAGAACTGTCTTAATCTAACACATTTATTTCATCTTAATTGATCTCTCTGCTGAATTCAACTACGTGGGTTATTTCTTTTGTCTTAAAACTCTCAAGTGCTCCTTTTCATGCTTCTTTATAGATTCCTTTAGATGTGCTCCTCATTCTACAAGTATCTAGGACCCTCACCCCCACTCCACTCTTTGCCCGGCACTGTGCTGACTTCTGATGATAGTCAACCAGGTAGACATTGTGTATTACCTGATGGGACTGGCAGCCTAGAGGACAAAGTATCGCCAGCCTCTATTTTACTCCTATATCCAGCTGAACTTCAGAATCACAACTTGTTTTTACCATCATAATCCTACTAAGTTTGTTTTGCCTCCTGAATTCCCAAGTCATCCAGACCAGATATTCTGGAATCAGACTTGGCTGCTCATTCCTTACAGTACCAACATCTAATCAGAAACTAGATCTAGTCTACCTGCTGGGTATGTCACTAATAACTGGCTCCTCCTTTCTATCCCCACTACCCATTTTACTTCAGGCTCCATTGTGAAAGGAGTGAGCAGGCTTCTTTGTGGTGACGTAAATGCAAAGGTACCTTTCTCACCTATCACAGTGCAAGAGGCACATCTTCTCCTAAGCACAGTGCTTTCAACTCTGCTCTGGATCCCAACCTTTTCATAGAATCTAAGATCTCTTATCCATCAGTATTTTCTTTTCTTCTGTATTTCTAGTACCTGTCAAAATGGCTTTTACCTTCCCCTCTAGCTACTCTTCTCTCTCCTTCCCTAATCAGACAAATTTCTTGAAATGGCAGAAAAGACCAGTCTCTGTTGACTTATTACAGTTCATGCTTCAGTTCACTGCAAGATGCCTCCTTCTTCACACCATTTCACTGGAACTGTTCACACCAAGATCATTAATATTGCTAAATCTTTGGGACTTTTTGAAGTTATTATCTTACTGACTCCTCTATAATATTATTATACATTGTTGTCCACTCCTTCCTTCTTAAAAGTCTTATTTCCTTTGGATTTTGTTTCATTACACTCTCCTTGTTTTTTCTCTGACCTTCTGTCTAAACCCGTCTCCTTCAAGGGCTCCTCTTCCCTTGCTATCCCTTCTAATCTCAGGATTCTTTTCTGGGGTTTGAACCTGGCCCCACTTACTCTTAGGCTATATATTTCCTGTATGAGGATATTCATTCAACTTCTTCAATCACTTTCATTATTTCCTTTTGAAATATGTATCCATCCAAAGCTTCGCCACTTAGACATCCCACAGATAATTTAAACTGAGTATGTAAAAAAGCCGAACTCATGTATTACCCTACCTTTTCCAAAGTTTCATAATGCTACCACCATTGTCAATGTATAAGTCAGAAACCAGAGTTTTGTATGAACCAGCATTCATCCTCACCCTACAACTGCATACTTTACCTCCTAAATTCTTTTCAATCTCACATTTCCTGGATTTCTGTTGCCACTATTTTATGTCAGGCTACCATCATTTCTTCTGAATTACTGTAAGAGCCCTCTCACTTTTTTTGTTTTTTTATTTGTTTTGTTTTTGTTTTTTGCTTTGCTCTTGCTTCCATGTACATATCTCCATACTGCAAATGGCCTTGCTAAAATACAAATCTAATTACATTGCTTCATAGGTTAAACTCCCGGTTCTCCATTGCCTTTGGATAATGTTCATTTTTTTTAATACCTTCAGACACATCTGTTAAGTTCTTGCCTCAGTCACTCAGATATGTTAGAATTACTCAAAATGGTCTCTTTTGCCTATAGGCCTATGCTTCAGATTACCCACTTTGCCAGTGGTGTTTTTTCCTTCATATCTTCATAACATGACAGTTTGGAAATTACATTCTTTGAGGTAAGTCCTTGATCTTCTAACACTGCATTCCTTACTCAATTAAGTTGGAGATGCCCTCTAAAGGTTCCTATAGAGGTTCCATGATAGCATTTATTACATTATATTTTATTTTCCTATTCATGTGTCAGTTTTGCCCAGTATAACTAAGCTCTTTAAGGGGTAACTGTAGGATGGTATTCAAAAATATTTGTGAAATAATGGAATAATTGTCATAATTGATTAATGGTCTGTCAGTGCTCTGACAAATGTAGAACTGGAATTTAGATTTTTAGTGTATAGACAGACCTATGCATTGTGGCGGGTAATACATTCCTACATATAATTAACATAACCATTATAATAGAAACTTCAGCTCTGAAAGTCATAACTAGTTTGGGATAAAAATTGACAACCAAGGATTGCAACTTAAAAAAACAATATAAAAAAAACTACTCCATCATATAAGGCGACTTAATAAAATGTCCACGGTGTACACAATCCTAGAGGAAAGCAGTTCAGCTTTAAGAAGGTCACTGAAAGAGACGAAGTCTCTTGAAATTAATGGAAATATTATTCTTTTCTTCATGAAAAACAAAATAAGTGTTCATTAAACCCATATGCTTGAAATAAATGTTTTTTAAATTTTCAGTATAGCATAAATATCCTACACAGAGGGAGATTAAAATTCAATTATCATTTGGGACACACACTAAAAGCTAATTATTTATATTTTAAATACGTATGGCAACTTTCCCATGACTATTTTCTTTTCCCTTAATGGCCTTTCTTAGTAATATAATAAAAACGTATTCTTGGTTTCACAGATAGAAATGAGTTCATCTTTTTACCAAAAGCTTTTGGAGGACATAGTTGCATGATGAGCAAAATGCTATGTGCAATGGAAATATTTTTGGTAACTTTGATAAATGGCTGATTCTATGTATCTCATGCTGAAAACACTAAAAATATGTTTCCATTTTAAAGTACAAGTGGTCTGTACATGTTTATTAAAAGAAGTTCTTGCATCATACCTCACAAATAAGGCACAAATAAAATTGGAGTTTGGCATAAATGTTACACTAACAGAATTTTAAATTCATTAACATCTGTATAAATACTTGTTGATAGGGTGTTTATGGCTTCTTCCTTAACCAATCCAATCTGTTGCTGGAAAGTTGATGGCATTGAAATGAAACCAGTAACTCCCTAAGATCCATTTGTGTGTGACAAGCAACATTCCTATTCTTTTAAAATATATTTAAATATATATGTAATTGATCACTAAGGAAAATGACTTCATGAATAAAGAAGAAGATTGTTGTTGCAAAACTTTAAAAACAGAAATTTTGGGAATAGAGCCAAAGCTATATTTAAGGGTCAAAGGCTAAATGCAGCATTAAACACTCCTTTACATATTTCACTATATTTTATGGTAGGGAGGCTTAAAAAAAAAAGTACTAGAATGAAAAATACTTGCTAGTTTCTGACATTTAAATTAATTCTCAAAATTTGTCTATTTGGGGGTTGGGTGATACATAAAGTATATGAATGACCTTTAGGAAAGCAAAGGAGAAGTTAGTTACTAAATTGTCTTTCAAAATCTATAGATTTTGCAGATATAATTTTCAGTATTATAGAATTGCTATATTTAAGTGAATCCCTCTGGAATAACAGAAACATTCTTTCACAAAGTCGATGTAGTTATGTGTATTAACCAATTATAACAAGTCTTCTGTATTCAACTTACATATAATTCTACTTGAAAGGATATGCTTTGCCATTTGTATTGGTCAGTTGAATTTAATCTCCTCACTATCTTTATAGTGGAGCACCAAATACTACATAAAGAGTGGTTCTTTAGTTTCTTCTGTGAGAGCCACATAAATCAAGAAAATTGCAGGTTGTTAAAGTCATATAGTCATATGTATAGTTATATTAATGTATAATGTGTCTCCATGTTTGCTGTTAACCAGGACTAGGACTAGGGTAAGTCAAGTGGGGCAAATGAAATATTTTACTTTGGGTACAAAATTTAAGGGGGTGACAAAAATCTCGGGAATCAAGGTAAATAATATTTAATGTAATATTTTAAAATAAAAATTAATGCAAAAATCCAAGATAAACAAAATGTAAAGGTTTTAAATGACAAGATCAGACTATGCCAAGCTGTATTGGAACCTGAGATAAAAGGAAAAATCAGTAATACTCATCCTTCACTGTTATCACATTGGCAGATTCACCCATTTCTAAGTTACAATAAGTGTTAACACAAAATTGCTTTTAGAACCACCCGGTAGCCATTGTCTAAGATTGCTTTCTACATTTCCGATGAATCTGGCACACCACTTAATTTTTCACTAGAAGAGGCTCTGGAATTGTGACATGTGAGAAATTAATTCTAGGATAAATTAATTCAGTCTATATTGGAGAGTCTACACTTTAGTCATTTATCTGCCTAACATCTATCTTGCACATAATAAATTGTTTTTTTCACTTACTAACTGTGTAATGTTGGGCAAATTATTTACCTTCTCTCTGACTCAGTTTTTTTCTCCTAAAATGTGTATGATGATATAAAGTAACAGAACAAGTATAATGCCTAACATATATTAAGGATTTAATAGCTCTAGCCATTTTGCTATTTTCTAAGTTAAATGAACTCGATTATACATAGCCTTAATGCTATCTCAGTTGCTATGGGCCAAGACTTAGCTATCCTGGAGGTGAGACTATCTGTAAGAGTCTCTAAATCCAGGCCAAGATCAAGGCTCCAGGGGGTCACTGGAAGGATCCCAGGATTAACCACAAAACTAGACAGAACAATTTTCTGGGGGAGTCCAGGAAGTCCTTGTTCAAAGAATTCTAAATCTATAACAGGTATTTTTAAAAAATGCATTTTATTTCATAATATATGAGGGTTTTAGTGTGTCTTTAATAAAGAAAAGTTAATTTTCAAAAGATAACAAGGACACACAGTCCTAATTGATTTCAAGTTATTTCAAATAATTTTTAGCAATTGCTCAGTAATAACCATGAAGGAGGTTCCATTGACATGATTCTCTCCTGTTTCACTCTCTCAATTTAATTACTCTTGGAAAATATTCCCCTATCCAACCTAGACTCCCTCAGGGAGTGTTAATATACTAGGTCATCCAAACTAGGGCCCACCCAATAGAATAATGGAAAGGCAATGATGTAAGCAGGTTGGCTTTCAAAATAACATGGTCATAGTGGCCATATAAATATTACTGCGACCTGTTTTTTGTTTGTTTGTTTGTATAGTTGGACTTCAGGTTCTTCCCATATATAAAAGCTTCTGCTCTGGTAAAAAGATATCACTAATTCTACTCATTTATGTATATTTACTAATCATGGGCCAAATATGGTTGAGCTCCTTTAATAGTTTTATTTCAAAAGAACTCAGTTAGTGGTATTATATTGATATACTAATGATAGAGGTTTGATGGATCCAATTAAACATTTTTTGTATCATTGTAATCATTTTTATAGCTACAAAACAGAAATACTTATTGTATGTATGTTTATACTATCATAATGCATTTCTCATTGACTATTAATTTCTGCCTCTGATGATTTCTCTACCTGTCAAATAAGAATACAGATATGCTTCTGTTACAGACAGAGCTAACATCACATAAAATACTGAATATATATTAAAATATTGCTTGCACTATAAAAAAAACTAGTAAATATAAGTAAAAATAATTTTCCTTCACAATTGTTTTTTAGAAAAAGAGAGAGGGGGCGGGGAGGGGCAGAGGGGGAGAGAGAGAGAGAGAGAATCTTAAGCAAGCTCCACAACCAGCATGGAGTCCAACTCCAAACTCAATCTCGCAACCCCCAGATCATGACCTGAGCCGAAATGAAGAGTCGAATACTTAAGGGACTGAGCCACGGCCAGTGCACCTCTTTCACAATTTGAATGACAAACATTTTAGAGACTTATAATCCTGGTCCCAAACTTACTGTTTTCCATAAGTAATCATTTAAACAAGTAGCACCATAGACTGAATATTTTAGAGTTTTCTAAATGTATACTTTATTAATGCCAAATTTTTATCTTTCATTATATTTTGTTTAGAAAGATAGATTTTTTATTTTATGTAGCAGAAATTCATTTGTAAGTGAATCAGGGCCTCCATTCATTGATTTCACTTTCAATTGAAAAGATAGGTTAAGTATTATTGATCTATTTATACTCTAGTGAGGAAAAAAGTCAAGATAGGTACTACCAGTGTTCCCTACAAAATTAATTTTTGGCTTTAAACTACTTATATAAATATTGAATTGGGGGATTTTTTTTTTTTGAAAGGGAAAAAATTGGGGGTGGGGTTTGGAGCTGGAAGGGACTTCAATTGGTCAAGTCTCTTTGCTTATCAGAAACAGTTTTGTCATTCATCAACATTAGAGGAAAGCAAAATATGGAACACTTTATGAACCGGCATTTTGTCCTTGTGCAGAGGCCATACTAATTTTCTCTATATCATTCCAATTTTAGTATATGTTTTGCCAAATGAGCACAGAAAGCTCTTTTTATCATTTTTATTTTGTTGTGAGGTATACAATGTACACAAAATATTGCATATAGCAGGTGTTTAGAATTTCAAATTTAGATACAATGGAATACTATGCAGCCATCAAGAGAAATGAAATCTTGCCATTTGCAAGGACGTGGATAGAACTAGAGGGTATTATGCTAAGCGAAATAAGTCAATCAGAGAAAGACAATTATCATATGATCTCTCTGATATGAAGAATTCGAGAGGCAGGGTGGGGGGTTGTGGGGGGTGGGAGAGGGAAATAATTTTAAAAATACTATCACTTCTTTACGCATTCGTCAGTTGATGGACATTTGGGAGAGAGGGAAACAAGCCATAGTGACTCATAAAGATAGAGAACAAATTGAGGGTGGATGGAGAGAGATGGGTGGGGAATTGGTGTTAAAGAGGGCACTTTTGATGAGCACTGGGTGTTGCATGTTAAGTGATGAATCACTGAATTCTACTCCAGAAACCAATATTGCACTGTATGTTAACTAACAAAGTTAAAATAAAAAAAATACTGTCACAGGTCGAAATTTTTTTCCTTCCTGGTTGCTTAACTATAATGTTAGGTTTAAGGTTAATTTTGGTATCATATTTTTCTAGGAATTGATCATTTTCTCCAAATTCTCAAATATACTGCCATAGGGTTGTTCACAATATATCCTTACTATAGTTTTAGCCTGTTATCATTTGTCATTCTGCCTCATTTTCATTCCTGATAGTGGTTCTTTGTGCTTTCTCTTTAATTTTCATAATCAGACTTGCCAGGAATTCATCAAATTTCTTTTGAAAAATTTAGCTTTATTCGATGAATTGTTTTACTTTAAAAAATTTCACTGGCTATTGCTTTTATATTACAATATATAGAATTTTTATTATTCAATTATTTTTAAAAATATTTATGATTTTTTGACTCATGAATTTTTCAGATGTTTCCTAATTTCCAAGATGGTAAAGATTATCTAGTTATCATCATTTATCATTCATTTATATTAGTATCATTACTAGTACTATCATTATTAGTATTATTGATATTCATTTACAGTTTATTAGCATTATATTCAGAAAATATACTGCACATGATTTTAATCTTTAAATAATTTTTGAGACCTGATTTAAGGCCAGCATAAGTTAAAGTTTTATAAATGTCCTATGTGTGCTTCCTCTAGTTGTTGAGTGTTTTTTTTATGTCCTTTAAGCAAATGTTATTAAATTGGTTTATCAAACCATGTGCTTAACTGATTTTTTGAGTGCTTGTTCTATAAATTACTAAGAAAGATATAATAAAACTCTCAATATAGTTTGGAATTTTTGACTTCTCTTTGGTACTTCTTTAATGTTTGCTTTATATTATTTAAATTTATATCTTTGCTTTATATTATTTAAAAAATAATAACATTCATTTTTTTAGAATGTTTAGGTTTAAAACAAAATTTTAAGCTATAGAAATTTCTCTATATACTCCCTTACCCTATATATTCAAAGTCTCTCCCATTATCGATATACTTCCACTCCCTACCACAGTGGTACATTTGTTATAATCAATGAACCTACACTGAGACATCATAATCATCCAAAGTCCGTAGTTTACATCAGGGTTCACTCTTGGTGTTATACGTTCTGTTAGTTTGGACAATTGTATAATGACATGTATCCATCATTATGGTATCATGTAGAGTAGTTTTCACTGCTCTAAAAATCCTCTGTGCTCTGCCTGTTGACCCCTTCTCCCCAACCCTGGCCCCTGGCAATACTGATCTTTTTACTATCCCCACAGATTGCCTTTTCCAGAAAGTCACATAGTTGGAATCATACAAATAGCCTCTTCAGGTTGGCTTCTTTCACTTAGTAATATGCATTTAATGTTCCCCCATGTCTTTTCATGGCTTGGTAGCTCATCTGCTTTCTTTGCTGAATAATATTCCCTTGTCTGATGTGCTGCAGTTTATTCATTTATCTGCTGAAGGATGTCTTGGTTGCTTTCAAATTTTGGCAATTATGAATAAAGCTGCTATAAATATTTGTGTGCTGATTTCTGTGTGGACATAAGTTTTCAATTCATTTTTTTAAAGATTTTATTTATGTATTTGAGAGAGAGAGAAAGAGCATGAGTGAGAGAGAGCACAAGCATGGGGAGTGGGAAAGGGAGAAGCAGACTCCGTGTTGAGCAGGGAGTCCGATGTGATTCCAGGACCCTGGGATCATGACCTGAGCTGAAGGCAAATGCTTAACTGACTGAACCACCCAGGCACCCCAAGTTTTCAATTCATTTGAATAAATACCAAAGAGTGAGATTGATGGATCATTTGGTAAAAATATTTCTAGTTTTATAAGAAAGTTCCAAACTGTCTTCCAAAGCAGCTAAACATTTTGCATTCCTATCAGCAATGAATGAAAGTTCTGTTGCACCATATCCTTGTCAGAATTTGGTGTTATCATCATTCTAGATTTTAGACCTTCTTATAGTTATGTAGTGTTATCTTGTTGTTGTAATTTGCATTTCCTTGAGGACAGAGGATGGTACATCTTTTCATATGCTTATTTGCCATCTGTATGTTATCTTTGGTGAAGTGTCATTAAGGTCATTGGCCCATTTTATAAACTGGGTTATTTATTTTCTTTTTGTTGAGATTTAAGAGTTCTTTATTTTTGATAATGACCATTAATTAAATAAATGTTTTGCAAATATTTTCTCTCAGCCTATGGCTTGTCTTGTTATTCTCTTGACATTGTCTTCAGCAGAACACAAATTTTTACTTTTATTGAAGTACAACTTATCAATTACGTCTCATGCATTGTGCCACTGGTGTTGTATCTAAAAAGTCATAGCTATGCCTAAGGTCACCTAGATCTAGATTTTCTCCTATATTATATTCTAGGAGTCTTAGAGTTTTGCATTTTACATTTAGGTCTGTGATCCATTTTGAGTTAAATTTTGTGAGTGGTATAATGTCTGTGTCTAGATTCATTTTTTTTTATTATAAGGATATCCACTTTGTTCTAGCACCATTTGTTGAAAAGACAGTCTTTACTCTGTTGTATTATCTTTGCTCCTTTGTCAAAGATCAGTTGGCCATATTTGTGTGGGTCTGTTTCTGGAGTGTCTATATTCTGTTTCATTGACCTATTTGTTTATTCTTTTGCCAATACCACAGTCTTGGTTACTGTAGGTTTATAGCAAATCTTGAAGTCAAATATTGTCAGTCCTCTAAATTTGTTCTTTTCCTTCAATATTGTGTTGGCTATTCTGGGCATTTTGCCTCTTTATATAAATTTTAGTTTATTAATATCCACAAAATGACTTGATGGGATTTCATTTAATCTATAGATCAAGTTAAGAAGCACTGAAATCTTGCTAATATTGAGTTTTTCTGACCATGAACATAGCATATTTACAATTTATCGAGTTCTTTGATTTATTTCATCAAAGTTTTGTAGCTTTTCTCATATAGAATTTATACATATTTTGTTAGATTTATACCTAAACATTTAAGTTGGGGGTGGCAACGTAAATGGTTTTGTGTTTTTAACTTCAAACTTCACTGTTCATTACTAGTATATAGGAAGGTGATTGGCTCTTATATATTAATTCTACATCCTGAAACTTTGTCAGAATTGCTTATTAGTTTCAGAAGTTTTGTTGGTTCTTTCAAATTTTCTATATAGATGACCATGTCATCTGAAAAAAAAATTCATTTCTTTCTTCCTATTCTGTATACCTTTTATTTCCTTTTCTTGTGTATTGAATTAGTTAGGATTTCCAGTACAAGGTTGGAAAGAAGTGTTAAAAGTCAATATCCTTGTCTTGTACCTGATCTTTGGGATCAGGGGGAAAACTTCATATTTCTTACCGTTAAGTGTGACGTTAACTGTAGGATTTTTGTAAAAATTCTTTATCAAGTCAAAGAAGTTCCCCTCTATTCTTGGTTTATTGAATTTTATCATGAATATGGGTTTTGCAAAATGCTTTCTTGCTTCTATAGATATCATGTGATTTTTCTTTTTTAGCCTGTTGATATGATGGACACACTGATTTTTTGAATTTTTTTTAAGATTCTTTATTTATTTGAGAGAGAGAGAGAGAACAGGAGCAGTGGGGCGGGGCAGAGGGAGAAGCAGACTCTCCACTGAGCAGGGAGCCCAACGTGGGGGCTCAATCTCAGGACCCCATGATCATGACCTGAGCAAAGGCAGACACTTAACTGACTAAGCCACCCAGGTGCCCCATGATTTTTGAATATTTAACCAGCTTTCCATACATGGGATAAATCCCAATTGGTCATTAGATAATGTATAATGTGTATAATTCTCTTTGTAAATTGTTGGATTTGATTTACTAATATTTTTTTGAGGATTTTCTGTATCATGGTATTGGAAGTCTGTAGTTTTCTTTTCTTGTATAGTCTTTGTCTGTCTTTAGTATTAGCTTAATTCTGTCCTTACAGAATGAATTAGAAAGTATCCCTTCTGCTTCTATCCTTTGAAAGAGATTATAAAGAATTTGTATAATTTCTTTCCTAGATGTTTGATAGAATTCACCAGGAACCCTTCTAGGCCTGGCACTTTCCATTTTGGAAGCTGATTAATTTTTGATTCAATTTTATTTAATAGATATAGGCCTGTTCAACTTGTCTTTTTTCTATGCAAGTTTTAGCAAATTGTGTCCCAAAGAATTTGTCCATTTCATCTAAGTTATCATATTTATGGGCATAGAGTTACTCATAGCATACCTTTATTATTCTTTAACTGTCCATTTAATTGGTAGTGATGTCCCCTCTTTTATTTCTGATATTAGCAATTTATGGCCTCTCTTTTTTTTTCTTATTTAGCCTGGCTAGTGGCTTATTAATCTTATTGATCTTTTCAAAAGACCAGCTTTTGGTTTCATTGATACTCTCTATTGAATTCCCATTTATAATTTTATTGATTTCTTCTCTAATTCTTTTTTTTCTTCTGCTTACTTTTTATTTAATTTACTCTATTTTTTCAAGTTTCCTAAGGTAGAAACTTAGATGATGGATTTTATATCTTTCTTCTTTTCTAATGTATGCAGTCTTTGCTATAAAATTCCCTCTAAGCACTGCTTTTGCGGCATCCCACACATTTTATGAGTGGTGTTTTCATTTCAATTTCATTGAATTCAAAATTTCCATTAAGTTAAAAATATTTTTTAAATTTCTCTTAGTTTGGTAATGCTTTCATTTCTTCCTAGAGACTTTTTTTTTTCTTTCCTTAATATAAGGATTCCAACTTTCTTTTGGTTAGTGTTTTTGTGGTCTATTTTTCCTATCATTTTGCTTTCAAACTTATTGCACCTTTAGAATTTAAGTTTGGCTTTTGAGTTTAAAAAAATCTAGAAGAAATTGTTATTTGCTAACTAAGTTATTTAACTATATACATGTAATGTAAGTACTGGTATATTTGAGTTTGTATATATACACACATATCTTATATATACATACTTAAATGGATGTGTGTGTGTGTGTATGTGTCTTATTTTGTGCTTTCTATTTGCCTGAACACACTGTGTTCTTTTCTTTTGAGAGGGAAAGTCAGGGGGAGAGGGAGAGAGAGAGAATCTTAAGCAGGCTTCACAGTCAGAGTGGAACTTGATGTTAGGCTTGATCTCATGACCCTGAGATTATGACCTGGACCAAAATCAAGATTCAGATGCTTAACCAACTGAGCTACACAGGCACCCCTGAATACACTATGTTCTTTTTCTTTACTTTCTTGGCTTTGTTTTGTATTGAATACATGTGGTTAACATAATCTAAAATCAACCAATTTTTCCCTCCTGGTAGGGAATATAAGAATCATAGAATATTTTAACTCAATTTTGCTCCATTTTGACTTATATGTAAATTTTCTCTGATTTGACATGTGACATTTAATTTCACCAGATGTGATTATTGCTATTCATACTGTCAATTTATGTTTGATTTTACCAACATATTTCCTATTTCTTATTTTTTTCTATCTTCATGCCACATGGATTTTTTATCTGGGATTTTCTTGAGAAAAGGGCTGTGCCTTTAAATAAGTTTATTTAATAACTGTCTGCTAGTAGCAAACTCAGTTTTTGTTAATGTGAAATGTCTATGGTGAGGTCAGCTGGGAAGATGGCAGAGTAGGAGGACCCTAAGCTCACCTCCTCCCATAGATACAACTAGATAACAACCATAATCAGCATAAATAATCTGGAAAATGACCCAAAGACTGGCAGAACAAACTCCAACAAAACTAAAGGCAGGGAAGAGGCCACATCAAAGAAGGAAGGAAGAGTGAAGACAGAGTGAGAATGAAACAGACTATGGATGTCCCCATTAGGGAGGAAGCTGGTGGCACAGAGAAGGGTAGAAAACAGACTCTTACACTAGAAAGCCCACAAACAGGGAGGACAAATCTCCATAATTCTTGCCTTTGAAAGTGAAAGGGGCTGAACTTTGACAGTTCCTAAAACCGGTGGGACTTAAAGCCTGGAATTTTAAAAATCACTGGGCGTGGCTCTGGGAAAGTGCAGACAGCCTTAGGAGTGGAGTCCCCACACTTAAAAAGACAGCATGACAAACAGTCCATGCAGTTACAGTGTACACCCAGCATTTAAGAAACACCAGCGGCAGATGGGAGGGAGAGTGATTTGCTCATCTCAAAGTGTAGTCCAGAAAGACAGGGATCATGGGGAGACCTCTCCAGGAACAAAGGAGCTGGCAGGTGCCATTTCCCTCCCCTCCCCTCCAGCATAAACAACAGTCACCTGTGGAAACCAGCATGGTGCCAACACTCAATACATAACTTATTTGCATCAGGCCTTGACCCCTGTGCTTAAGTGGATCAGCCCTTCCCAGTCATGCTCCCATCAGCCCCAGCAATGCAGGTCTCATCTTCAGAAGACCAGTGCAAACCCTGTTAACACCACATATCCTGATCCACATGTTGTGCAGGACCTCAGTTCCAAAGGTGGCAGGGGCAGATCTTTCATAGGCAGACCACCTCACACTTTGCTGGCCATAAGAGGCAAAAAGAGCCTCTGTAGACCACTGACTTGAAGGAAAAAGAGGCCAAGACTCAACAGCAGAGCACATGCAACACACAAAGGAGACACTCCCTGCAGCACCAGGCCCTGGGGAACAGGGAACACTGTACTACAGGGCACTATAGGACCTCTTCTTCATAAGGGTATCATCAATAAGAACAAGAGAAGTGGCTGATTTTCCTAACACATAGAAAGAGATACAGAAAGTCAGACAAAATAAGGAGACACCTGCAGATTGAAAGTGAGGGGACGGAGAAACATTTATCATGCAAATGGATGCCAAAATAAAGCCAGTGTAGCAATACTTACATTGGACAAAATATACTTTAAAACAAAGACTGTAATAAGAGACAAAAGGACACTATATAATAATAAAGAGGACAATCCAAGAAAAGGATATAACAAAGGTCTATTTATGCACCCACCATGGGAGCACCCAGATACATAAAACAGTTAGTAACATAAAAAAATAATTGATAGTAACACAATAATACTAGGGGATTTCAACACCCCACTTACATTGATGGATGGATCATCCAAGTAGAAAATCAACAAGGAAACAGTGGCTCTGAATGACACACTGGACCAGATAGATTTGACAGATATATTCAGAACATTCCAACCTAAATCAGCAGAACACATAGTCTTTTCAAGTGCACAAGGAACATCCTCCAGAACAGATCACATATTGGGCCCAAAACAAGTCTCAACAAATTAAAAAAATTGAAGTCATACCATGCATCTTTCCTGATCACAATGATATGAAACTAGAAATCAACCACAAGAAAAAATCTGGAAAGAGCACAAACACACGAAGGTTAAATAACATGCTACTAAACAATGAATGGGTCAACCAAGAAATCAAAGAAATAAAAAATTACATGAAAACAAATGAAAATGAGAACACAGTGGTCCAAAATCTTTGGGATGCAGCAAAAGTGGTTCTAAGTGGGAAGTTTATAACAATATAGGCCTAACTCAAGAAGCAAGAAAAATCTCAAACAAGTTAACCTTACACGTAAAAGAACTAGAAAAAGAACACACAAAACCCAACCCAGAAAAAGGAAGGAAATAATCAAGATTAGAGCAGAAATAAATGATAGAGCAACTAAAACAAATTAAAACAAACAAACAAAACAATAGAACAGGTCAATGAAACCAGGAGCTGGTTCTTTCAAAAGACCAATAAAATTGATAAACCTCTAGTGAGACTGAGCAGAAAGAAAGAAAAAAAAAAAAAGACAGAGAGAGAGGACCCAAATAATCAAAATTACCAATGTAAGATAAGAAATAGCAACCAAGAACACAGAAATACAAACAATTGTAACAGAATATTATGAAAACCTACATGCCAACAAATTGGACAACCTAGGAGAAATGAGTAAATTCCTAGAAACATATAATCTACCAAAACTAAAGCAGGAAGAAATACAAAATTTGAACAACCCAATAACTAGCAATGAAATTGAATCAGTAATTAAAAACTTCCCAACAAAAATCCAGGACCAAATGGCTTCACAGGCAAATTCTACCGAACATTTAAAGTAGTTAATACCCATTCTTCTCGAAATATTCCAAAAAATATAAAAGAAAATCTCCAAATTCTGTGAGGCCTATATCACCTTGATACCAAAACCAAATAAAGACACAAAACAACAAAAAGAGTACTCTAGGCCAATATCTCTCATGAATATAGATGCAAAAATCCTTAACAAAATATTAGCAAACCAAATCCAACAATATATTGAAAAAATTATACTCCACAATCAAGTAGTATATATTCCCAGGATGCAAGGTGGTTCAATATTCACAAATCAATCAATGTGACATGTCACATCAATAAAAGAAAGAATAAAAACCATATGATCACACTTTGCTACTTCATCTGTTTACCAGGGACAGGGAACTTTATATTTAGTTTTAGATCTTATATCATGAGAATAGACTCTAATCTTTGCAGTAAACACATATCTTACTTATGGTTTTCTAAATCACACAGTCAGCAATTGCAGGATAAATTAAATCTATAAAAACTCACTTGCTGAATATTAGCTACAAGGTGAAATATAGTCTCTTAAAAGAATTCAGTTCTAAATGCTATATTAATAGTGCTTGCTTCGGCAGCACATATACTAAAGTTGGAATGATACAGAGATTAGCATGGTCCCCACACAAGGATGACACTAAATACTATATTAATAATTCACAAATAAATATTGTTTAATAATAATCAAATGCGATTTGACATAAACCACAGCTGTGCCATTTTGCCTTACTAATGGATGTGTCCCCCTCAAAAAATTATTTGGTAAAATAAAATTCTGTAAATCAAGCATTTTTTCATTCTTATCAGTTTTTTGGACAGAAGTAAGGTATAAAGTCTTAAGTCTTAACTTAATAAAATTTTGTTATATTATTATTTCAGAGTTCTCATCATTTCCTCTGAAATGTCTTTAATTATCTGTAGTTTCTAGCACTTC
Source organism: Potos flavus (assembly GCA_028534135.1). Lineage (NCBI taxonomy): Eukaryota > Metazoa > Chordata > Mammalia > Carnivora > Procyonidae > Potos > Potos flavus. Next base: position 29,676,320 of record CM052897.1, read on the forward strand.
TAATTTCTCTGCCCCCACAGACATTTATAAACCAACAGTTAGTAGACACCCTCTGGGTTAACTGCTAGCCCCTCCTTTTTGAGTCTTCCCCCTTCCCTCCATGCACACTTTGTGAAGAGACTCCCAGTGGGCATGTTTACTAAAGAGTCACAGTTGATGGGCTCATGGGTGGGAAGCATACTTGCCCAAAAGGGTTACATAAGGACCCAATCTGTTGGAATGGGTAGAGTTGGAACTAGAATCAGAATTGATTCATTCTGTTGCTCTGATGGCTGGAGCATTAACATGTAAATCTGGAACTGTTGGGAATAGTATTTTTGACCCTGTGGCCTGGGAAGCAGAGCCAGTCAACAGTGAGAAGGAAGGCTCTAACTCTCTTGCTTCCTGAAGTTCAGTAGCAGCTCTAATCACCCTCCCCCATTTTTAATTATGCTAGTTCAAAAAGGCTACCATAATTGCAGTCCCAAAATTCCTAGGTTTGTATTATTAGGGAGGCAATGTATATAGCTCTGATATTGTTATCTGTAAGTTTTAGCACCTGAATTTCTGCTCCCCAAAAATTAAGATTTAAATACAGTTATAGAGACCTGTAGTAGAAGAGTATAAAATTTTCATCCCTCAGATTTTTTTTTTAATATTTTATTTATTTGACAGAGAGCGAGAGAGATCACAAGTAGGCAGAGAGGCAGGCAGAGAGAGAGGGGGAAGCAGGCTCCCTGCTGAGCAGAGAGCCCAATGCAGGGCTCGATCCCAGGACCCTGAGATCATGACCTGAGCTGAAGGCAGAGGCTTTAACCCACGGAGCCACCCAGGCGCCCCATTTCATCCCTCAGATTACTGTTGATGTAATGAAGCTCCACTTAGATATGTTGACTATGTTTAAAGAGATGAAATCTGTAACCCACCCAGTAACATTCTAGAGCCTTGATCATGTGTCAGATTTTCTTCTAAATATGTTAGATGCATTATCTCAGTTAATCCTCACAACCACTCAGTGAAGTAGGTACAGTTTTAACCAGGGATGAGAAAAGTGAGGCACAGCAAGAGTTTAGCGACTTGCTCACAGGTAGTAAAGCTGGGTCAGGCACTCAAACCTGGTGGTCTGACCAAGGCATTTTTGTATTTTGGGTTTTTTTGAACCAGTAAATTTCTCCCATTTGTGTATTTAATTATTTTTAATTGAAGTATAGTTGACATATAATATGTTTCTGATGTATAACATAGTAATTCAACAATTACGTACATTATAAAATGCTCACCATAATAAGTATAGTTACCATTTGTCACCATATAAAGTTCTTACAATCCTGTTGATTATATTCTCTATGCTGTACTTTACATCCTCATGACTTTTTACTGTATAACTGGAAATTTGTACCTCTTAATAGCTTTCACCTATTTTATATATCACCCTCTGGCAACCATTAGTTTGTTCTCTGCATTTATGAGTCTGTTTCTGTTTTATTTTGTTTATTTATTTGTTCATTTGTTTTGTTTTTTAGATTCATATATCGGTGAAATCATATAGTATTTGTCTTTCTCTGACTTACTTCATTTGTCATAATGCCTTTTGGGTCCATCCATGTCATTACAAGTGGCAAGATTTCATTGTTTTTTTATGACTGAGTAATATTACATTGTATATGTATATACCACACTTTCTTTATACATTCATCTATCAGTGGACACTTGGGTTGCTTCTATATCTTGGCTACTGTAAATAACACTAAACATCGGGGTACATATATACATAAAAAACTCCATATGATCATTCCAATAGATGCAGAAAAAAAAATTCAACAAAGTACAACATCTATTCATGATAAAAATGCTTTGCAAAGTAGGTCTAGAGGGAACATATCTCAACATAATAAAAGCCTTATATGAAAAACCCATAGCCAACACCATACTCTATGGTGAAAGTTTTTCTTCTAAGGTCAGGAACAAGACAAGGATGTCCTTTCTAACCACTTTCATTCGACATAGTACTGGAAATCCTAGCCACAGCAATTAGACAACATAAAAGAAGTAAATGGCATCCAAATTGGTAAGGAAGAAGGAAAACTCTCACTATATATAGATGAAATGATATTATATATAGAATATCCTAAAGACTCCTCCAACAACTGTTAGAACTGATAAATGAAATCAGTAAAGTCGCAGGATACAAAATCAACGTACAAAAATATGTTACATTCCTATACACTAATAATGAAGTAGCAGAATTTGAAATTAAGAAAAGTATTCCATTTACAATAGCACCAAAAACAATAAAATATCTAGGAATAAATTTAACTAAAAAGGGGAAAGATTTGTACTCTGAAAATTATAAGATACTGATGAAAGAAATTCAAGATGACTCAAAGAAATGGAAAGACATTTCACGCTCATGGATTGGAATAACAAATACTGTTAAAATGTCTACCCTACCCAAAGCAATCTACACAATTATTGCAATCCCTTTCAAAATACCAATAGCATTTTTCACAGGACTAGAAAAAACAATCCTGAAATTTGTATGGAACCACGAAAGACCTCAAATAGCCAAACAATCTTGAAAATGAAAAACAAAACTGGAGGCATTACAATTTCAGACTTAAAGTTGTATTATAAAGCAGTGCTAATTAAAGCAGTATAGTACTTGCACAAAAATAGACACATAGATCGATAGAACCGAATAGAGAGCCCGGAAATAACGCCATGGTTATATGGTCATTTAATCTTTGACAAAGGAGGAATGAATATACAATGGGAAAAAGACAATCTCTTTAACAAATGATGTTGGGAATACGGAACAATCACATGCAAAAGAATGAAACCGCAATACTTCCACTATACACAAAAATAAACTCAAAATGGAATAAAGGGTTAAATGAGAGACCTGAAACAATAAAAATCCTTGAAGAGAGCACAGGCAGTAATCTCTCAGACATCGGCCATAGCAACAATTTTTAGATAGGTCTCCTAAGTCAAGAGAAATAAAAGCAAAAATAAACTATTGGGACTACATCAAAAATAAAAAGTTTCTGCACAGCAAAGGAAACAACAAAACCAAAAGGCAACCTACTAAATGGGAGATGATATTTGCAAGTGACATATCTGATAAAGTGATAGTATCCAAAATATATAAAGAACTGATACAACTCAACACTCCAAAACCAAATAATTCAATTGAAAATGCACAGAAGACATGAACTGACATTTCTCTGAAGAGGCTATACAGATGGTCAACAGAAACATGAAAAGATGCTCAACATTATTTATCATCAGGGATATACAAATCAAAACTACAGTGAGATATCACTTCACACTTGTCATAATGACTAAAATCAAAAACACAAGAGACAAGAAGTGTTGAAGGAGGTGGAGAAAAAGGAATCTTTTTGCACTGTTGGTGGGAATGCAAACTGGTGCAGCCACTATGGAAAACAGTATGGAGGTACTTCAAAAAATTAAAAATAGAACCACTATATGATCCAGGAATCACACTAATAGGTATTTACCCAAAAAATACAAAAACACTAAATCAAAGGAACACATGCCACCCCTATGTTTATTGTAGCATTATTTACAATAGCCAAACTATGAAAGCATCCCAAGTGTCCACCAATAGATGAATGGATAAAGAAAATGTTGTATATACATACAATAGAACATTATTCAGCTATAGAAAAGACTAAAATCTTGCCATTTGCAACAACACGGATACAGGTAGAGAGGATAATACTAAATGAAATAAGCCAGTCAGAGAAAGACAAATACCATATGATCTCACTCATATATGTAATTTAAAAAACAAAACAAATGAGCAAAGGGAAAAAAGAGAGAGACAAACCAAGAAACAGACTCTTAACTAAAGAGAACAAACTGACAGTTACCAGAGGGGAGGTTTGTGGGGGGCGGGGGAATGAGGGAAATAGGGGATGGGGATTAAAGAACATACTTATGATGAAAAAATAAAATGAAAAATAAGTAAAAATATATAATCATGATTGAAAACAAAAAACAAACAAAAAAGTAAATATTTAAACTTGTACCTCAAAAAAAAAAAGAAAGAAAATATGTTTTGTTCTTATTCTGGTGAGTTTCAGTTTGACAGTAACCTTCATTCATAAAACTTTCAGATCATTGAAGTTATCCTATTCCCTTCTACCTTCTCTTGTTGGTTTTAAGACATCAGCTGTCAGTCTAACTGCAACTTCACTGATAACGTGTGTCCTCTTTTTCTCAGTAAGATTTTTTGTTTTCTGTTATATAAAATTTTACTTTGATGAGTAGCTCTGGATTCTTTTTTTAATTTATCCTGCTTATGACTCAATTTCTTGAATCCGTCGATGATGTTTGTTACCCAGTTCAGAAAATTTTTCAGTCATTATCTTACTGGATATGGCCATTGCCTCATTCTATCTTGCTTATGCTCCAGAATTCTATTTAGACATAATTAAACCTTCTCTAACTTTCTTTCTATATTTTTATTTCCTAATTTTTTTCATACATTGGTTTCTCTGTACTAGATTCTAAATAATGTTTTCTCACGTATTTTCAAGTTCATTATTTCTAGAGCTTTGTTTGATCCGCAGGAAAACCCATATTATAGATCCTAATTTCAATTATTTTATTTTTCATTTCTAAAATTTATATTGTTTTCTCAAATCTTCTCTCCCTTGCATAGATTTCCAAGATAGCTTCTATTGCTTAGTGTATATTTATCATATAATCAGTGTCTAATAAAAATTAATATAAATTATTTTTACATTTTTGTGATGTCTATTTTTCTACTGGTTTGACTCATAGTGTCTTATTTTATCATAAATTAAAATATATTTTCCAGACATGATATGATTTCAATTCTGTCAGCTATGTACAGGTACTATCAGATTGCAATCATGTTACAATAAATTTACATGTAAGATTGTTCTTAAATTATATTCTGAATTTATGTTTGTTTCAGAAAAAACTTTATCTATCCCTCTTCATTCTCCAGCATGGAAGTTGTATATCATTTGTTAGCCCTCTAATTCTTTCACTTTTTCTGTCCAAATTTATTTCTCTATTCCGATATCATAAAACTCATATAATGCTTCTTTGTCCAAAAGCTTTTCTGCACCTTAAGTTTTAACAATTCTTTATCTTTTGTTTTCTATGTACTCACTGTAAGCATCTTTCCTAAAGTCAAGGTATCATATATAACTAAAGGATTCTCAATCTATATACAAGAAATATTAACTATAGTTGGCTTTTAGTGTATTTCACTAACTTGGAAAAATAGATTATTAAAATACTGCTTGTCTTTTTTGAATGATGCAAATTTAATATAGCTTGGTGTGGTGGAGAGAGAATTGAATTACAAATACAAATCACTTCAAATCTTAGTTTTATCAACTGTAAAGTGGGAATAATACATTTTGCCAATCTCTGAGGCAAACTTATGAAATCATTTATGTACTATAAATAAGTAACCACTATCATTTTCTTGTTTCTGGTGGATACGAACCTTAGAAATGGCAATTTTGATTTTTGAGCCAAGGTCTGCATGATTTCAAGACTTTTTCTCTCTCTCACATAGAAAATTACATGCTTCCTGGGATAGTTTGTTTGTGCTAATTCACATAACACCTCTCTTAAAATCATAGCCACAACCAGGCAAATTTGACACACTGTTAGCGTCCTAAAATACTTTAAGTTAGTGTTTTTTAAAACTACTCTATAGTTGATAAGCAGTAAGTACACACTCATGGTTACTGACAGCATTCCTCAACACAAATCAATCAAGATGGGATAACGTTTGCAATTCATTTATTTCTTAAATTGAGAAATTAAAGGTTTTCTACGTCAAGAACTCTGAGGGTTTTGCGATTTGATCATACTTTCAAGTAGAAGACTAGCCTGATACTGTTTTATGAATGTTGCCAGAAGATACAAGACTCATGGGTCAGGGACAAGGGGCTTTATTATTCAGAGCATAGCAAGCAACATGAGTATCGGCATATTTGTGGTGGTTCCCTTTGCCCCTTGGTTTCCACAAGCATGAAATGAAGGAAGTCCAGGTGGATACTAAGCTCAAGGTAGATTTGTGTCACAGCTGAACTGTCCTAAGTTTAGGGAGCTCAAGTATCTTATAATGGGTTACAAATTAGCTGCTTTTTGTACCGATGAGAAAACATTACCTCTGTTATATTGGACAGCAAGCAAATCAGCCCTTTGCCTCAGAGGAGATACCATCTTTATCTTGTAAGGCTGTTTGGTCTATAGACATTTTTTAAAAGATAGTCTGGAACAAAAGGGTAGTTAGTGCCACACTTCCAGAACATTTAGAAACACCAGAGAATTGTCTCATGACACTACCACTGGTCAATTTTGAACGTGAAGCCAGTAAAACCTCTCCTTTCCTTCTATTAGAATTCAGACAAAAGTAACCCCATAGAAATAGTTAATCTAATCAAATATATTATGTCTTATTAATGTCTATGATTTTGAGTGTTCAGTTTGTAAAATTTATCTCTTTATAAAATAGTTTTCTTAATTTGAAAAACAAATAACTAAGCCAAACCACTTCATTTAAGTTTTAAAAGGAGAAAACAAAAAAGGGAAAGAAAAAAATCAACAAGTTCTACTATCTTCAGGTCAAAATATGCTTTTCATAATTCTTTTTGGAGCACAAAAACATAAGTAGCTAAAAATTATCTGAGTTTTTCAGTGAGCATATATAAGAAGTATGCTTTAAATAATCATAAATTTACTTATTCTCCAAATGTCTGAAAAAGCTATTATTCAGAAAGCATTTCCCATAATAAAGTACAGCATCACAGAATACTGTGGGTTTTTTTTTTTTTTTACCAATTCATACATAATTTTTGTGGCTAGCATGCTCATTGTGCTTTTCTATAATTTAATATCTGAATCGGTTTAGTAGAAATTTATAAATTCCTCTGAGACCAAATATGGAAAATTTTATTCCAAAATTATTCATTATTTTCCAAAAGTTATCCACAAGAGAAAAAGAAATTCTGTGTTATTTATTACAGCTGGTATATTAAGAACATTTTAAAATGTCATTCATTTCCATATTCAGAAATATGACATTAAGAAGTATTTTGTGGGAAAATATGGCTTCCTGATAAAGAGAGGAAATACTCTGGGCTTTGGAGTCAGCCAGATTTAGGTTCAAATTCATACTATTCTTACATAAGCTCAAAACCTTAGCTTCATTCTCAAAAAAAAAAAAAAATGGGGATAATTAAATTTTTCTTACAAGGATGCTGTGAATATACAATGAAATACATAAATTCCCTAGAGAGTATTCTGGTTGTTCAACAAATAACATTCTATTCTCCTTTCTCCTAAAGCAGCTATCTCAAAATATGAAGACTAAATCTTAGACATTAATTCCTTGGGTATAGATATTTAGAGCTCCTCATCAAATTGTCCAATTACTGACCTAAGGATAGGAAATTAGTCTTTATGTATTTACTTAGCTATACTCAAAGATAAATTCATAAATGAAAATGGATTTCTTTCATAATAAAGAGAAAACAATCACTTTATTTCAAATAAGAAAACTAAGATTCAGAAAAATTAAGTGATTTACTCAGGATGCAACAGTTGGTTAGTGACAAATCAGGAACCTTCTTCTAAGTCTTATACTTGTGCCCTTTTCCTTGTATTGTGAATACCAAAGTAATTGGTGAGTTTTGAGTTGTTTGAGGCCACGGCTGAGTGTGTTCCACGTTTACATAGGTCAAGAATACTCACTAATATATTTTGAGTTGTAGAGCCAGAAGACAGAAGCAGGTTTATAAAATTAGGTAACAACCCAAAATAGGGATGCCTGAGTGGCGCAGTCGGTTAAACTTTCAGCTCAGGTCATGAGCTTAGAATCCTGAGATAAAGCCCCCAGTCTGGCTCTGCCCTGGGCATGGAACCTGCTTAAGGTTCTTTCTCCCTCTCCCTCTTCTCTAACCCCCACTTTCTCTCTCTCTCTCTCTCTCCGTCTCTAAAAACAAACAAAAACAAAATAGTGTGTGCTGTCTTTGGAACTTTTTTTAAAGATTTTATTTATTTGAAAGAGTGCACATGAGCCTGGGGCAGGAAGGGGAGCAGAGGGAGAAGCAAACTTCCCTCTGAGCAGGGAGCCTGATGCAGGGCTGAATCCCAGGACCCTGGCATCATGACCTGAGCCTAAAGGCAGCTGCTTAACCAACTGAGCCACCCAGGTACCCCTTGTCTTTGGAATTTAATAGCTAATTGTATAGCTAATGCATAACAACAGTACACCAGGTTCAATATTTTTTTCTCAGTTAATCTAATTTTATGTTTTATCCACCTATTACATTTACATCAATTCTAGTTAATTTTTATGATTTTATCATATTTCATCTAGAATTCCTACCCAGTTTTTTCAAAGCTTCCGAATTTTACCAATCTTGTGTTGATTCATTATACTTTCAAATCCACTTTTAGGTGTAGAAATACCAAGTATTGTATGTATTTCATCAAATTAAAGATGACTATTTTTATTTATATTCTATATCTGATAAATCGACTACCTGCCTGGTTCAATGGACTAATTTTGTAGTTTGTTTTTTCTGTTGATTTTCACTCTAGTAACTTGTGTTCCAAGGTGTTTAGTGATTTTGTTATTGTTTTAGTTTATGTTCTTTAAATCTATATTAATGAAAAGTTTTAGAGGTGTGAGTTTAAACTATCCAACTCAGAAAGATTTCTGACTGCTTCTGCCAGTTTCTGGAGGATACATTCCCCCTCACCCTGGAGAGATAACTCTGTAGCAATTACTTGCTACATCTATATATTTGTGTTTTCTTTCTTTTTATAATTTTTATAACTTTTAACATTTTTTATTTCATCTTTAATAAAAATTATTTATATATATTAAGGTGTACAACCTGATGATTTGATAGACATATATGAAGTGAAATGGTTACTACAGACAATCAACATATCACATCCTCACATAGTTATAATTTTGTGTGTGTGCACCTAAAATCTACTCTCTTAGCAAATTTTCAGTATTAAATACAGCATTATTTACTACAGTTATCATGCTGTACATTAGATATCTAGACTTATTCATCCTTTCTCATTTTTGACTTCTGAGGAATTCTGTACCTTTGTTGCCAGCTTAAACTTTATTTCAAAATACTTTTTTGGAGAATTGACACCACCCTAACTTCGAGACTCACTATAAAGCTACAGTAACCAAGATAGTGTGGTATTGGTAAAAGAACAGACAAATAGATCAATGGAACAGAATAGACAGTCTCCAAACAGACCCCATACAATACAGTCAATGGTCTTTGCTAAAGAAACAAAGGCAATACAATGGAGAAAAAAAATAAGCGTTTTCAACTATTTGGGGTAGAGCAACTGGATATCAACATGAACGAGGGGGGAGTGGGGAGAGACAGAGACAGAGAATCTTAGCACAGACCATACACCTTTATAAAAATTAACTCAAAATGGGTCATAGACCTGAATGCAAAATTCAAAATTAAAAAAATTCTAGGAGATAACAGAGTAAAAAGTCTAGGTGATCTTGGGTTTGGTTTGGGTGATGACTGTACAGATACAAAAATAATGCAGAAAATAAATAATTAAAAACTTCTGCTTTGTGAAAGACACTGTCAAAAGCATGAGAAGACAAGCTGCAGACTGGGAGAAGATATTTGCAAAAGACACATCTAATAAAGAAATTTTACCCGAAATATAAAAAAAAATTCTAAAATGCAACAAGAAAACAACCTGATTTTAAAAATGGCTATGAATTTATAACACTGAGATACCACTATCTTCCAGTTAGAATTAAAAATATTAAAAATCCTATTAAAAATCCAGAACATAGACAACATCAAATGCTGGTGAGAATGTGGAGCAACAGAATTCTTATTCATTGCTTGACAAGAATGTAAAATGGCAGACACTTTGGAAGACAGTTTGGCAAAACTGTCTTTTTCTTTCTTTTTTTTTTAAAGATCTTATTTATTTATTTGACAGAGAGAGAGATCACAAGTAGGCAGAGAGGCAGGCAGACGAGAGGGGGAAGCAGGCTCCCTGCTGAGCAGAGAGCCCGATGCGGGGCTGGATCCCAGGACCCTGAGATCATGACCTGAGCAGAAGGCAGCGGCTTTAACCCACTGAGCCACCCAGGCGCCCCAAAACTGTCTTTTTCTTACAAAACTAAAGACACCCCTACCATATGATTCAGCAACCATTCTCTTTGGCATTTATTTCAGAAGTTGAAAACTTATGTCTACACAAAAACCTGCACATGGATGTTTACAGCAGTTTTACTGTTAATTGCCAAAACTTGGAAGCAACAAGATGTCCTTTAGTAGGTGAATGGCATGTATTCTGTTTGTTTCCAACTACGTTCTGAAACAGTCAAAACTATAAAGTAAAAAGATCAGTAGTTGCCTGAAGTTAAGGCAGAGGGATAAACAGGTGGAGCACAGAGAATTTTTAGAGCAGTGAAACTATCCTGTAGGATATCATAATTGGATACATATAAAAATACAGATTTTGTTTCTACATTTCATGCTGCCTTTCCGAGGCTACATAGTATTGGAAAGATACATTTACACTTCTCCATAACTTGAAATCATAAACCATATAATTGCGTTATTTTGCTTTTCAGTATTTTTCTCCATTCTTCAATTACATCCTACTTTGTCTTTACTCATCTTCTATTTTCTCTCCACCTTTTCTTCAACTGTCTCTATCCTCTTTTACATTTTTCTTAGTGCTCATATTATGGCAAGAATACAGACAACATCTCTGGCAACAGTGAAAGACACTGAGATACAGCCTGTAAAGGCACTTCTTGGCGGGGTCATTCCTTTCACAGAGCAAATGTCAGAACCATCAGGAGAGTGCTGGTACTCAGCATGTCCTCTCACTACTACTGAATCTAGCCATTTGCTTTATCTTAGCTTCATTTGTAGGACCCAAGCTAACTATTCTTACGTATGAGCTACTTCACTAACAGGAAGCATACACTGGCATTCGTGCTGAGGGAATGCCTTTGAATTAGTAGTCTGTTTATCTTTTACTGAGATTTTGCCTATTTTAACTTGATCTTTCAATCTCACAAATTTTGTGCCTGTGCTTGCTTGGATTGGAGATTATCCACCTTGTTCTGTCTCTATTACTTAAGGCATCAGCTCCAAATAAGGTTTGCTGTGCTGAGCCTCATTTCTCCATATATAAAATTTGGGGATCACAACAATTCGTTTGCCTTACTTTCAGGGTTGAATAATATTTTTTAAAATGATATATAATTGGTATGATAGTAACAATTTTTAAGTTTTATGCCATGGGCATTGATAATTAGAAAGGAGGCTGGCTTTGAACTGGAGCAGAGTACTGGAGAGTCCCTACTATGCAGACCATTAATCCTATACTTATTAAATATCATAAGCTTGGGAGAGGATTTCCAGGGAAGAAGCAAAAGCAGCAGTGGAGTGGGGTGGCAGTAGTGAGGAGAGGCTCAAGGAAGTAGCTATTTACCAATCAGATAAGAATGTATTTCAGTATTTTAACAACTCCTTCATACTTGCATATGCCAGTCTTATTTTATGTCAGCTATTAAAATGCTGTCCAAATTTTAGAGCACTATATTACTTCATCACACGTATGATGCTTTGATCTTGATCTTGCTGGAAAATGACTATTAAAGATATTCACATCACATATCAGCCGACATCTGGCTGACAGCGACTTTTAAACTTCCATTTTTTATGAGATGCATTCTAAGTTCAGAGACTTTAAAATGCAAAAAAAAAAAAAAAAAGGATATGTTGGAATCAATGAAATACTGAATAAATTCTTAATATTTTTATTAGTACATTGTATTCTATAATATGAACTGTAATTTTCCATCACAGTCAATATCATTGATCACTGATATTGTCCTACCCAGAACAAGAATTATGCTACATGATTTTTGATTACTATTATAATATAAGCTTGTACATTTTATGTGAATTGCTTAATGCTTTTATTATCTACTATTGCCAGGCATTAGTCTAAGAGCTGAGGATCTAGCAGTGAACCAACAGTCTTGAACTTCAGCATACAGTATAAAGACATTTTAATTATAGTTATTAAATTTAAACTTCCACATGTGATAAGCACTAAGAACAAGTCAGTCAGTCCTAGGTTCAGCGGGAAAGGAATTAATCTTTGGTAAAAGCTAATCAGGTACACGTCTTTGTATTGTGCTTTGAAAAGCCTTTTAGGCCTTTCAAAAGCATCTCAGTGGCTGCTATGGGAAATAGCCAAGAGATCAGACCCACTTCCTAAACCGGAGCAGATGTACTCTTAGCTGTTTTACACACTATATTGAATTTGGAGTAATATTTCACTTGAAGAAAGAGGTTTTCTGCTAAAATATAAAGTTTGAAAACCATTAATCTGGTGGACAAAGCACTAATCTTAGCATGAAAATGTTTAAATTAAATTTCCAACTCTACTGCCCATTTATAATTTGACTTCAAGTAACCAAACCACGTCTAAACACATGACTGACAAACAAATGATTCCGAATGATTCTGATCCTAGCTTTCATTTAAACTGTGAAGAAAGCTATGCAAATTATTCTATTTGGGCTGCTGTGCATGGAACAGCCTTCATCCCATGCTGTGATTACAATAATTTTGAAACTATCCTGTGTCCATGACGTGTAGGGTAGGGATAGCCATGTTTCTCTCTCCTTTGGGGGGGGGCATATAAAAAAAGAATATCACCATAATAACAATGATTACAATATGTGCTGAGAGTTATGATGTGCCCTTCACATTACATTAATTTCATTTAATCCTTTTAAAACTCTTGAGGGATGCTCCCCATTTTCAAAGTGAAAAAAGGAGGTTCAGAGAATTAAGTAGTTTGCTCATGGTGACAATGGTGAAACTATAACTTAAAGTCAGTGGTCTGTCTTTTCTAATCCTTATTCTCACCACACCATATCATGCTACTTCTCTGCATCAATTTTCTTTACCCTACATACGGTTAGGGTAGGGAGATGGGGGATGAGAAGCAGTTTGTACTTCTCTGAGCTGGGCAAAGGTATAGACGTAAAACTAGAACAATAAACCTGCTTGAAAATAAATGAGCATTTGTTCTAAAAACGAAGACATCACACAGACTTCTTATTTGAAGAAATGTTTTCATTTTGCATATTTCACTAGTTGCAAAATACTCCTATTAAAGTACTCAGGTATGTATACACAAAATAGTAGTTATATATCATGGGTGGATAAACAGCATATTTAACTCAGAATAAGGGGCTGACATATAGGCAGATCAACCTTCCTGGCTAAGAACCAGGAGTTACGCTTGTTACATAGAACTCTCAAGAGTACCATGCAATCAGAGGTCACAATCGAGGCAACAGAAGCAATGTCACCATATCAGAGAATGGGCCAATTCAGATCTGCTCCTTGACAGTCACTGAGGTCAAGGCTTGCGGCAAATAATTGTATTAAACAGGAATATTCCCTGCACACTTTTAGAATTGTCATCTGAACAAACAAGTCCAGGTCATCTGTAGGTTAAATCTGAGTTCTTTTCCTGGTACGTAGAGCTTACTTTCTAGGCTTAATCCCTTACAGTTTTTAACTTACAACTGTAATTTTCTTTAGATCAAGTAAATGCTTAATAATTTTTTGTTTTCTGACCTTAACAACAACAAACCTTCATTTAAATGCATGCATTTGTCATTTAATTCATTTTGTTATTTGCTCGCAAATGCAATTTTCAAATTTTGACTATAATGATAAATTTAAATTTGATATTGTTAATGTATAAAGTCCATTACATTTAAATAATAAGGAAAATAGCCTCACATTCAAATTAAATAATCTCAAATTTTGTCAGCTAATTACCATTTATTTGTCATTGCATGTACCTTACACAAAAGCAAGTAAAGTCAGAATAGTAATTTTGGATAAAAGATGCAAAATTTACAAAGAGTAATTAATATATAACAAAAGGTGTATTTGTAAATAAGTAGTAAAACATTCATTTAAATCAAGTATGGAAAATAAAATATATAGTTAGGATAGAGTTGCATTCAGGTTTATATGAGATATATGGTGTCCAATATTAGTTCATATTTTCCAGCAATTTGGAGTTTATGAATTATTACTACTAAATCCTAAGTAAAATCAAATCACATTTGCAAATTTACTGGGTTTTTAATTTTAGTCAATGTTTCTAATTTAATAATGTTTAAAACATCTTTAGTCATGCCACCATTTTACTTATTGCTTAATTTAAATAAAAATCTTAAAAGAATATTTTTATAAGTTTTACTTCTTTACATATTTTCCACAAATCATGCTTGAATAATCATACATTCTAGGGCTCTCTTTTGTTCACATAAATTCCAAGAAATAAGAAAATCAAAGGCTTGATGATTAGTTTTATTTTAATTTATATTTCACTCTTGAAAATTCTTATATTTAATATTCAAATTATATATACACACACACAACATGCACACACATACACACAATTCCTTGACATGGTTCCAAATAAAACTTACAATAAATCAAATTATAAAACTGAAAGATTAAAACTGGCAATAGTTCAACATTCAACTGAATAAGTGAAACTCAGTTTTTTCATGGCTGTATGATTAGTATATTAACAATACAAAAGTGTGCTCCTAAGGATAATGTGACACATCACATTCTAAAACAAGATCTGAGATAATAATTTTCTGTTTAATAAGCCCTATACTATTTAGTTGGTTAATTTATAATGATTCTTTAGAATCTGTGAGATCAAAACTGAAAATTTATATTGTCTGATAAATTGTATGATCCCTGTGAGAAGTATAAATCTCAGTTTAAATAGCTCAGACTAAGTGTCAGTTTCAGAGGCTTTTTTCAATATTTACTTTTAAAAAATCATATTTTTAAGTTTAGTTCTAATATATTTTAATTCATAAGTTTATTAACTGTACAAGGGGAAAAAGTATCAAATGTATGTTAAACATTAAAACTGTTATTTTAAGGAAACACTTCTTGACCTCATTAAAATAATTAACGTTTCATAACATTATATTTCACATCCAACTTATGGAAAAGCAAAAAAAAAAAATTATCAAAACAAACTATAATCAATTACATTTCAGATCAGCAAAATGCACTTGTAAGAGTCTTCCTTCCCCTAATCCAATTGCCAAAGGCATTTTAGCAGCTCAGATAGGTGAATAGAAACATTCCTGCCATACTTTCTGAAATGTACTTAGTTTTTGTTGTTGTTATTCTTTTATGATTTTCTCCTTTCTGTAGCTTTAAATCCTAATAAAAACATAGATTACATTCATATACACACATACACGCACACACACATACTCCACAAATACACATACACATCTAATTGGAGTTAATTTTTAACATCACCCTTCTCAAACTATTCCAGTGAGGTGTTGAAATAATACTATTTGCATTTTATTTACTTAATTACTTATTTTATAATCTGAACAACTTAAAGGAATTAGAAAGCGAAATTATACTAAAATCTTTTAGCAATGGCTCATGATCTTCCATCCTAATGGGCAATAAAATCAATGGTTTTGGTAGTTTTAAATATTTGTTCTATGAACAAATAGAAGGTAATACATTTCATTTTGATTCTTTCATATTCAAAGTACATAATTCTACTTTAAAAGGAAGAATTTTAGTTAAACTGTCTTCTACTCCTTTAATTCTATGGCATTTGACTTGTTTCTAAAATTATCTGAGTTTCGCACTCTAAGACCTGGGTCACAACCTTATTTAGGGACAGGAAATAGTTATCAGGTCACTGAGTGGTCAAATGAAAAAGGATTTGAAATGCTTCAGCACTTAGGACCCTATTCATTGAAATGATTGACTCTTATGTTGCTTAAAGGTTGAAGTTTCTTTACTGGAATTAGTCAGCTTATGCCTGTATGATGAGCAATTTTAAGAAAAAAATCTGCAGAGTATAAACAGAGAGATTATAAGAGTGTAAAAGTGTACATGAACAGTCTTATACATCTACAAAAAAGGAATAGTCTTTAGGATATGCACAAATATTTTACTTAACAACTAATCTGAGTCCAGGGCTAATATAACTCCCTTGGAAGTAGGGTGCTATAAAACTGGGGGTAAAAGCAAAGCGAACATAAAACTTGTTCCTCTATATTATTTTTCTTCTAAAGCACACTTAAAACTTGCCATCCAAGTTTGGAGCACATTTTACTATCACACAGGATAAAATCGTATAATTACTCCTATGTAATAATGATTAACCCAAGCCCATGACAGACTTTCTGTTTTTATATTCACCTGATATTATTTCAAATGAATACAATCTATCTCTGATGATGGAAATAGACAAAATAGGAGGAGGTTGGTACAAAATGAGTAAATATTGGATTTGAGTCATTTAGAACTAGATCAGTTTCCCTAGAGTCAATGATCATTACTGGAAATCAAAATTATCATTTTGCACAGTTTCAAAGCCTTTAGTATTAGGGATTTTAGGCAAAGAGAACCTTGTGGCTGGAAAAAACATATATTTTAAAAATGGATGAAAAGTGGTGGAAAAAAATGAAGCCAAAGTATTCCTTGAAAAACTCACTTTCTAATGTTCAGAAGTCAAAGAATAGGACATTATGAAAATTGCACCAGATAAAGGTATTCCATATTTACATAACTTTTATATATGATCACTAAAACTAGAGAAGTTGATGTTTTCTTCCACAAATGTTAAAGGAAGCAACCCTATCACTGACAGACAGAAAGTTGGAAAATTAGGCACACATTTTATTTTTAAGTTTTATTTTATAATAAGAAACTAGGCTATTAAAACTATGTAACCAAAGCTGGAGTGCGTGCACTGGAAGGCCCCTGCAGTCTTTTACAACTTTTCAGAGGCCTCGGTTGTGAACTGGGTTTGCACTCTGCCAGCAGAGCAGCTCTGACCCATGGAGAGCACTCCTTCAGATCAACACTGCCTCAGGCCTTTCTGCTTTCTCCAAGAAGTCTTACATTTCAGGCATCAAGTTGAATTTCTTCTGGAGATGATTAACCCAAACCCATGACAGATTTTTTCCAAGATATCCAACCCCTTATGTTTATTTTATCCTGGCTCTTTTTTGGATGTACTGGACACAAGTAACTTACTCATTTTACATGTTAAAGGGCTGGTGGAGAGCCATTAATTCCCTTAAAAAATGAGAAAATACTTCAGTGCACTGGGCTCTATTGTGAGAACTCACATTAAATACATGATTTAAAATTTTAAGAAAGGTGTTTCTCCTCTACTATAGAATTTTTAAAAGCATTTCATCATATCCCAAGATAGGGATCTTAGACTTTTTGGGAAATGCATTCTCGTGGTGTATTAAAAAACATAATGTTAGAAGGATCAGTTACTGTTTCCATAAGCCCGTTTGTAGGGGGTTTCAACTAACCTAAATCTTGGCACACACAATTTTAGTAATAGTCAAATAAAAAGATATAAAAGGGTCTATTCTCCTTCTTATATACCAACCCCTGTCATTGTTTCTATTTCTACTTTTTTTTTTTTTTTAATTTCTACATTTTCTTATTACTGTGGGTGAGATGAGTTGGAGGAAAATAATTCAGGTATTTTTACATAATTCTTACAGGAAAATATTTTAAACTTAGAGGTGATTGGATAACATTTTTAGAGATGACTATTAGTATTTTTTAAATAGGAACATTTTTTCTTCTTTGAAGAAACAGTGCAAAAGGGTAAGATTTTTATAGATTTTTTTTTTGGAGAACACATGCAAATCTCTTAGGACCTAGGTTCCAAATGCAATGGCATTTATGACCATTCAAGTTAAAATTAAAATATTTTAAACATTAAAATGTTCAAATGTATAAATTATTAACACATACACGTAGCAATAGAAAAGCTTACTCAATAAATATATTTCAACATTTACTCTCCTAAAATTAATAGAAATATCAAAGAAAAGACACATAAAGTTAAATTTAAGGGCTATAGTATCTGTTAAGACAAACGATTTAAGGAAAAATGTATAAATTCCAATTTAACATTGCATGCTAAAAATAAGAACTCATTTTATCAGATGGAAGTCTGTATATATGTACATGTACAAATATACGAGAATGGAAACAAGTACAACATGAAATTGGAAAGCTTCAAGTTACACACTAGCACAAACAAATAATTCCATTTAAACATAAGCATCTCTTTCATAAGTGGCAATTTTGAGAGATCTACAACTTTGAGCTTGATAAAAACTTTGAATTTAGCATTTGGGTGGTGATAAAATGTTGACTCTATGGTACATAAGTTTTTATTTCTTAACATTAAGCGTAAATGTTATTTACCGTAGTAATTCATCTAATTAATTTGTAAATAGTACTTGATATGATCTTTTCTCCTTAAATACGAAAATCTCATACAGAACTTAAGGTCACTGATGCAAAGAATTACAGCATATAGTTTAGAAAACTTCAAGGGATAATTTTATTTCTATATAATATTGATAACACCTCAAATTTCTGAAAAATTATAAATCTTACAATCATAACAATTACAGAAAATCAATTCACTATTTCAGCTCAGCAATTCTGTGTTTGTTTCTTCTATTCTTCTTGAATAAAACTGCAAAATAAATTTTATCTTTACAAAACATATATCAATATCTGAATCAAAATATTTTATCTCCAAGTGGGGGATAAAAACTAAGTTAATTTTTATAATTAGATTTATTACTGGAATGTTTAAAGATATCAGTTTCTTCTTTAATTCATGCTTCAATAGGCTACCTAAGTTCAAGACCTTATACAGAGTGAAGAAAAGAAATGACAAGAGATAGCATATACATTGGGGGCGGGAGGTTAATGCCAGAAGTGTGACTGATTGATTGATTGACATCACTTTAAAAATCTGGATTAAAGCTGCCTATCAAATCAGTCCAGCTAAAATTTAGAGTAAAATGAATCATTGACCAGAATCTGTATCTTGTCTATTCATTCAAGTATATGCATTTACCTTTACCTGGAAAATCCCTTTCCACCTAAAAGTGATCAGCTAAGCAGAATAATATAGTTCCCCTATACACATACCCCATATTTTAAAGTATAATGTTTCAAAATGTATCCAGTTACTATAATCAAATTCTAACTTGTACAAATTTCATTGTAAGTGGCTACCGCTCCTGATAATAACAGCAGTTAAAATGTATTAAGCTTACTATGCATTAGGTATTATTCCCAGCATTTTACATGTACTGATCAATTTGCTCAACTCTCAGAGCTATGCATTATTCAAATCATTATGCCAACTCCATAAAAGAAAGAGACATAGAAAGGTTAAGTGTATGACAAAGTCATACCTCTAGCAAGGGGTGGAATTGGGGTTTAAACCTAGATAGTCCAGCTCTACTCTCTTAACCATCAGGTTGAATACCATTTTATAATTAAAATAATGATTTTTAAAAATCTTGCAGAAGGTAGTGAAGCTTTGGGGAAAAGTCACAGAACCCACAATTCTATTAAACTACTATAAAATCTCGATGGAAAATAGAATTATTTAGTTTTCTAGAAACATAAAAACATACCTTGACTTTAATATATTACTCATCTCTATCCTTCCAGAAGATGTTTAAAAAACTATGAACCTTTAAAATGAAGGGATACTGTTTATAATGATGAAATTTTTCAAGATCCAAAACCTCACAGCTGGTGAAGCTTAAGTAGGAAATGATTAAATGAATTCCAAAGTTTGCTAAATAGACCCAAAGGGTGGCTGAGACAGTGGGACCTAAAGCTTGAATGTGAACACTGAATGAGTTGTAAGTTTAAGTTGGGAACAGGCCAATATCTGACTTTGAGTAATAGCAATTGGCAGGAAGAGTGTTTCTGAGAATCCAAAGATATTTTTTTAAAGTCAGAACTGTTTATTAATTCAACAAATACTTATTGAGTGCCTAGTATAGATTAATCTAATACTGCTGTTACGTTTTGGGGATGGGAGGAAACAGAAATATGACTAAGCCTGGATCCATGACCTTGGAAAGATTTGTAGTCACGGGAGGAAATAGATAAAAACATACAGTTATAGGACAGTATTAAAGAAACATAGGCAAAGGCCTACAGGAGGTGGCATTAGGAATGATGTGCAGATGAAATGACATTTATCTGAGTCATGAAGGATAAGAAGTCTGAAGCTGCAAAGGTGATAAAAAAAGGTGATAAAAAATATTCGAGATACATAGTATAGATATAGTACAGAAAGAGTTCAATATGGTTAGAGAATATTTTAGGGAGTGGGGAGATGATACAAGGTAGTGCTGGGAAGGCAGGCTGGGAACTGTATATAAAGGGCATTGTATGCCTCAGATTTTGGAATTTGTTCTAGAGGAAAGGCATTGTAAGATTTTAAACAGAGATGTGCTATAGCAGAATTGTAGTTTAGAAAGAGACATTGCAGTACAAACAGATGACAGCATTTACAATACTGAAAGATGTTCAGATATTAGAAAGCGGGCTATCACAATATTTCAAGGCAAGAGACACTGAAGGCAGTGGCTGACGTGGGGTGCTCTATTTATATTCAACAAATAAGAAGGATAACAGAATTAAAAATGATTCTGATTTTTCTAGGTTAAGTGAGTTTATAGCTAATGCTACTATTAACAGAGATGGAATAAAAAGAATCAAACTGGTGTAGAGAGTGGAATGACTACAACACACTTCATATTAGACCTGGGTTTGAAAATCAAAAGGGGGAAGGATGGAGATAGACATTTAGTTCTCATTTAGGTCTCACTAGATAGACATTTAGTGCCTCTAAACATTATAAGGTACATGAGAGGATTAGGTGTTACATCTTGGTCATTTCATCATGCCACTGTAATAGGTCTGATTTGTACTTTGATGATACTTGCTTTTGCATATTTATGGAAGTGTAGTATCTGACAAAGTAAACATAGGCTATAGAAGTAAATAAATATGTGGCTTGAATATACAGTAAGGTCAGAGACAAAATTCCATGAAATATTCATATTTAAGGAACAGGAAGAGGCACAGAAGATAACTAAAAAGGAGTGGCCGAATAAACAGGAGATCCAGGAGAGAGAGGGGATGAAGATGAAAGGGGAGAAGAGAATTTCCAGGGAGAAAAATTCCGTAAGAAAGGGCAAGTAAAGTGAGGGCAGCAAAGAGGTTCCTGAGGTTAGCAATTAAGAGGTAAACATTGATTACTATATGGAATGTAGTTTGAGGGGGAATGATGAAGATATACAGTCTGCATAACTTTATAAAAGTATGGTTGGTACATGAGATGATACATTTCAGTTTATTAGTTTTTCTCTCACTAGACTGGGCTTCCAAAGCAGGAACTGATTTTTACTTGTGCCTCCAGTCTCAGGTACAATGAAAGAAAGCAGAAACTCAAAGATGCTTATTGAATAAATGAAAAATGCAGAATGACTAGAAGGTGGGGAATAAAGGCCTGACTACTGTCTACGGAGGTTGCTAAGTAAAAAAGAGAGATGAGTGGGGTAGTAGCTTGGAAAGGGGGTAGAATCACATTTTCAGTGGCAGACATGCAGCTTGTTCATATGTTGATTTTAAGAAGTTGGTGGATATAGTAGTAGACAGAAATCTAAGAAACAAAAGAGAGGAGATAACGAAACAGAGGGATCAGGCAGAATAATATCCAAAGCAAGGATGAAAATTTCAGCCTTGAAAAAGATGTGGGAAACTATTTACTAAGAGAGAGAGAGAGAAAGAGAGTTATATTGTTGAAGTTTGAAATTGCTAATGGAAATTTAAAAAATGACATGCCGCATACTGAGCATTGTGCTAAGCAGTGATTTCACTCCTCACAACTACTCCATGGGATAGGTGTTATTCTTCTCATTCAATAGATAAGAAGTTAAACATACCCATACCTTGTTGCCACTATTTCTTTGCTTTTTCTCCCTACCCCCATGTCCACTGTATTTACTCTGGTTTAAGCTACCATCTCCATGCTGGACTACTGCAGTGACCTCTTAACTGGTCTTATCATGTTCACTTTTATTTCCTTTCTGTCTGTTCTCCACAACACATGGTCCACAACCACTACTTGAAAAACAAATCTGACCATTCCATCTTTTGCTTACACTGACTGTTGTTTTTGGAATATAGAAAGGCAAATCCTCAACGTGGACCGGATGGGACAGACTAAAATTGCTCTGTGCCCTGCCAACTTTATCTCACTCCTTGTTCTCTGGCCATACCAGCCTTTGCTCAGTTTCCTGAATGGCATAGGCTATTCTTGTCTTCAAAGTCTTTCAGTAGGCCTACACCTTGGCCTGGACAACTCGTTATATACAACTCCATTCGCCTAGTTGCTCCTACTTCAAATTCAGTGTCACTTCTCCCCTTATCTGATTGGGCTAGATTAATAAAGAGTACCCTTTACTTTCCCTCCATAGAACTTTATTCAGTTGTGTCATTATATATGTACATGGATATTTATAAATAATCTCTACTCCCATCTCTGCCAGATGGTGAACTCTATTACTCATGGTCTGTATTTATTTCATTCACTATTGTATCTTCATCTCTTTGCATGCCAACATTATGGTGGATATTCAGTAAATATATATTGGTAGATTAAATAGGGAATATAAGGAATTAAGTCTTAGTCCCCACATTCTAAAAGCTAGGACATTCTAGCATCTTCCATGCATTTTTATTCAATGTATCCAACTTATGTGGTATATATTATTTGCTCCAATTAATGAATGAGAATATTTAGTATAGAAAGGTTAAGGATCTTCACCAAAATTACATAGGTTTGGACTGGGATTCAAACTTAGTTCTATCTAATTCCAAGCTAGTGTATGTGTTTCTGCTGGGATGGAGAAAGCAAAAAGAAACAGATGAATATGAGACTCATAAAACAAACAAACAAAAGTAGGCAAATGATTTGATACAGAGTTATGAAAAATAAAGCATAAATGTTATTTGTGACCCATCTACAAATATTTCAAACTCACCAGAAATTACTATCATTGTTAGACCTCCTGGTCTAAGTCAATGTTCATTTAGATTTACCTACATATTCATCCTACTTCACTCTTCATTACTTCTTTTATCTCCAAGATTTCATCTGGAATCCTTTTCCTATTGCTTGAAGAATACCCTTTAGTATTTATTTGTACTTGGTGTATCAGTGAAGAATTCTGCTTTGCTTGTTTAAAAATTCTTGTTTTACCTTAATATGTTTTCATTTATTAGCTTTTCATTAAAAACCAGATCCTTTAATGGATGATTTAAAAAATATCTCACTTAATCATTAAGAAAAAGCATCAAGGTTATATATGACATGTTTTTAAGAATGGAAAATGGTTATCCCCAGTTCTGCTCCTCTCCATCCCCAATTTACACTATTTTTTCCCCCAATTTACACTATTAAAGGCAACCCTATGCAACCATTTTTGTCATTCTTTCACTGTTGGCTTGCATGTATTTTGATGTCCTTATTTTTGTGGTTTCATATTACCTATTGACTTCACAATAGGAAAGAGAAAGATTAAGCACTTTTACAACATCTCTACCATACACATATATACTTCTTCTTCCCATTTCCTAAAAAAAAACCTCACAAGTTTTGGTTAGACCATGATTTAGTGTTTATCTTTTTATGACATGTAAGTATCATTTACAACTCAGCCATATAGGGTACTGGAAAAGAAGGGTTAACAGCTTGTTCTATGGTTTTCCTCTAGATGCAGGTAGGTATGAGGATTTGATCCTCATGTCAAGAAATTATTAGAATTTAATCTATGCAACATGCAAGATCAATGAAAATGCAGCTATATCAGACCAAGATCGTTTACCTCATTGTTGAGATTGTTTATTGAGCAATAAGCAAGTAGTATGAATGAAATGCAACTGAACCAGAGAACTGGGAGCTAGCTATACACCCCAAAGTGAACTAGGTTACTAGTTGAGAAGACTACATGACTGATTATAAAAGCTGTTGGGATCCCTAGAGCTGATGGCTTCCTTTAACTGAAGTTGTCCACAGATTTACAGCCTCATCTTTCATGCCCACGTGTTTCCTAAGTGAAGGAGTACAACACTAGATGTTCTGCCCAGGTTTCACAATGTCCTCTCTACATTAAGCATGCTTTGTGGTTTCCTCTCCTTTGTCCTTCCTTAAAGCTAAGTAAATTTGGTGTTGTATGAAGCCTATTGTGTTTCATGAATTTAAGTGTTCACTTGAACTCAAACAGCTGCTCATAGAAAAAGTTGCACAGCAGTTACAGAAAACATTTCATGTCTTGTACAATTTTTTTTGTTTTCTCACATTTAGGTATCTCATTTTTTACATTTAATTAGTTTTCCATGTATGTACTATCATTTCCAAATTCTCTATTAGAAGGCTACATCTACTATACTTCCATGCATTAGTATTCTATACACATATCCGTAGGTCACTCCAAAACTCTCTTCCTGAAGTATTTATCTCCTTGCAAATATGTTTGAGCACATAAGACAATCAGAAATATTTTTTTTCTCTGAGAGATGGTGCATAATGTTTTATTTCATCTTGGAGTATTTATTCTCTAAACCTATATAGGCTATCATCCTGGAATCTCTCCTGCCATCATTGTAAGTATTCCTTTGTCTTTTTCTTTTTCTTTCTTTCATGAATTCCTTTTTCATGGTTGACCTCTTCATTTTTGTGGAGTAGTTCCTCCAGTACTTACTGAGCAAGTTTGCAAGGGAGATAAATTAAGACTTGGCATGTTTTATATTTTTAAATTTTATTAATAGTTTGTATGTTTACAGAATTCTAGGTTGGAAATAACTTTTTTCTAAGAATGTTGAACATACTATTCCATTATCTTCTGGATTCTGAGATTAACTTTGGGAATTCAATGCCTTTTAGATAATTCATTCATTGCATGTCCTCTTTTTCTTTCTGGAGGACTTTTAGGCTCTTACCTTCGTCCCCGGTTTTATGACATTTTTCAAAGACATGCCAAAGGTGGGCTTATTTTCATTCATTTTCGTAACATTCAATGGGCTCTCTTGATCTAGAAACTGGTATCCTTTAGGTTGGGGAATTTTTTGGAATGATTTCTCTGATCATTTCTTTCAATCTATTTGTTGTTGAATGTTCTCTCTTTCTGGATCTCCTATTACTTATCAAGGGTTGGACCTCCTGGAATAAGTCTCTTCTCTACATTTTCTCTCATGTTTCACATCACTTTGTATTTTTGCTCCAGTTTCTGGGAAATTTCTTTAACACTATCTTCTAACACTATCTTCTAATCTTCTGCCAAGTTTTCATTTCTGATATCATGTTTATTTTCAAAAAGATATTTTTAGTTCTCTAACCTCTCTTTCTTATTATAGCATCTCATTCTTATTTCATGCATGCAATCTTTTTTTATGTCAGTGACAATATTCATGGTATATCTGAAGAATTTTTTCACCTGGTACGGTGTCTGTTCAAGTTGATTATTACATTTATTAGTTTTTTCTCTATCTTTCATGTTTTAAATTTGCTTCAGACTCTCATTTGTGTGCTTATATTTTAGAGTGGGGGGTCTGTAAAGTTGATAGGAAATTCTTCACTAGTAAATGAGGACTCTTCTAAAAGTTTCACCTTAAGATGACTTACCTGAGTCTTATATTGGAAATACCTAAAGTCAATATTTAGATGTTTCCTCTTGGACTTATAGGAATCTCCAGAAACTCTCTTGCAATCTCTTTCCTGGAGGTTAAAAGCATTGTGCTATGGAATGAATGCTTGTGTCTCCCCAAAATATCTATGTTGAAACCCCGATTCCCAATGTGATGGTATTTGGAGTGGGGTCTTTGGTAGATAATTCAGGCTAGGTTAAGTCACGAGAATGGGGCAGGGTGGGTTTAGTGGCCCTATATGAAGAAGAAGAAGAAAGAGATCTCTTCTCTCCACATTCATGAACCAAGGGAAAACCATGTGTGTACATAATAAGAAAGTGGCCATATGTAAGCCAGAAATAGAGCTCTCAATAGGAACTATATCAGCTGGTATCTTGATTTTGGACTTTCCAGCCTCCAGAACTGTGAGAAATAAACTTCTGTTTTTTTAATCCACCCAGTGTATGGTATTTTGTTATAGCTACTTGAACTGACTAAAAAACATGATTATCAGAATTTTGAGAGCTGAGAAGGGGAAAGGGTTGGGGCTTTAGCACTTAACATGTGTAACTACACTTACACTTCTTAGTTTTAGCAAGGTGTCAAGGATATTCCTGAGTCACAGATTCTGTTTTATTCTACCTAAAAAATTTAAGTTCAAGAATTTTGCACAGGTAACCCAGATCTCTTCACACTACTTCCATTGGGCCTTATATCATCAATTCCTGAAACTTTGAGTTTAAAATAGTTCTCTTATTTTATTGCTGCTTTGAGTTTTTGTTATTTATTACTCATATATTTATGTTCTGGCCTAAAAAATTATATTGCTGCCGCACCTTCCTTATATTCCTATATTTGTTAGTATGTGTCATAAAAATTATCTTTGCTGAAGTTTTAGTGAGAGTTTTCAGATCCATCACCTTTAGTTAGGAGGCCTTATATTGTCATTTAATTCTTAAAATATCATGAGGAGTAATGAATGGTGATCCCAGTTACAGATGAGAAAACAAAGATATGAATCATACAGCTAGTGAGTATCTACACACAATTCAAACCTGACTTCTCGGTCCAAATCCATTGTTAATCTCATGAAGCCTTCTTTAGATAGAAGATGAATGTTCTTGATGATGAACTTTCTAAGGTATTGTAGTAATTCTCTGAAACTTTGATAAGATTATTGTCTATCTTCAAAATATAGAAAATTTCCTATGTAGCAAGGAGGTGGATATCTAATACAGGCGGGCAGAGATTTTTTTTTTTTCATGGAGCAAGGGACAATGCAGATTTAAAAAAAAAAAAAAAAGATTGCCATGGGCTTCTTCTCCCAGAAACATTATCTTTTCCCACTTTCTTTGTGAAGTTTTATTTTTATTTTTTTAAAATTTTTTAATGATTTTATTTATTTATTTGTCAGAGAGAGAGTGCGCACAAGTAGAGGGAGCTGCAGGCAGAGGGAGAAGCAGGCTCCCCACTGAGCAAGGAGCCCGATGTGGGACAATCCCAGGACCCTGGGATCATGACCTGAGCCAAAGGCAGACACTTAACGGACTTAGCCACCCATTTGTCCCTCTTTGTGAAGTTTAGCTCAGGAATCCAAGTATTTTCCTCCTTCTTCCTTGCGGTTATACAAAGAAACAGCAGGTGGGGAACTGGATGGCATGTGTGCCTTGCTTTCATTTTTGAAGATAAAAGTTTTGTTGGGTATAGACTTTCATGGCAGAACTTATTTTCTTTCAGTACTTTGAAGATATCATTACACTTGTATTAGTCAGCTTGGGCTGCCATAACAAAATACCACAGACTAGATGCTTAAACAACAGAAATTTATTTTCTCACAATTCTGGAGGCTAGAAGTCTGAGGTCAAAGTGCCAGCAAGTTTAATCTCTCAGATACCTTTCCTTGGCTTGCAGATGGTCACCTTTTCACTGTGTCTGCACTTAGCCTTTTCTCTGTGAGCATACACTCTTGATGTCTCTTCCTCTTTTTGATAAATATACCAGTCCTACTAGATTAGGGACCCACTCATCGGACCCCATTTAACCTTAATTATCTCCTTAAAAGCCTTATTTCCAAATATAATCAGAGGTTTAGGTCTTTCAACCCCTAAATTCGGGGAGGGGCACAACACATAACAATTGTCTTCTGGATTTCATCGTTTCTGTTTAGAAGCCAGCTTCATTATTCATTATGATTACTCCTTTGAATAATAATAAATATTTTTCTCTGGCTCTTTAAAAAAATGTTCTCTCTTTTTTTTTTTTTTAAGCAATTTTACTATGATGTGCTGCAGTGTACATGTTTCGAGGTTCATGGAGTTTCTTAAATCCACAACTTGAAGTTTTTCATCACTTTCAGTAAATTCTCAACTATTAACTTTTCAGATATTACTTCTATACCATTCTCTCTCACCACTTCTTCTTGGACTGTAATTACATGTGTATAAGACATTTTTGCTGAATCTCACATGTCTCTTCTCTTTTCTGAATTTTCCATCCTCTTTCATTTAATGCTTCAATTCAGATATTTCTATCACAGCTATTTTCCCATCTAGCAGTTCTCTCCTCAATTTTGATTAATCTGTAGTTAAATCTAACCAGTGAGTTCTTAATTTCAGTTGTTGTGCTTTTAAGTTATAGACTTTTCTTTTGTATATTTTTATAGGTTTCATATATATTGAAATTCTCAATTTCTTCTATATCCCTAAAGTTATTATGTATATTTAAGAATCTCCATTATCTGAAATCTTGTTGGCTCTATTTTTGTCTATTGTTTCTCATGTTATTCAATGATGTTGTCTCATATCCTTCTATGCCTATTTTTTTAATTGTGTGCCAAATATTGCATAGGAAGAAATGTACAGATAATTTGAAGCATGGGTTGATATTAATCTGTTTTTGGAGATGGCTTATGTTTGTTTCTGGCAAGAGGCTAGTAGAAAGTCTATTTGCAATTCACCTATACTGGTGACATTATCAAAAGCTTCGCTCAGCTTCTCAGCTCTTTGTATTTCCTTCTTGACTTATAATTCTTTACTTCCTTGTTAGTTCTCCAATGACTTCAATTAGATTCTTTACAAATAATTTTTCCAGCTTTTAAAGTTGTTTTCTGAAGAAGGACTGGTTTGAATTACAGTTTCCTATTGCCGGAAGTGGAAGTCCTCTTGTATTTTTTGAATGGAAAATACTAACATCTCATAGCCTACATATCATGGTTCATTTCAAAGAACTCTATGAGCCCTGAAATCCCTTTCTATTTTTTTTTATTTTCTTGAAGATTTTATTTATTTATTTATCTATTTATTTTAGATAGAGCACGAATGCTTGCAAGCAGGATGCTTGCAAGCGGAGCCCCAAGCAGGACCTGGGTCTTTATCTCACAACCCTGAGATCATGACCTGAACAGAAATCAAGAGTCCAAGGCCTAATCAACTGAGCCAACCAGGCACCTCTCCCATTTTTTAATTATATATGCAGCATATATATATGTATGTATATACTATATATATGTGTGTGTGTGTGTGTGTGTGTGTGTGTGTGTGTGTGTATAGTGTGCCAAATATTGCACAGGAAGAAATGTAGAGATAATTTGATATATATATATATACACACATACACACACACGAAACATATATAAGGTGTATATGTACATGTAAATGATATATACATAAGATATGTGTGTGTATATATACACACACATACACACCCACACATACACCACTCCACACACACACACCACTCCACACACACACTGTAGAATATAAAATAAATATTCTCTTTTGGCTGAATTTGGGGAGAAGCAGAAAATACAAACCATTCATAACTAATTGAACAAAGAAGAATTTAATCAGCTTCTCTCTGACCCTGGATTACCACTACCTGAATCCACCTTATCCATAAGGTAATTCTGGTAATTAAAAAAAATTTAATAATAATTTTTTTAATTACATAATTTTTAAATTTTTACAGTTTGTTTCATGCTTTACTGGACTGAATTCCTAATCAGATTTTTTTCCATAGAAAATTAAAATAATTCTGAACCTTATATTTAAAAATAGCATGATAGTATCTAGAATACATTTAGGGAGTTTTAATTATAAGCATGTCACATACACATATTTTCTTTTTTATTGAAATATTTATTGACTATCAAATATATACTTGGCTCTATTCTAAGTGCTGAGGATATAACTGTGTAATGTCTGCCTGACAGAGTTCTCCCTTCATGGAACTTACGTTCTCTTAGTGGAAAAAACAACATATAAGTAACGGGTTTGTTTTTTTTTAAGATTTTATTTATTTATTTGAGGTTGAGGGGAAAGGGAGAAACAGACTTCCCACTGAGCAGAGAGCCTGATGCAGGGCTCGATCCCAGGACCCTGAGATCATAACCTAAACCAAAGGTAGATGCTTAACCAACTGAGCCACTCATGTACCCCATATGTAACAGTTTAAATTAATAAATAGGATAATAGCAGATAAATGCCATAAATGGAGCAGGTACTTTGTGAGAGAGTAACTGGGTAGAGAGGAAAAGGCTACTTAGGCAGCATTGTAAAAGAAAGCCCTCTCATGGGAGTGGAAACATAAACTAAACAATGAGAGAGTCATTTGTGCAAAGTGTGGAGGGCAGAGTTTCCAGGCAAAACAATGAAATATAAAAGCCTCAAAGTAAAAAATTTCTTATCATATTTGAGGAACTGAAAAAGGGTCTGACATTTACAGTCAGGTGGGCCATGATATGGAAGATAGCTTTTGTTCTAAGAGCAATGAGAGGTCATGGAAAGATTTTAGATACTTAGTTATATAAAAAGCTACCATATTAAATTTTAAAAAGGAGGTTAAAATATAGCTCTTGATCTACAATTATCTCCAAGTTGGGCCTTCCACCTACTTTTCAATTTTATTTTTCTGCTATTGACTTCCCCCAAATTCTCTTCTATTAGTCATCTTAAGAAATAAAAAAAAGTTCATACAAAAATTGGACAAGATTTTGCTAGTTGATCTTTAATTCTTTGTAAGTGCAGACAGATTTTCACTTTTCTAATAAGAATAAAGTTATAAAGTTTTATTTCCTGCCTCAAAATGTTGCGAGGATTTCGTTACTTGTTACAGATAAAGCACATAGAATAATGCCTCATATAAGCAGTAAGTGATAAGCAAAAGAGGCTATTATATCATATTACACTGTATTATATGATAGACAAAATTTTATTCAGAATACTGTGGGAACACAAAGAGTGGTGTTCTAAGCTAGATTCAAAAAGTTTTCTTAAAAGATTAATGTTTGAGATGACAAGAATAAGCCAAGTGAAGAGATTTCCTGCAATGCACAGGACAGTGAATCTAGTTCATCAAAGGAAGCAGCACATTCAAGGACATTATATAAGCATCTTGCAGCTCCATCTATATTTGAAGCTATTTAAAGGTCCTTTCTGTTTTTATTCACCAAAAAAGTTTATAAAGCATCAATTATGAATTAGGTGTTATCCTAAGGGCCATGAATACTAAGGAGCTTAAAATTTAGTAGGAAAATAGTAATTCAAAAAATAGTCATTGTTGCAAACTGAGATATTCATGGACAGATCAGATTGTATGAATATTCATACCCTTGTCTACTTTGACTAATATTGAGTCTTGCTCAGTAGAAATAAGATTGTAAGCATCTCTTTAGAGCATGACTTTCAGGTATTCTTTGGTTGCTTGCATTTATTCTACCATTCTTAATGTTTAATCACATTGGCACTATTAGCAAGTACTCTATACAGGGATGGAAATACAAGACCTACTTTAAAGCAATCTACGTCATGTGACTCTGTGCCCTAAGCTGGTATTAAAAGGAAGAAAGCTGGAGAAGAAAATGCTTGTAATCATACAATAAAAAATACCACAAAGGAAGATGGATTAGAAATGCTCTGAAGTAAAAATTATAGAAGTTAAAGGTCTTTTAATGTCTTCAATGCTCAAAAATTTAATATGAAAATATTTGAACATCTATGATGTAAAAGGACATATGGTATGTGTAAATCTTCAGTTTTATAAGAGGAGAAATAGAAAGCATGCTAGTGATGACAGCATCGGACTGGGAATTAAGAAAACCCGACATTAAAATCAAGTAAAATGTCCCAGGGAATGGAGGAGCTAAGACAAAACTTGCCTCTCTGAGAAGGTTGTTGGGCCAGATCCAATTTTTTCCTAGCTTGTCTACCATCCTTCCTTGGCTAGAGCCAAAAGTCTGAATTTGGCATTGGTTTAGAAGTAGCAAATTTTACAATTTCAGCAGATTAGGTCAAGAAAGTCATTTCATTTATGTATAAATAAGAAGAGTAAATGAACAAAAATATAGGTTTATTTTTGGGCTGTTTGGAGATGTTCTCATCCATCTGAAAATTAAAATAGGTGATTGAAAGTATGATCACCCTTAGAATCCAATAGATTTGGTCCTTAACAATGTTAGGTTATCATAATAACATTAAAATAGTATTAGGTAAGACAGGAGCTAATTACAAGGCACAAATCAGATATAGATCACCGTGTTGGTACTAAACTGTTTCTTAATTTATATTAATGCAAGCTATGAGAAACTACTAAAGAACAAAATTGATTATTTGCTTCCCAGAGTTTTACCTAATTTGATAAAGTCTTTATTTTTTTCCTAAATATTTTGATTCTAAGTTTGTAAATACATTTTAGGGTTACCCAAGAACCTTCGCCCTTCAGTGTCTGCATCTTATTTGATTTTCACTAGCATTGTTTTGATAAAGAAATTATCTCCATTTCCCTTCAGCCCCTTACTCTATGACCTTGGGCAAATCACTTCTCAAACTCTCAAAGCCAGTTTCCTCATATTGACAGTTTTAATACATTCTTCAGAGTTTTTGAGAAGATTGAATCAGATAATTTAAGTAAAACTCTTAGAACAGTACCTAGCAAGAAATACAATAAATATTACCAATTACAAATAAGACAAAAAAAAATAAAGCTATACTTTTAAAATGACTGTTGCCGATGATTACAAGTTTTGAGGATTTAACTATGAATTTATACTGTGGATGTCAAACATTTTACAAGTAGGAACTCATGTAATCCCCAACAACCAGGTACTACTAGTATCCAATTTTACATGTGAAAAACAATTCTAAACAGGGAAGTTAAATGATGTCCTCAAGGCCACAAGCCAATAAATGGTGGAACCAAGATTCAGACTGTGTTAGACTAACTCAGGAATCTAGACTTACATCCATTAAGCTAGGCTTCTTTTTATACCAGTGATAGCTATAGAAGAGTGATGTCAGGTTCTAAATTGATCATTGTAACATAAAAACATGCTTCAAATTCTAAGATCAGATATTGAAACCAAGGAGGGATTATGGGTGATACAGAGTAAACCAAAACAGTTATTCAACATTAAATAAATTATAAATAAACAAATGACTCAAGTAAACCAATGCTGAATCTGTAAAACCCTCAAGCGCTTAGTCATGACTCACAGGAATAACTGACTGATACCTAACACACAGCACATGTATGAGGTTACCTGGGGAGCAGGTGTGGTCAAAGGTTCTCCAGGCTTCATTAGGCTAAAGCTCTAAATTTGGCAGCTAGACAAAAATTGTCAATATTTCATGAGTGTTGTAACATATTCAAGATTATCTGTACAGTTTAGAGTTTAAATAAGACCAGCTTATAAGGGGTGCCTGGGTGGCTCAGTGGGTTAAAGCCTCTGCCTTCGGCTCAGGTCATGATCTCAGGGACCTGGGATTGAGCCCCGCATCCCCCCCTTATCCCCCCCTGCCCCGCATTGGGCTCTCTGCTCAGTGGGGAGCCTGCTTCCCCCTCTCTCTGCCTGCCTCTCTGCCTACTTGTGATCTCTCTCTCTGTCAAATAAATAAATAAAATCTTAAAAAAAAAAAGACCAGCTCATAAAAATTTTATCAGTAGGCCTTATGTTTTCTTTGTAAATAATCATAAATTATATAATTTAAGTGAATAAATAGAAAAATATGGACAAAAACTGTAGTAAGGATAGAATTACAATTAAGATGGAAATGATTAATAAAATCTGTTGAATTAAACTTAAAAAAATAGATATTCACAGAGCTAGAAAAAAGAATCCTAAAATGTGTATGGCATCACAAAAAATCCCAAATAGCCAAAATGATCTTGAAAAAGAAAGATAAAGCTGGAGGCATCACAATTCTGGACTTTGAGCTATATTACAAAGCTGCAGTCATCAAGACAGTATGGTACTGGCATGAAAGCAGAACAGACACAAAGACCAATGGAACAGAAAAGGAAACCCAGAAGTGGACCCACAACTATACAGTCAACTAATCTTCGACAAAGCAGGACAGAATATCCAGTGGAAAAAAGACAGCCTCTTCAAAAAATAGTGTTGGGAAAACTGGACAGCCACATGCAGAAGAATGAAATTGAACCACTTTCTCACACCATATACAAAAATAAATTCACAATGGATGAAAGACCTAAATGCAAGACAGGAAACCGTCAAAATCCTAGAGGAGAACACAGGAAGCAACCTCTTTGACATTGGCCATAGCAACCTCTTACTTGACAAGTCTCTTGAGGCAAGGGAAACAAAAGCAAAAATAAACTATTGGGACTTCATCAAAATAAAAAACTTCTGCACAGTGAAGGAAACAACCAACAAAACTTAAAAAGCAACCTATGGAATGGGAGAAGATATTTGAAAATGCATATCTGATAAAGGGTTAGTATCCAAAATCTATATGGGGCACCTGGGTGGCCTAGTTGGTTAAGGGTCTGCCTTCAGCTCCAGTCATAATCCTGGGGTCCTGGGATCCAGCACCAAGTGGAGCCCATGGACTCCTGGCTCAGCAGGAAGTATGCTTCTCCCTCTCCATCTGCCCCTGCCCCCACGGCTCATGCCTGCGCTCTCACTCTTTCACTCTCAAGTAAAACCTTTAAAAAAAACCCAAATCTATAAAGAACCTTATCAAACAACACCTAAAAAACAAATAATTCAGTTAAGAAATGGACAGAAGACATGAATAGACATTTTTTCCAAAGAAGACAAACAGTTGGCCAACAGACACATGAAAAGATGCTCAACATCACTCATCATCAGGGAAATACAAATCAAAACCATGATGAGATACCACCTCACACTTGTCAGAATGGCTAAAATTAATAACACAGGAAACAACAGATGTTGGTGAGGATGGGGAGAAAGGGGAACACTTTTACACTGTTGGTGGGATTCCAAACTGGTGCAGCCACTGTGGAAAACAATATGGAGGTTCTTCAAAAAGTTAAGAATAGAACTACCCTATGACCCAGCAATTGCACTACTAGGTATTTATTCAAAGTATACAAAAATATTGATTCGAAGGGACATATGCACCCCAATGTCTATAGCAACATTATCAACAATACCCCAACTGTGGAAAGAGCCCAAATGTCCATCAACTGATGAATGGATAAAGGAGATGTGATATACATACAACAAATTATTACTCAGTCATCAGAAAGAATGAATTCTTGCCAATTTGTAACTAGGTGGATGGAGCTAGGGTATATTATGCTAAGCAAAACAAGTCAGTCAGAGGAAGACAAATAGCATATGATTTCACTCATATGTGGAATTTAAACAAAACAGATGAACATAGGGGAAGAGGGGGTAAGAGAGGGAAGCAAACCATAAGAGACTCTTAACTATAGAGAACAAACTGAGGGTTGCTGGAGGGGAGGTGGGTTGGGTGATAGGGCAAATGGGTGATGAGTATTAAGGAGGGCACTTGTGATGAGCACTGGGTATTACATGTAAGCGATAAATCACTGAATTCTACTCCTGAAACCAGTATTACGCTGTATGTTAACTAAAATTGAAATAAAAACTTGAAACAAAAGAAGGATATTTTCTAAAACATGGTCTATTAAAAGGGAATAATTTTTTACCTTACATCATTTAATATAATTTGATATTTAATTAAGTATACCTAAATTTAAGTGCATTTTTTTTTCCTAATAGAGGATATGCACCATCCTCTTTGTTCTGTTGGTGACATTCAGAAAAAAGCAGCAATAATAATCAAAGAATTTTAGTACAGTTTATAAGAGAAATCATGGAAACTCCTATAGATAATATTGCAAAGTAGAGAAGAAAGGATTTTTAAGTTCAGCTTTTATTATTTTTAAGTTCAGCTTTTAAAAAATCAGATAGTTATTATAAGATAAATGGAAATAGAGAGAAATAGTCAAATAATACTATCATCTAATTTCAACAAAACAAAAGGAAATAATACAACAGTGCTGGCATGCCATTGTGCTGAGATACTGTTCCACATAAAATCATTCAGTCTAAACCTACAATGAAGTTTAATTCTGATCTCCTTCACTTAGGCGGGGGGTAAGATGCCCAACTATTAATTTTACTTCAATTTTTTAAGGGAAAAGTCCTTCTAATACTCTAAAATGAAATTGTGGTGATAGTTGTATAATTGCAAATATATTGAAATGGATTGAATTGTACTCTTAAATCTGGTGCATTTTATATAATTGATATTATATCTCAAAAGACCTGATTTTAAAATGTGCCCTCTACTGGGAAACTGGAGTGAATCAGGCTACTAATGTGGAAGATGACTGGCCTTCCTGGACAGTTAGAAAATAGGTGTGAGTCTAGCAGGCTTGTGAGGCCAGAGCAGCAGGTAAAGATACCATGGGATTCAACCTGGCCAGCAATGATCAAATTACCTTTGCCTCACTTTTTCCTCTTAAAAAAAAAGAAGGCAGAAATAAACATACTGGTTGAAGAAAAAAAGTTCTTCCACATACAACTGTTTTTGCCAAGACCATTCCTTCAAAAACAACAACCACCCTGAAAATAACTATCGGTCACCAGAATATCTGGTATACACATAATGACCATTAAGTGAAATTAATGAAATGCCAAATGTACTTGAGGTTGCAAAAAAATAAAAGTAAACTAAACACATTTCATATGGGGGAAAGTAAATAAAACCATACATCATATCATGTAGTACAGGTAGAAATGTTCCGTGTTCTACAGGCCACTTTCTTTCTATTGCTATTTGAACTATTCCTCATATATTTTATATTAGTACACAAATCCGTAAACATACCATACATTCATACATACTATTCTAGAGGATAACATGTCTTCACATTTCACAGAACAAGAGATAATGCAGTAGAATATCCTGGGATAGATTTCTCCCTTCTGATTCTGAGATGCATGCTAATTTAAAGGGCAAAAAATGCCCTAGTTACTTTTCTTACTTAGGCACTGCCTCTCTAAAGCAAAAATGCTTCTATTTAACAGGTAATATCTGTGCAATTGTCATTGATTTAGTAGACTTTCTACACTTTCTTTTATAGTGAAATGGCGAAATTAAGATTGTAATAAGATAATTGTTTAAAACCCAAGCTTTATTTTATATTGAAAACATTTTAATTGCATTAAAATACTAATTGACAAGTATTTTTTTGAAATATTGGTTTTTGACACCTTCAATGTCCACCAAATTTTTGAAATGTTTTTCCAAGGAAAAATTTTAATATTAAAAACATAGAGTGGTAGAACAAATCTCCATATACCATCATCTATTGATTTGATAATTTCAATACTTTGCTACACTTGTTTTACTTATCTTTTATGTATATATTTATTACTACATACTTTGAAGAAAATTCTAGACCCCATGTCTCCCACTGCTACATATTTAATAGGCATCTCTAGAAAAGTATAAAGTTGGTGTTAATCAATTTTTTCTTTAGTTTGAGACATTACTGAATAGAAATGTTAAAGTATCTATTTGCAATCATGCTATAATAATGCATAAATTTTAAAATTTATTTAAAATGTACAGAAGACAAAATATTAAAAATTCTAAGTGGTCCACTTCCATTCAAATATATTTTTCTTATTAGAAATTATAATCCAAAAGTATAGACAAAATGATGAACATTTTAATATTAAAGAGAAAGCAGTGGCAAACTTAGTATGTCATGTTTATTTCTCTGATATATTTAAATATTTGTTTGATAATGTAAGTCCATAATTCTTCCAAATGCTGAAATCAGAAATATAATCTGCCCTTTATTTCTTTATTAACATATAATGTATTATTTGTTTCAGGGGTACAGGTCTGTGATTCATCAGTCTTTTTTTTTCTATTTTTTTTTTAATTAACCCATTATGTATTATTTGCCCCAGGGTACATGTCTGTGGATCCTCAGTCTTACACAATCACAGCACTTACCATAGCACATACCCTCCCCAACAGCCATCATCCAGCCACCCCATCCCTCCCACCCCCCTCCACTCCAACAACCTTCAGTTTGTTTCCTGAGATTAAGAGTCTCTTATGGGAGGCGCCATGATGTCTCAGTGGGTTAAAGCCTCTGCCTTCGGCCAGGTCATAATCCCAGGGTCCTGGAATCGAGCCCCATGTCGGGCTCTCTGCTCAGCAGGGAGCCTGCTTCCCCCTCTCTGCCTGCCTCTCTGCCTACTTGTGATCTCTCTCTCTGTCAAATAAATAAATAAAATCTTAAAAAAAAAAAAAAAAAAGAGTCTCTATGGTTTGTCTCCCTCTTTGGGTTCAATCCTTTTCATTTTTTCCTCTCTTCCCTCACGATCCACTGCCTTGTTTCTCAAATTCCACATATCAGCAAAATCATATGCCAATGAAAAGGGATGAAACCAAAATCTTTCTCTGACTTATTTCGCTTAGCATAATACCCTCTAGTTCCACGCACGTTGTTGCAAATGGCAAGATTTCTGTTTTTGATGGCTGCATAATATTCCACTGTCTATATATACCACATCTTCTCTATCCATTCATTTGATGATGGACATCTAGGCTCTTTCCATAGTTTGGCTATTGTGGACATTGCTGCTATAAACATTTGGGTGCATGTGCCCCTTCAAATCACTACATTTGTATCTTTGGGGTAAATATCTAATAGTGCAATTGCTGGGTCATAGGGTAGCTCTATTTTCAACTTTTCGAGGAACCTCCATTCTGTTTTCCAGAGTGGCTGCACCAGCTTGCTTTCCCACCAAAGGTATAGGAGGGTTCCCCTTTCTCAATATCTTCACCAATATCTGTCATTTCCTGACTTGTTAATTTTAGCCATTCTGACAACTGTGAAGTGGTATCCCATTGTGGTTTTGATTTGTATTTCCCTGATGCCAAGTGATGCTGAGCACTTTTTTATGTGTCTGTTGGCCATCTGGATGTCTTTTTTTTTAAGATTTTATTTTATTTATTTGACAGAGAGAGAGAGAGATCACAAGTAGGCAGAGAGACAGGAAGAGAGAGAGGAAGAAGCAGGCTCCCTGCTGAGCAGAGAGCCCAATGCAAGACTCGATCTCAGGACCCTGAGATCATGATCTGAGCTGAAGGCAGAGGCTTAACCCACTGAGCCACCCAGGCGCCCCGGCCATTTGGATGTCTTCTTTGCAGAAATGTCTGTTTATATCTTCTGCCTATTTCTTGATTAGATTACTTGTTCTTTGGGGGTTGAGTTTGATTAAGTTCTTTATAGATTATGGATAATAGCCCTTTATCTGATATGTCACATGTGAATATCTTCTCCCATTCTGTTGGTTGTCTTTTGGTTTTGTTGATTGTTTCCTTTGCTGTACAAAAGCTTTTGATCCTGATGAAGTCCCAATATTTCCTTTTGCCCTTGCTTCCCTTGCCTTTGGTGATGTGTCTAGGAAGAAGGTGCTGCAGCTGAGGTTGAAGAGGTTGCTGCATGTGTTCTCAAGGATTTTGGTGGATCCTTGCCTCACATTCAGGTCTTTCATCCATTTTGAGTCTACTGTTGTGTGTAGTGTAAGGAAATGGTCCAGTTTCATTCTTCTGCGTGTGGTTGTCCGAATTTCCCAACACCATTTGTTGAAGAGACCGTCTTTTCCATTGGACATTCTTTCCTGCTTTGTCGAAGATTAGTTGACCATAGAGTTGAGGGTCCATTTCTGGGCTCTCTATTCTGTTCCGTTGATCTATGTGTCTGTTTTTGTGCCAGTACCATACTGTCTTGATGATTACAGCTTTGAAATAGAGCTTGAAGTCTGGAATTGTGATGCCACCAGCCTTACTTTTCTTTTTCAACATTTCTCTGGATATTTGGGGTCTTTTCTGGTTCAACACAAATTTTAGGATTATTTGTTCCATTTCTGTGAAAAAAGTTGATGGTATTTTGGTAGGGATTGCATTAAACGTGTAGATGCTCTAGGTAGCATAGACATTTTAACAATATTTGTTCTTCCAATCCATGAGATTGGAACGTTTTTCCATTTCTTTGTGTCTTCCTCAATTTCTTTTATGAGTGTTCTATAGTTTTCTGAGTACATATTCTTTGTCTTTTTGGTTAGATTTATTCCTAGGTATCTTATAGGTGCAATTGTAATGGAATGGACTCCTTAATTTCTCTTTCTTCTGTCTTGTTGGTGTATAGCGATGCAACTGATTTCTGTGCATTGATTTTATATCCTGACACTACTGAATTCCTGTATGAGTTCTAGTGGTTTTGGGGTGGAGTCTTTTGGGTTTTTCACGTAAAATATCATATCATCCGCAAAGAGTGAGAGTTTGACTTCTTCTTTGCCGATTCAGATGCCTTTTATTTCTTTTTGTTGTCTGATTGCTGAGGCTAGGACTTCCAGTACTATGTTGAATAGCAGTGGTGATAGTGGACATCCCTGCTGCATTCCTGACCTTAGGAGAAAAGCTCTCAGTTTTTCCCCATTGAGAATGATATTCGCTGTGGGTTTTTCATAGATGGCTTTGATGATATTGACGTATGTATCCTCTATCCCTACACTGTGAAGAGTTTTAATCAAGAAAGGATGCTGTACTTTCTCAAATGTTTTTTCTGCATCTATTGAGAGTATCATACAGTTCTTTTCTTTTCTTTTATTAATGTAGTATATGAGACTGATTGATTTGCAGATGTTGAACCAACCTTGTAGCCCAGGAATAAATTCCACTTGATTGTGGTGAATAATCGTTTTAAAGTACTGTTGGATCCTATTAGCTAGTATTTTGGTGAGAATTTTTGCCTCCATGTTCATCAGGGATATTGGTCTATAATTCTCCTTTTTGATGGGATCTTTGTCTGGTTTTGGGATCAAGGTAATGCTGACCCCATGAAATGAGTTTGAAAGTTTTCCTTCCATTTCTATTTTTTTGAAAAGAAAAGGTATTAATTCTTCTTTAAATGTTTGGCAGAATTCCCCTGGGAAGACTTGTGGCCCTGGGCTCTTGTTTGTTGGGAGATTTTTGATTACTGCTTCAATTTCCTTGCTGGTTGTGAGTTTAATCTGCCCTTTAGACGTGTAAATCCTTTGCCCCAAAAGTGAGTAGGACAAACTTCAAATATAGTAAAATTTTTAAAATTCCAGAGTTTAATTTATAATATATAATGCAATTTGTGTATACTGGCAGTAAAGTAAATATATTAGAATATCCTTTCCACGTGGGTTCACTTCTACTGATATAGGCTAATATTATCAGTCAGTATAAAATTTAAATAAAATTAGTTATACTGATCAAGCAGCTTTATAAGACTTTTAAATAAAAATGTAAGAACTTTAAAGTTATATAAACACTGATACAAATACTAAACTACCATGTTAATGAATAATTACACTAAATTCGTATTTTAGCTCCAAGAACTGCATTTTGACTTTTATTTAATTATATTTTATATATAAGTTTTTCATGTGTACTTAAGGACTATTGAGGATTTAAAAATTTTATTTTAAATACAATTTTCCATCTTCATCTTTTTTTCTACAAATCCCTTTATTTATTTATTTATTTATTTATTTATTTTAAGATTTTATTTATTTGTCAGAGAAAGAGAGAGAGCACAAGCAGGCAGAGTGGCAGGTAGAGGCAGAGGGAGAAGCAGACTCCCCGCTGAGCAAGGAGCCTGATGTGGGACTCGATCCTAGGACCGTGGGATCATGACCTGAGCCAAAGGCAGCCACTTAACTGACTGAGCCACCCAGGTATCCCATAATTTTTTTAAAGCTTTTTGTTTTAATCCCAGTTAGTTCAAATACAGTGTTATATTAGTTTCAGGTGTGTAATATTGTGATTCAACAATTCCATACTCCATTTTTATCTAAAACTTTTCTATATATCTATGATTAAACCATACCTTCAAAGTAACCATCTCTTCTGGGCTGTGCCATCTTTGGTGATTTTGTAACGGAAACTTTATTTTCATTGTTTTTGAATAATGCTAGGCAAACCATGGGATCTAGACAAAAAGCAAGATAAGACTAAAGTTCAGCTCTGGCTAATTCCTTCTCTAAAGTGGCTATAATTTTTTATGATAGTAAACAGTAACAAACCATTCATATATTCTTGGTTATCTGATTAAGTACATAGCCAATACTTAATACAAAGCACAGAAATACTGTAATGTGAAAAAAAAATTATAATAAAATTTTCTAATTATGGCATCTTTTTATTTGAGGAATTGCTTTACTATTTATTATTATAGCTCCTTTCTTAAATTCTTAAATATTTCTGCTGGAATAAAGTAAAATTTCCATAAATGCATAGTAGGTAAAAGACAT
The DNA here is from genome assembly GCA_028534135.1 of Potos flavus. Classification (NCBI taxonomy): domain Eukaryota; kingdom Metazoa; phylum Chordata; class Mammalia; order Carnivora; family Procyonidae; genus Potos; species Potos flavus. Next base: position 29,718,611 of record CM052897.1, read on the forward strand.
TATTACAGGAAAAACTATATATACTCTACTTTTCTCTCCTCTGCGTATGAAGAGCTGGGATATGGGAGATGTAAGCAAGACAAGTGATAAGATGGGAAATAGAAAAAAGATCATTTCATTAATTTTACAGATAAATTAATGGTTTGTCTTTTGCCTCAATGTCTTATATAACAAAGAAGTTGTGAAAATTCTGTATACATTTTATAGCCAAGAGCATTCTAAATCTATTAATTTTATGAAATAAATAGGATGATTGTAAACACAGAGCCCTATAATTTATTGGTAATGAGGGATTTGTGCAGTTGCAGTTTTTGTTTGTTGAAGAACTGTAAGAAAATAGTGGTGTAAGTAACAGGGAATAGAAGAAAAAGTGGAAAGTTATGCTTTTAAAGTAGGTTAACTTAAAACCACAAGTTAAAGCAGCATACATTTTCTTAATATCTTGCATTATCTTGCAAAAGGAGACTTTAAGAATCTTTGCTTAACTAGTATATAATGCCATATATAATTGAATATGCTAAATGGAAAATTATAAATAAAGCCCAACTTACATATTTTAATTAAATGTTAACATAGTATATTTTTTAGAATGTTAATTAGCAAAACAGAATAGTAGTTGCAGAGTTATTTTTCAAGCATGTGGATACTGAAAATTTCCATTAGTCTAGCAATAATTAATCATTATTAAGCATGATTTACATGGTTTACAGAAATTATATTTCTCAATATTAGGGAAAATATTTGTCAATATTTGGGCATACCTCATAATTATATGTGACTTAAGGTATTATTAGAGTTGGGTAGTTTTATATGAATTCAACATAACTTATCAATAAGAATAACAAATATTTTAAAGATTTTTTTAATTTATTCATTTGAGAGAGAGAGAGAGCACAAGCAGGGGGAGGAGCAGAGGGAGAGGGAGAAGCAGACTCCCCGCTGAGATTTCCTCATTATTATCAAGATTAAATAATATGTATAAAATATTTAGGAGAGTTATCTAGCTCAATTTACACAAAAAGATAATTTTATTCATCAGGGGCACATAAAGAGTGCTACATTTTCAATATCCTTTCATTCTAAAACACTGTGATTGCAACCTTAAATTTATTAAAACTTACAGTAATGAAAGTTGCAAAGGGATAATGATAAGAAGCAAGAAACATAGTAATTCTAGATGGGGAAAAAAAAATCACTTGATTTTGATAGCCTCTGGAAATATCGCTGTGAAATAAAATACTACTCTTACCTCGAAAAATATAAAGTCAAGTAGAAATGGCAAGAGACAAGTTTATTGTAAAGAGTACAGTTTGTGGTAGCTTTTTCTTGCATTATAAAATCAGTTTTATACATTTAAATCTACTTCTTTGAGGTCATCAATGGTAGATCGATGTTGCTGTTTTTAAAATCTTTTATCTCCCAGTATGACTTGCTCAATGTCTGGGAAATAGGTTTTATTTTTTATTTTTATTTTTATTTTTTAATTTTTTGGGGGGAAATAGGTTTTAAATACATTTTTATAAAATATAAAAGCTTCCTTCCATAAGGAAGTTGAGTTTCTATTATGCATGTGGCTCTGTACTTCATTATCTCATTTAAGTAACATAACTTATATAGGCATTAGAATATCCTTAAAATTATTTCATCCCCTGTATAATCCCTTTTCAGTTACTAGAGTCCTAATCTTAGCTCACTGGTTGATCTTATTCTTGTTAACTTCATACATAAAAACATTTTTATTATCCATTTTTGTATGTACAAGTACATACAAGTTCAGTAGTGCTGTAAAATAAGTTGTAAGTTAAGGCTGAATGACTAGATGTACTTCATAATTTTATTTATTTATTTATTTATTTATTTATTTATTTATTTATTTAATTTATTTTTTGAAGGGGAGGGCCCTGGGGAGGGGGAGAGGGAATCTTAAGCAGGTTCCATGCCTAGTGCAGAACCCAAAGTGGGGCTCAATCTCACAACCCTGAGATCACAACCTGAGCTGAAATCAGGAGTTGGACACTTAACCAATTGAGGCACCTAGGCACCCCATATTCCATTTTTTAAGGAGTATTATTTACTAATTTAAAATTGTCCTCCCAAATAGAAACATATATTTAAATGACTGTAATACACACACCCAGTCATACACATACATACAGTCAAATGCATTTAGTAACTTTTATCTAAGTTACTGCTGACTCAGCTAATAGTTATTTATTGAACATCTACCATATGCCAGGCATGGTATCAGGTTCTGGGAATTCAGTGGGGAATAAGGAGAGTCTTGACCCTCCAGGATCTTACTATTTAAATGGACTTTATTATTGTTTTGTTGAGAGCACACAACAAAGTAATATTTGATCAAAATTCTTATTAATTCTTTTTGGAAATCACTGAAGTAAACAAAATAAATCATCAACAAACTTTATTTTGCCACAGTTTTGTCTATACTGTTCCCTTTTGATCCTTAACACTCATTCTTTAGTTACCTTATCATTTTGTAACCTGATCTCTTCGCTATAGCCCATGAAGTGCTCAATTCATATTAAAAAGTTAGCCTAACTTATTTTCTACTTGGCTTCATTCTTGACTATAACTAAATGTTAACATTACAGTTTCAAGCTGTTTTCATCACTGAAATAAAATCAGCAAATATTTATTAAATGCTTAATATGTACTTGACTGTATGTTAGGTATTATAAACAGCTGCAAGATAATTCTTATCCCTCGTTGTGGTCCTACCTTTATAACTAAATTAACCTTGTTTGCTTCATCCTACTTTTTCTCCACTGTATGAAATTTGAAATGTGACATGCATAAATATGATAAATGTTGGAAAACCACATTATGTTTTTGTCCTTATATTCTTAGCCCTTAAACTTCTCATCATTTGCTCTCCACCCAAACCCCTATACTCAGAATTCATCCTCTCTAAGGAGTGTTCCACATGAACCCCAAGCACTTACTCTCTTCCCCCATCCTGATCCTCTCAATATTGCTACCAGTTACGCTCACTACTTTTAGGTTATTGACTCATGTTTTCAATAAACCAGCAACTCTCATCTTACACATGATGCTCTCCACTGCTGTTATAAACCCTAAACTTCCTAGGTATCTGCTAAATTCCAACACAGATCACCAGGCTCTAAAATTACTTCTGTTCATGAGGCAACAGTAAAAACAACAAGACAAACAAATTAAAACCCCATAAAAACAAGACTAGTCATTACCTGGTTGCGCTTATGTCCATCATATTTATTAAGCAATAACTTACTAGGAATTACAACAGTCAGAACACAAACTCAAACTGAGTAAATATAACTCCCCACAATTTTAGATTTCATCCTATGGCTTCCAATCAATTCCTCTTCCCACTTCCCCTCTTCCTCCCATTTTTTCTGTTTAAAGCATATGGCCTCATTTATCCCAAAAGAAGTCATCAATACTGAGTCTCCCCTGATGGTTGCCAATACTGTATGTCTCTTTCTTCTTTACTAATCAGCAAACTCAGTGGTATTTTTTCCTCTATCTGCAACTTTCTTTAAATAATTGACCCCCTGCCTTTTGTCCTGTTTTCACTCTCATCTTAAATCAAATATTGTGATGTGGACTCATGTCCCTTGGCTAATAAATACATGTATAAGATACAAACAGGAAGTATTATGTGTTTGCAACTAAGCAACTTGTGCTAAGGTTTTTCATGGTAGAAACCTGAATTAAAGCTTCCATGATATGTGCATTTATGCCCCACCCCCATGAGGATTACTGCTTTGTTAGACTGGAGGACATAACTGATTCCATTTAATTAAGTTTCTATTCTCTGATGCTCCACCCTCTCTACCCCCCACAGAGATGGCTAGTCTCGAGCAGTTTTATGGACAATGTTGCCCTCTGGTGGCATATGGTTTTCAAGTAGGCAGGTTAGCCATATAAGATATAGCTACATCTATTGATCTATCTCCATGTATATTTGAAGATTACTAGCAAATTTTTAAGTGTTTAAGTATCTAAAATATTATTTTAATTTATTAGTAAGTAAAAGTTTGAAAATATGGCCATTATTTTAGGCAGATTTAAGTAAGTTCACAAATTGTTTGAATTATAAACTGGAAAGGTACTAGAAAGTTCTTTTTCTGTAAGAAGAAAACCAGAGGTACAGAGTCTTAAATGATTCAGTCACAGATACAAAGTGACATAAGTGCTACATTATCAACCTAGTAGAAGATTAAAGTATCATAATTGGAGAGGATCCCACTAATTTTCTTTATCATGACTTCATCCTTAACCTTACCTTGAATATTTCTATTCTGAATATATGTTGTGAGGGTCAGTAGAGAAAACGAAGGAGAATTTAAGTTCATCATTAAGTTTTATATTTCAGAATTCAAATTTAAAGGAAAAAAATTGCTTTTATTTCATCAATCTAATATTTTGATCAAAGAAAAGCAAAACAAAAATTTAACAGAGACATAAAATCTCCCACAGCACTAAGAACGCAATTTGGTATAAAATTGTGTAATTAGAGTAATGATCCCCATAAAAAATTATGCAATTGCCATTTTGGATTTTTACCTACACATCACGCTTAATGACTACTGTCAAAATGTTAAATTTAAGATGCAGTTGTTAACTTGTATGTCTAGTTGTCCTTTCACATTTGTTACCCTACCATGCCACCTTGTGACAGATAAAAATGGGCTTAATTTTTGCCTGATGATGATTATGTCTAATTTTTGTCCATTAAAACAATGGTTTTTATGTATGAGCAAAAATTCCTTATTAAAATTTTTGCTAAAACCTATTATGTATTGTACTCATTTATTAAAAATGAGCTCAACAACAACAAAAATCCCTTAATTATAAGAATTAGCAAGAAAGATCTATATATTTCCAGAGACAGAGTCTAACAAAATAAACTTTGCTTTAGCTTCATTATCAGAAACTATTGCAAACATTGTAAATATCTTTAAAAAAATAGCTATTGAACATAAATAAGTAATATTTATAATATTTATATTTATTTATATAATATTTATATTTATGAATAAGTAATATTTATAAATAAATAATATTTATTGAACTTTGGCTGAATCAGTACTTAAGCCACTTCTGATATCTGAACTTCCCCCAGGAGTTTCAGAAACTTTCCTTGTTCTCAAAACAGCTACTTAAAGAAGGTTTGTTGATACTATTGATGATAAATAAAAATATACATCGAAGCAATAAGAAAAGTTTATCAAACTACCCTAAGTTACTATACCGGATTCTACTTCCCGACGACTGAAAGAAAGTCTCACTATTGCTAAGAGTTTGGAGTTAACTATTTCCCAGGGAACTACCAGATAGTACTCAGTTAACTGAGTTCTGATGAACTTAATAGGAGTTTGCATCACAGGAGTGTGGGAAACACAAAGCAAGCTGAATGGAGCACATACTCATATTTTCCTTAAAAATGCTTCAAATCTCAATCTCTCAAACCTGACAAACTTTTAGTATGCAATGAAAAATACTACAGTTATCTCAAAAAGATAAAAAGTGTCACTAATATAACACTAAAAAAGGAAAGTTGAACATTTGTGAATATAAAAATAAATCATCAGGAATTTATCAATAAAGTGCTGTGCTAAGAAATATAAGCTATTTCTTGGAAAACAATGGTATTTTGGTTATTTTATTTTTGTTTTTTTTAAAAAATATATATGTACATTTTTAGAATTCTATGGAATTAATGATTGAAAATAATAAGTGGGAAGTTAACAAAGAAAAATTAATCTTCTGAGTGCTTCTTTGTATACTTATGTAAGCTAGAAGTATAGATTCTGTTTTTCTCAGGACTAATGGTACTTTTATGAAAACATTTTACTGACGTTAAAATCATTGTAAAAGAAGCTGATGAACAAGAAAAACTCAAAACAGCTTTTAAAAAGAGGTCACATTACTTATTTTAAACCTATGAGTCCATGAGTAAATATTTATAAAGTTACAAGTAAATGCTAAGTTATATACAATATGCAAATAATTTAAAGTAGTTTTAATTACAGATGTAAAGTCATAATGGCCTGCTATTTCTTGCCTGACAGTATAAATTACTCCAGTATTAAGCAATGATACTAAAATGATTAGAGGTATCCAAAGAAACAAATGATTTGGAGAATCAAATGGGATAGAAGAAAGGATGCCTCTGAACATTTCCCAAGTTCAGCATAATCCTGAAGACATACATTGTATTTCTTTCCCAAAGTGTCAAGTTGTGAAGCCCTCACAGCTAATATTCATGAAACTAACAAATTTATAGGAATAATTTATCAATCAAGCAATTTAAAAACACAGAAAGGAATAAGCACATGAAGCACTCTTTAGAATCAACATTTGTCAAAGTGAACCAATTTAGAAATAAATTACAGCATAATTCTCAGTGCACAACAGACAGAATTATCAATAACAAAGTAAATAAGAAATGGGGGAAAGTGAAAGTTGCATTTAAGTGTACAACAAATCATTTAATGTAATTACATAATTCTTGCCAAGTTTCCTTAAGTTTTCAGAATTATTACCTTCGACACACTCATATCTGTGCATTTCATGTCTATTCTTATTAAATATTTAAATATGATTTGGGAAATAATATTTTAAAAGAATTTATCTTCAATATCAGACATAAAATTATTATTCAAAGAGCATCCATCACCCACCTAATTTTTTCCTTAATTTCTTTGATTTCATCTTCTGTGCTCTCTTCAACATTTGCTGAGCAGTAGCAATATCCTTAAAGCCCCTATTAAAATATTAAATTTAATAAAGGCAAAACAAATATCCAGACCATATTAATATATGCATATGCATATCAACATACATATCTGAACTATATAGATTCCCATTTAAGAATCTGTAATTTAACAGGTATACATTTTCTTAAAAACTAATAATTCCTAAAGTCTTAAAAAATATCTACCCTGAACACTTAAAAGTCTCTCAATTTCTTCATATTTTAGTGTAAAATAGACCACATACCATTCTTTTGAAATTTTTTCTTCTTTTTCAGTTTTTAGCAAACTCCTTCTGCTGGTCTTTGAGTCAGGAGTCCAGGATAAAGTCCTATTTTCTGATCTGGCAATAGAAAAAAACTATACTAACTGAATCAACACAAGTATATCAGCACTTTTTAAAACTACGAGCTGTTTATGTTGTCTCAAACTTGGAAATAAAATCCATTTAAGTTACAGAAAAACTTTATCTTGAAAAGCAATAAAAGTCTGCCATTAATTTAAAATGTTTACATTTCAATTACTTGAAGCATATTTCAATTCTTTTGTCGAAAGAAATGCAGCACTGGAATTTTTATTCTAATCCTTATCTCTACCTATATAGTAGTATTTAAAAGTTCACTTGTTTACAACAATTAATGACATTATTTCACTGACATTTAACTTTTGTTGTTGCTTTAAGGAAGCTACCTCACACTTTTTTTTTTTTTTTTACTGAAAACCTCATAAAATGATTACACTTTTAACATTAAATGATCTTCAATCTTCTAAGCAAGCAAATTTGTATAAGTTTCATTATTTTATTACTTTTGTAATAAGTGTAATACTCTCCTCATGGGTTGATCCTCTAAAAGAGCAATGTAGCTTACCTGCTATTAAATTGCGTGTGTTCTGATGAAAACAAATCTTCTTTCTCATTACATAGCCATGCTTGAGCTGGATGACTTCGTAAATTCAGTGAAGTATCATCATATTTTAAGGTTCCAGAGAACTTATCAGGAAAATAATGTATATTAAGTATAAAATAAATTGAAAAATTCCAGCATTTATATTATATTACTTTACATGCATATTACTGAGTAGTCTCCCAAGGAAAACACATATAAAAATTGAAAATTATAATAAAATTAAATTTATGTAATACACATATAAATGTCCTTTACTGTAGTGGTGAGGGATATGTTTTTTGGTATTGTTTGCATATACAGAATGATTAATTGCAAAGATCTTAAAAAATATCAGAAAACCAAAACTTCAAAGATTATCAAATAAATAACAGATATTGCAGTCCATTGACCTCTGATTGAGAATCTTCAGCTGTTGTTCTCTTAATGCATATTTTTGTATTTTTAAAGTCCTGTCAACTAGTGATTTTAGTCTACTGCCAAATATGCAGCTGAAGTATATCATTTTTTTTTTTTTTTTGCTACTGTGAAATAAAGTGTTGAAAGAAATCCAAAATAAAGAAAAAAATTAGAAGCAAATGAAAGAAAAGCTATATGAAAAATTACATCTGGGGATGAGGAGGAAGTCAGAGGCTTCTAAAAGTAATTGTGTTTTTCAAGTCAATAAATTGCATTATTAATCACTGCAGCACAGCATAACCTTAAAAAATGAGAAAAGATGGAGCACTAAGAGATTTCCATGACATGTTACCTTTGGCCAGTGCAGCTGGTTTGGGACAAGCAGTGTTTGTGAAGGGAAGCGGGTGGAATCTAAAGTTAGCCATTTTTTCTCTAAGGCAGCCTGCACAAATAATAAACATTAATGTACATAATTCAGTTTGCATCACTTTTACAAAGAGTCTTTTAAATTGTCTTTTATATGACAAATGTTAAGAGAATATATCGGAATTTTTATTTACAGGAAAATATGCTACTTGGAATTGTGAGATGTTATACACCTGTTTAATGCAAACATTTTAAAAAAATAAAAGACTTTTCATTATGCCTAAGTGGGATAAAGTGAGAATTTGAGTACTCAAGTGTTCCAAAAATTAAGAGGGGCAGATTGTTCAGTGTATTTAACTATTTGATAACCATGATTCTGAGCCAACTCCAGATGTAACTGAAGGAAATAATCTTTAATCTCTTTATAATGCAAATTTTAATATTTTCCACCAAACTTCACTATTGAAAATTTATGGTATTTTAACACATTAGTATCAGTTTTTCCATAAACACTGTCTATAAAATAGCTTTTACTTAATTTTTTCAAAAATTTCACAAATTTTCTGAATAGATGGGAAAATAAATTTTGTGGCAACATAAAAATCATGGATCCTAATATTAGAGTCTCTAATTCAAGTGTATGAATGATAAAAAATGTAAACTTAAACTTCAAAATGATACTTTTATAAGTCCCTTCACTCTTTATCTTAAAATGTCTTTACTCCATTTATGTAATTTATTTTATCTTTTGACAATGGACCTATACCAAGTATGCTATTGTTACATCACTTAGGATATAATTATCTAAATTTTATTGCCTGGATTAGCTAATATGGCTTAGAATAAACTTCCGTGGTTCTATGAAGTTTTTTGAATCTTTACAAAAAAGATCAGAATGCCCATGAACTTGTTTTTTTTTAAGGTTCTAAAAAAATCAGACATCCGTTATTTTTGTTTTTTAAAGATTTATTTTTAATTTTATTTATTTATTTATTTATTTATTTATTTATTTATTTATATTGTATTTATTTATTTGAGAGAGAGAGATTATGACCATGAGCTAGGGAGGGGCAGAGAGGGAGGGGAAGCAGACTCCCACTGAGCAGGGAGCCCTATGTGGGACTCAATCCCAGAACCGTGGGTTCATGACCTGAGCCAAGAGCAGATGCTTAATAGACTGAGCCACCCAAGTGCCCCTTTTTAAAATATTTATTTATTTATTTATTTATTTTAGAGAGAAGGAGAGCAAGAGGGGAGGGGCAGAGGGAGAGGGACAGAGAATTTCAAGCTGACTCCATGCTGAGCAGGAGCCCTACATGGAGCTCAATCTCATGACCCTGAGATCATGACCTGAGCCGAAACCAAGAATTGGTCGCTTAACTGACCGTGCCTCCCAGATGTCCCAATAATCAAATATTTATGATTTAAAAACTAGAATGATTATATTCTGAGGAAAACTAAATGCAATTTTCCATTTATACAATTTTCAGTGTTTCTTGACTAAAGCTTGAAAGACTATTGGGAAGGGAAGACTAAGACATCCTGATTATAGGCTAGCACTGCAACGGCAAACTTACTTATAGAACTTAGTCTTAGAATCTGTAAAGAACTCCTCAAACTCAACACTCAAAAAACAGATAATCACGTCAAAAAATGGGCAGAACACATGAACAGACACTTCTCCAAAGAAGACATACAAATGGCTAACAGACACATGAAAAAATGTTCATCATCATTAGCCATCAG
>CM052897.1:29729287-29824807 GCA_028534135.1 Potos flavus
AGTCAAGATGCCCATTAACAGATGAATGGATAAAGAAGATATGGCCCATATATACAATGGAATATTATGCCTCCATCAGAAAGGATGAATACCCAATTTTTGTATCAACATGGGACTGGAAGAGATTATGCTGAGTGAAATAAGTCAAGCAGAGAGAGTCAGTTAACATATGGTTTCACTTACATGTGGAGCATAAGGAAAAACATGGAGGACATTGGGAGAAGGAAAGGAAGGGTGAATTGGGGGAAATCGGAGGGGGAGATGAACCATGAGAGACTGTGGACTCTGAGCAACAAACTGAGGGTTTTGGAAGGGAGGAGGGTGGGGGATTGGGTGAGCATGACGGTGGGTATTGAGGAGGGCATGTATTGCATGGAGCACTGGGTGTGGTACATGAACAATGAATCTTGGAACTCTGGAAAAAATAAAATAAAATTAATTGAAAAAAAAGAACTTAATCGTAGAATACCTATTTAAATTTATGTTATTTCAATACGTAATGTAAATAGGGCATCTCTACTCAGTTGTTTGACAGGTATGGTGTCTATTTTTTTCCAGGAAGACATTATTAATAGACAAATCACAGTTATATATCAGTTATATATGTTTTAAGAATACATATCTGGTTTAAAAAGTGCTATTTGATGCAAACAGGATTCGAGGCTCAGATTTTTTAATTCTTTCTTTTGTATGGCAAATAAAGAAAAATCCAGTTCTATCCAAGGAAAGATTAAGGCCCATGGCATAGCCGTGATATCAAATTCGTATTCTTACTCTGATGAAAACTATTAAAGTGAAGAGAGAATGTGAAGATGTGGAGACAATACGATAAAAGGCAATGTGGCAGAGGATTCTGGGAAGATGGTGGAGTAGGAAGAATTGGGACCCCGTCTCCCAACCTAGAAAATGATGGCACTTGCAGAATCCATCTGATATAACTATTTTGGAACTCTGTAGTCTATTGAAGGCTTATAATTTCCAGGGGAAAACTTGGATGGTAAATTGTGGTTAATTTTAGTCAATTTCAGCTTTTAGCACAGCTGCCAGCTCTACTCCCAGGCCCTGAGTTAGGCTGCTATTCAGGAGTAGCTTGCACATAGCTTGTAGAGCCAGGGTGGACAATAAGGAACCTGTCCTCCAAATATGTTGATCTGTGCACTGATCACTGATTACTTCTGATACAGAGGTGCAAAGAGGTGGTTGTCCTTGTACTGCCCCTCTTGTTGCAAGCCCCTGCCCAACCAGCTAAGTGATTTCCAGGGGATTTAATGGGCTGGTGTCCTTCCCCACCCCTTCATTTTTCTCTTTTTCATCCTTTGGGAGCCAGATATCAAAGACTAGGATGGTCATTTAAAAAAAAAAAAGGCTAGAATAGGGGCACCTGGGTGGCTCAGTCATTAAGTATCTGCCTTCAGCTCAGGTCATGATCTCAGGATCTTGGGATCAAGCCCGCACTGGGCTCCCTGCTCAACGAGAAGCCTGCTTCTCCCTCCCCCACTCTCCCACTTTGTGTTCCCTCTCTCAGTGTCTCTCTCTGTCAAATAAATAAATAAAATTTTTAAAATAAATAAATAAATAAAAAGGCTAGAATATTCAAAAGCATCTGCATATATGTGGGAAATTAGATTGTCGACATACATGTCTAGGGAAAGGCACAGGCTCAGAAAAGACCTGAGAAGACCTTAAGTTTATATAAAACTCAGGCTGATCCTCAGCACAGAGACAGATTACAATAATACAAAGACAAACATAATAAAAGCAAAAACAAAACCCCAGCAAACCCTAGGGAAGAGAATCTAATTTCTAGAATTACCATAATTATTACATTTAATGTCCAATTGTAAATAAAAAAAAGTCACAAGCCATTCAAAGAAACAAAAGTTTATGGCCCATTCAAAGGAAAAAATTAATAAATCAACCAAAACTATCCCTAAAAAAAGACCTCATGGCAGATTTACTAGACAAAGATTTTTAAATGATTGTTTTGAAGATATTCAAAGAACTAAAAGGAGAAAAAATGATATATAAACAAAATGGAAATATCAATTAAGAGATAGAAAATCTAAAGAGAAATCAAGAAGAAATTTTGGAGCTGAAAAGAACAGTAGCTGAAATGAAATATTCCCTAGTGGGATTAACTAGAGAGATATATCTCTGAGTAGGCAGATAAAAAATTAGTGAGCTTAAAGACAGGACAATGGAAATTATCAAGTTTGAGGAATAGGAAAAAAAAAAAAAAGATTGAAGAAAAGTGAATAGAACCTAAGGGACCTGTGAGATACCATCAAGCAGACCAACATATGTATCATGAAAGTCATAGAAGGAGCAGAGAAAGAAAGAAGTAGAGTGCATATTTGAAGAAATAATGGCCAAAATTTTCCCAAATTCGATGACAGACCTGAATATAAACATCCAAGAAACTCAAAGAACTTGAAATACAATGAACTCAGAGACCCACATTGAAACACAGAATCAAACTTTTGGAAGCCAAAGACAGAGAGAATCTTGAAAGAAGCCAATAAGAAGTAATTTGTCACATATAAGGAATCCTCAATAAGACAGCTTGCAGATTTCTTATCAGAAACTTTGAAGTCCTGAAGGCAGTAAGCTGATGTATTCAAAGTGCTAAAAGTTAAAAACAAAAACAAAAAACAACTGTCAACCAAAATTCCTGTATTGTCAAAACTGTCCTTCAAAATCAAGAGAGAAATTAAGATAGTCCTAGATAAACAAATGCTGAGAGAGTTCGTTACCTTTAGATTGCCCTGAAAGAAATGCTAAAGGGAGTCCTGCAGGTAGAAATGAAGAGACAAGCAGGAATTGGAAGTCATGTGAAAAAAGCAAAAACCTCAGTAAAGATAAATACATGGGAAATTATAAAAGCCAATATTATTGTAATAACAGTTTGTAACCCTACTTTTTGTTTTCTACATGATTTCAGGAGACTAATACAGAAAAAAAATTATTAGTTTAAAAGCTAGTATATAATTTAAGGCACTAATGCATTTAAAGGAATTATTGGTTTATGTATATAAAGAGGTAATTTTGTGATATCAACAACTGAAAGGGATGGAGATGGAGCTATAAAGGGGCAAATTTTGGGATGCTATTGAAGTTAAGTGGGTATAAATTCAAACTGCAGTATTAGAACTTTAGAATATTAAGAAGGATTGAGGAGTTATTGTTTAATAGCTAATTAGTCTCAGTTTTACAGGATGAAGAGAGGTCTGGATATGGATTAAATGGTGGTGATGGTAAAACAACTTTATGAATGTATTTAATACCATTGAATGTACACTTAAAAATTAAGACAGTAAAAAAAAAATTAAGACAGTAAATTTTATTTTATGTGTATCTTACTAAAATAAAAAAAAGTGGAAGAAAAATTTGAAAGGTAATGTGCCACTTGAGGACTAAGTGTAGAAAGGACCAGTATTGCCCGGCAAGGAGCCTTATTTATACACTGTTGTGTATAGACACACACACACGTACACACAACTTTTTTTGTTTTAAACACCTGCCAACCACCTCCTATTTTATATTCTCTGGGACTCCAGCTGTTTTCTTTCTACAGCAGGATAAAGACTCACAAAAAGTGATTTCTTTGCCATATCACATAGATGTTGATAAAATCTCTTTCTTAAGCTATACCAAGTCTGGGGAAAAAATTTAGTCTTTAAATTGATACCTAAAAGTGCAGAAAACTTTGAAAATAGTTTTTCTTGGTTTTTAATGTAAGTTCACAAACTTTTATAAGATTCCAGAACAATTCTTTAACCACTATCTGAGAAATTTCTAGAAACATAAAAAGAAGGCTTAGTATAATAAAGATACTTTTAGTAACTATATAATCATAACCAAAAAATGTTACCAAGACTACTGATTTATGTGAGTTCAAGCTTATTAATATCTAGTATATTTGGCAGTACTTCGAATGTTGAAAAAAATCTCAAAATGTCAAGAGAAATTGGCCAAGATTATAAATATACTACTGTTTTAAAATTGTATATTAATATATCATGCTTACCACTGGACATTTATACAAATTTCAGTTATTGCCTAAGAAAACCTTCTGTTCAGATATTCTTTAACTTACAAATGAGGATCTGGAAAGATTTCTGGTTATTAGAAGGCTACTAGCAGATTTACTTTCATATTAAAAGTGAACTTGAACTTAGATAGATCTGTAACTTTGTGTTCACAATTGAATGTTTGATCAGATATACATGTATTTGGCTTTTGACCAGAGAAGAAATCATTATTCTACAATTCAACTTTGAGAGTCTAGAATATAAAGCTATCAGGGAGAAGAGCTACAAATAACATTCATGTTTATTTGGGTGTGTATATGCAAAATTTTTCAGGCCATCTACAGTAATATTTTCATCTGGTGCATGAAACTAGGATCAGACTTGCCCTAAGTCACAAATCAGTGAAAATTGAACAAGTCCTAGAAATGCTAAAAGCCATGACTTGATGTTTTTCTTCCTCCCTTCATTATCCCCTCCCCTGTCCCAACACTTACCTCCTCTTCTGCCCAAGTTGCCTCTTACTATCCCCAAAATAATTCTTTCTAATACTTCCTGATAACTTCTGGAGCATCTCAGAATCCTTATAGTTTGAAAACTTGGCTCATTATTAATTTCAAATCTCACTTTCTAAACCTTCTTATCTGGGGTGCCTGTGTGGCTCAGTCGGTTAAGCATCTGACTTCAGATCAGGTCATGATCTCAGAGTCCTGGGATTGAGCCCCATATGGGACTCTGCTCAGCAGGGAGTCTATAGATTCTCCCTTCCTTTCCATCTGCCTCTCCCCTGGCTTGTGCGCTCTCTCTCTCTCAAATAGATAAATAAAATCTTTAAAAATAAATAAACCCTCTCCTCCATCCTCAATGCAAAAGCATGGTGGCTCATATTGTTAGAGATTGCTGTTATACTCCATGCATACCTCTTTTCATCAAACAAAATGTCACTTTAGTCTTTTTCTTTGCCTATAGTTTAGGTTGCATTTGTTTATTTTCCCATAATATACTAGAATATGTAATACTTAGTGAAGTTAATTTGAGATTGGGATCAAACATGAACTCCAGAACTGAAAGTTGCCCAGCTTGACACATTTGTCTCCTCAAAAATTATTCCTGAAAACTTACTGATTTTACTTTGGTCTGAGACAAAAAACAAACCCAAATTTGACTGTTGTGGTTTTCTATATTTATATTAGCTTTTCTCATCTTCTCTAGGTTTAGGGAATCATAAGAGGACTTGTAATGTTTAAATTTAAAGATAACTTTGTTGGTTTTTTCATATATTGGCTTCTACATAGTATACTTTAAGTAACAGAGAAAATAAACCTTGTTAAATTAAGTCGACAAATAAAATTATCAACTAAAATTACCTTATAATTTAAAAGGTGTAAAATAAAAGTGTAACTGTAGATCGCTATGCCACATTAGACTTAACATATCTATTATTTAGATATTTATTTGTTATTACAGATATTTTATGGCAAGGTGGCAAAAATCCCCCCCTAAAGGAGATTGAGACCTAAGTTTATTAAAACTTCTGCTAAAATAATTCTTTTAAAAATGTTATTCACCTTGCACTGTGAACTTAAAGCCCACGAAAATGTCTTATTCATCACTGCTTCCGAGGTTCATTATGAGTAATATAAAATAGGTGCTTAACGCCGGGAGACAATTCTCCATGAGTTTCCATTTCTGCATGTCTTGTGACAGCTTTCTTTCCAGACTATCTTTTCAAGGATCTTTATATAGCTAACACTCTGGGAAGACAGAGATAGTGTTTTCCCCCATGTTGGAGGGCACTATGCTACCCAGGACTCATGGTATGAGTCACATTGATTCAACTGATAGGGTTTGGACATTGTTCACAGTGGAGGAAGGAGCTAAAGTTATCTTGTGAGTAGGACTTTTTAGGCTAATTCAATGTACTGTTGTTGTTGCTTCTATATCTGAATTGTAGAGTCGAAACTGATGTATTACATGTTTCAGGTGCCAGAGGGGCTTATCCCAATAGGGGAAGAGTTGCAGGTAGAGAAGCATTAGTGTGATAAACTAACACTTATATATAAATGTATATAAAATCGTCATCATCATATTAATCTCTTGGAATGGTAAAAATATGTTAAAGGAGGTAACTTCCAGAATCAAATATAGAGTTTCTATAAGAAACCTATGTTAAACATCTTATTTAGTGGTGGAATATTGAAAGCTTTCTCTCAGAGACAAGAAGCTAGAAAATGATGTCCACTATCACCACTACTCAGCACTTTACTGGAAATAGTAAGGCCAGAAAAATAAATAAAAGGCCTAAGAATTGGGAAAAAAAGAAATAAAATTATCATTATTCTCAGATGACATGATTGTATATACAGAATACAAAAAATCTGAGAGATAACCTACTGAAATTAATAAGTGATTTCAACAAAGTGGCTGAATATAATGTCAACATACAAAAATAAATACAATATCAGAAAACACAAAATATCTAGAAATAAATCTAACCAAAAATGTACAAGACCACTATGAAGAAAACTACAGAGCATTGTGGACAGAAATTTTAAATGGCTCACATAAGTGCTGGAACAGTCTATGTTCATGGATTTAAAAAAGTAATAGTCTAAAATATCAGTCGTTCCAAGTTGATTTATAGATTCACTTGACCCAAGGGAACATGACCCCTTCCTCACACTATACAAAAAAATCAATTCTAGATGCATCCAGACTTAAATGCTGAAAGTTAATAAGGTTTCTAGAATATCTTAATGATCTAAGAGTAAGCAAAGATTTCTCATATGTCACAACAATTAAAATTTTTGTTCTTAATTTGAAATTAGAAACATTCTGTTCATTAAAATTAACCATAAAGACACTGAAAAGGTAAGCCCCAGAGGTTGGACAGGATGTTTGCGAAGGAAAACAGAGTAGTATTCAGAATATATAAAAAAGTTCTACAAATCAATAAGAAAAAAAGATGTACGACCCAATGGAAAAATATGCAAACACTTGATCATGTCACAAAAGTGACTATCTAAATGGTCAGTAAGCATGCTAAAAGGTATTCAACATTATTAATTATGACAGAAATGCAAATTAAAATAATAAGATACTACCACAAACTTACTGGAATGTAAGAAAAAGACATGAAAATACAAAGTGTTAATGAAGATAGAGCTCCTCTGAAACTCTCATATTCTGCTGATAGGACTATAAACTGATATAATCACTTTGGAATAACATTAGGCATTATTAACTAAACATAGGTAGATATTACGGCTCAGAAATTCTATTCCTAAAAGAAGTATGAATGTGCACATCAAAAGACATGCATAAGAATGTTCATAGCATTTGGTCATAATAGGCAATACTAGAATAACTCAACAACAAATATCTCCAATAGTAGTACAGACTTTTAAAAAGTGGTGTATTCAAATAATAGATAAAAAGTGGTATTGGTAAAAGAGTGGTATATTTAAACTACACTCAACAACATAGATAAATCTCACAGACATATTATTACGTGAAAGAAGAGTACATACTATATGATTCCATTTATAGGAAGTTCAAAAATAGGGAAAACTAAGATGATGGAGGTATGAGTACTAGAGAGGCATGAGGAAGTCTGGGGGTGTTCATATGTTCTGTATCTTCATCTGAGTGGTGTTTATGTGGGTGTAACTGTCTAGAGAAGAGGAAGCACAGGGAGTAAAACCAGAATGTGAAAGGCAAGTGCTTATACAATAAAATGGTGCTCAATTTGGTTGGAGCATACGGAAGCCACAGGAAAGAAGTTGCATGGATGTCTGGATAGTGTGGTACCTTATTATGGAATAATTGAATAATAATTTAAAAAGGATGCTCTCGGGGTGCCTGGGTGGCTCAGTGGGTGAAAGCCTCTGCCTTCGGCTCAGGTCATGATCTCAGGGTTTTGGGATGGAGCCCTGCATTGGGCTCTCTGCTCAGCGGGGAGCCTGCTTGTGATCTCTCTCTCTCTCTGTCAAATAAATAAATAAAATCTTTAAAAAATAAAAAATAAATAAAGAGGATGCTCTCATTTTCCTAGGCAACAAAGAACTACAAAATGTTGTTAAGTAGGGCATAAATAAGCTCAGAGTTATATTTAGTGAAAGATAACTGATAAAACATTACATAAATCTGGTCAAAGAACATACAGAAACTCTTGTAAATATTCTATGACTCTGTTCTGTACACACTTGTAGAGTACATAAAGAAGATATTAAGAAATTAGAAGCATACTTTTTCAAATGTTTAAAAAAAAGTGTAACATAGTGTTAAGAGGATAAAAATCTTAGAAGCTAATTTAGCTCCAAAGTAGTATGCTAAAAAAACTTTTAAAACCAATATTTATATTTTGTAGTTGGTACTTACTTCATCAAATGTAAAATCCTCTAAGTTTATTTCTTCATATTCTTCTTCAGATTCTTCATTCTTAATAGCCTCTAAAGCTGTTGTCAGTTTCTTTCTCAAAAGAAAGCCCTTCCAAACTGCCTAAACAAAAATTTAAAGCATGTTATACAAGGTTATAGATCAAACTACAAACCAGATTTTCTGTGTTATCCCATTAGGAAGATAAAACATCTAAGACCTCAGTTTAATGGCTCAATAATCTGTTTTTTGAACTTTATGTGACACTTAAAACTGTAAGATAAATTAAACAACTGCATGTGTCTAAAGTTCTGAATCTCAGGAGACTTTCCTTGTGGTAAGCAGAAAAGAATCTCTAAAACTCCCTCAAATGCACATGTAGGTCAACCAATCAATTATCTGACAATTCCACCAGGACCCATTCTAAACTAAGAAAAAAGAGATACAAAGGAAAACCAATTTTTCTAATTTTCAAATAATTATGTATAAAATAAACTAACACACATTTAGGAAAATTTTAACATATACAAATGGCCATATTAGAGAGTTACTATCCTGGCCCATAACTATTAACTAATTTCATTTTAAAATAAACTAAGCACATAATAATAGAATTAACACCATTTAGATTTCTCAATAATATTGGAGTAGAGAAGCTTTTCTAACTATATCTCCAAGAACACGGGAGCTTTTAAAGAATAAGAACTAGGGAGTGAACTCCGGGATAGGTTAAGTGTAAAAAACAAGATAGATATAAGTGTGTTTTACATGCTACCACTTATCTATGCAAGACTGTATATAAATATATAATAAATAAATTATATAAACATATATTTAAATATATATATGTATATGTCTTTGCTAATATTTAAAAAGTAAAAGTGTAGGGCGCCTGGGTGGCTCAGTTGGTTAAGTGACTGCCTTCGGCTCAGGTCATGATCCCAGGGTCCCCGGATCGAGTCCCACATCGGGCTCCCAGCTCAGCGGGGAGTCTGCTTCTCCCTCTGACTTTCTCTCCTCTCATGCTCTATCTCACTTTCTCTCTCTCAAATAAATAAATAAAATATTAAAAAAAAAGTAAAAGTGTAACATGTAAAATTAATTTTTAAAATTATTAAGTATAGAGGTAGAAAATAGAAGATTCATCTACAGAATCCAGACTTCTCTGAATATACCTTTCTTAGATTTGACTTTGGAGCTATGCACATCTTAAGATAATCACAAAATAAACAAACATGAAATAAAAAGAAATTCCTGAAGAAATAGAAAAATATGTTTCATGCTATGGGTATACACACACAGAATTTATCTAAAGTGACTTTAAAATAGATTTATTTGACTATCTTCCTAGTGAAATATACTCAAAAGACAAATTTCATTACAAAAGATACCTTCAATATATTTTCATATTTATATTATTAGTAATAATATTGGTATTGCTATTACAGAAAATATATATATTGAGAAGTGGAATATGTAGACAATAGACAGATCATATACAACAATAGAAGCCACTCACAATCTCTGCAGCAATCAACCTCAAAAGCGAAGCCACAACCTTGCCAACAATTAGCCAAGAATGGTCAAGCCTTGGTCAATCAATGACTGTCTGCCTCCCTATTTTTGTCCCTACTTCTAACTCCGGACCAACCAGAGATAGCCAGAAATGCTTCCCAATCAATCACAGAATATGGCCCACTTCTGGCTGCCCAATTTCTACCTTCCCCATACCAAAAACCTCCAATTAGACCATATCTTGAGACCTCTCTCCCTCCCTCTCTCTTTCCACTCTAAAGATTTCCTATTCCCCTCCCTGCCTTTGGGCTTATGCCAAAGGCAAGTGATAGTGGCTGACTCCCTTGCTACAGCACTCTCTGAATAAATAGCCTAGTTTGTTTATTTCCTCATTTGTACGGTCCTTGTTTATTTCCACTTATGTATGTGCATTGAAACATAGGCACAGACACACAGAGACACACATATACACACAGAAGGGGGAGTGAAAAGGAGGGAAAAAAAAAGAACAATTATGTTAAAGTCATTCGTTGGAACCAGAACTTTCCATAGAAGAAAAGAAATGTAAATAAAAAATCAAATAAATAAAAGCCTTGTAGTCCTAAATTTAATTTAAAAATATCAGAATGAACCCATAGTACATTTTTTTCTTCAAAATATGTATTTGTAAGCTCATCAGTACAATGAAAAAATTTTAAAAACAAAGATTTTACCAGTAGCAACAACATTCCTAAAATCCTAATGCATTCCTAAAACCCAGACTGGTCTTTAAATAGTCCCACTAAAGGAATCAAAGATCTTCAGAGCAATGACTGAGCTCAGGCCTGAGGCAAAATATATACAAAATGAACCTGAAACATCATGGCACATTAAAAAGAAAGGAAATTTTTAAAATGAATGAATAGTGTCATAAAAGCTTGACTTGAAGCTAACTTGGCCAAACAAGGGACAATTTGAGCATCAGTAAGAATGAAACTGAAATGGAATTAAATACATCATATAGTTTAAAAATTATGTGTACATTGTGATAGAACATATTATGGTGACCTCTGTAGGATGCTAGGAAACCTCATTTATCTAAAAATTGGTAAAATGGCATCAAGCATTTAACCTACCTTTCCAGTATGAACTGTATACCTTAAGGTAACTAGTCAGTTAAACTAAGTTGCTCTTTACTGACATATTTTAGTTAATAAATGAAGAAATTATATGTAGAGTATCAATATTTTACAAACTGTTAATACAAGAATTGATCTAGGCAATGATTATCAATGGTCACCATTATTCCGAAAAGAGAGGCGACTAGACATTATGTTACCTCCTCACTGCAATACATAACACCATTTATGACGTATCCTTGAGAAAAAGCCAAAACCAAATCATATGAAATTTTAGAACTTACTGTCAGCTTATGGAAAACAAGGGAACAAGAAATATGTAAGTGATACTATGGGAATGCATCTGGCAAAATTCAGAAAGTAGAAAACTATAGGACAGAAGATCTGGTTTCCTTAATAAATAAATTGCAAGGAAAAAAGAGGTTACTACATATTTAAAAGACTTAACATTTAAACTGAAGGCAAGGTAATGACTATATTTTGATCAAGAAAAATCTGTAAACAAACATTTATAAAACAGTAGAGAAATTTGAATATTGATATTTGGTGATAATGAAAAATAATTTTCAATTTTTAGGTTGGTAATGTATTATAGCTATACTTAAAACAATAGGTCTTATAGAAATTCATACTGAAATATTTATAAAAGAAATGATATCTGGGATTTATTTCAAATAATCTGGTGATGAGTGGGGAGAGGTGGGTTGGTTATGAAGAGTTGTTTATAGAAGATAACAAGGTGATGTGCAGACATAGGGAAAAGAAGGTCTAAAGGGAACTCTTTAATCCAGGCCTTCAACAAGGATTGGCTCCCTGTGGTTCACAATGGATCCAGCTCCACTCTTCAGGCATAGGACTTCTACAAAGTTCTAGAATGCAATACACAGTGTGTGTCATTCTAGTGTGACACATATAGATACTTCCCTCCTGAATCTGCAAAAAGGTCAAGAATTCAAGTTCCAGCCATCTCTATTCAGTTTATGAGAAATAATGGTAATATACAATATGTTCAGATTCTTCTTCTAGCTTATTTGTTTCTGTCAAGGTTTCAACTTTTCCCCACTAATCTATCTACAATTAATTCATCTTTCTCATACATTCAAATTAATTCCCTGGCCAGGCAATTCTACCTCTATTAGACATATCTGACATTTTTTTTTCCTTCAACTACTATCAATTCCCACACCCAGAACATACCATATATTTGTTCCCTGTTAAAATCCTTCACATATCTCCGGCCATGTTCATCCTGTATTTTCCAGTTGTTCTGGTAGTCCAGTTTGACTGTAACTTCTTATTATTCCAGTAATATAAAATTCTAGGTTCTTTTATTTCCACTACCCTTTATACCTAGAATTCCATTCTCTTACATATTTACAATGAACCCTATCTATGTCTCAAGGTGTATCTTATATTCTTTATATTAGTTGGGGCAAGCTAAGTATGATAACAAAAATGTCCAAAAATGCATAACTCAAAAAACAATAGCTTATTTCTTAATCACCTAACAAATATTGAGAGGCTGAAAAGAAAATGGGGCAGCACTTTAACATAAAGTGATTCTGGTATCCAGACTTTCCCAACAGCTTCCAATGATGCCTCAGAAGCTGTTTTCATTTCAACTAACCAGAAAGAATAAAGAATATGAAGGAATGTCTGTGGCACATTTAATGAGCCAGATATGGAAGTGGTACATGTATCTTTTATTCATATTGTATTGACTAGAACCCAGAAAAAGGGCCATATTAAAGTGCAAGGGAAGGTGGGATATCTAGTTGGCCTGTATGCTTGGAAGAAGAGAAGAATATGATGTTCAGTGAGCAGAGAGCAGTTTCTATGACATTCACCATAAAATTTCCATTTTGCTCCTTCTAAAGCCCAGGCTCTTTCTATGATATCATGCTCTGGTCTCCAGGATAGTCAGACAATCTAGAATTCATATTTTAATATGCGTGGTTTGGGCACCTGGGTGGCTCAGTTGGTTAAACGACTGCCTTCGGCTCAGGTCATGATCCCGGAGTCCCGGGATCGAGTTCCACATCGGGCTTCCAGCTCCACGGGGAGTCTGCTTCTCCCTCTGACCTTCTCCCCTCTCATGCTGGCTCTCTCTCTCTCTCTCTCTCTCTCTTTCTCTAATAAATAAATAAAATCTTTAATATGAATGTTTTAAGAAACTAGATGATTGTACTCAGGAGATGAGAAAATGAAATTGAGATGACGTCAATAATTTTAAGTACCATATTGTACAACAAAAGAGACTCATTCTAAATTGCAGAAAAAGGCTGGATTATGCTTATTTTTGATACTGATACACAGAAGCTCAACAAAAGAACATTTGGCACAGGTATTAGTCACTGAACTAGACTGTTTCACAAAGTAGTGAACTTCTCTTTATTGAACAGAATGAAGCAAAAGTTTAACATCCATGTACCATCAGTGCTGAAAAAAGTGTAACAACTGATAATAGTAGGAAGTTTGGTCTGCATGATATATTCATTCCTTATATAGCAGTATAATATTTTGAGATAGTAACTGGGGTTCTTTCTTTTCTTCAGAGTTTCCTTGAATCCATTGCCTACCCTGACTCCCACCACCATTCAGGCATCAGTAACACCTTTGCCTATGCTTTGCCTTTAGGAGTACAGTTCAGACAAATTAAGTCAACTGAAATACTCAGTATAATTCTAATACTCATTAGAACCACAGCAAAGATAATTTTGAAAACTATGGTTTTAATAGTGAAAGCCAACAACTTAATTTTAAGGCTATTCTTCTAGTTGTATATGCCAATGCCTTTGAGGCATCCATGACCTCTAGCTCTCATATAGCACATCCCCATGAACTGATATCATCACTTCTATCTTCAAAGGAAGTATGCCTCAAAATAAACCAACATATACTCTGGAATGTGATTTTCTTACCACTTCTACTTCAATACTCTGATCCTTGCTACCATTATCCCTTGTTTGAATTACTGTAATAGCTCCTAACTGATTTTTCTGCTTCTACTCCTGCCTTCCTACAGTATAATCACAACATAAAGTAAACTTGATCATGTGAGTCCATTACTCAGATTCCTGTCATATCTTCCCATGTCATTCAGAGTAAAAGCCAAAGTCTCTACCATGACTTATGATTTGTAAGTGTCACCCTTCTCCCCTCCATCACTGTCCAGTCATACTGGCTTCTTGCCGCTCTTTAAACACTGCAGTTTGCTCCTAAATCAGATATTCCATGGTCTGGAATGTTCTTCGCCCAGACATCCAATGACTTAATCTCTCACTGCAATGTCACCTTTTCTGGTCTTCCATCTCCATCATATCTGAAATGATAAACTTTCCCTTGATATTCCTATCCTGCTTTTCCTACTTTATTTTTCCTTTTAAGACTTATCACTACCTAACATACTTATTTACTGAACTGCTCATTCCAACAGAATATAAGCTAGTAAGATTTTTGTATCAAGAAATATTTATTCAAAAAAAGAATTATTTACTCAATGAATGAATAAAGGGAAACACTAAATTTTTGGTTACTATCTTTCAATTCAGGCACAGTACCATGAATTTCCACAGACCTTATTTTATGTATTTATTTAGTTTATATTATATTTATGTATTTATTTGGTTCTGCCTCTCCCATCAGTATGAAAACTCCATGAGGGCAGAGAACTTGTATGGTTTGTTTAGAGTTATGGTTCCTGAGCCCAGAACAGTCCTTGACAAATAGTAGGTTCTAAAAAATTTTTGACAAATAAATAAATAAAAGGATGAATGTGATGTTGGAACTTCGTTTCAAAATCTGATCTTGGTGAGGTTGAATCAAGTCTATTCATTACTCGCTTTCTGAATGTTTCATTTGAACGTGTATTTGAAGACCTTTAACGATTACTTTAGTAGATTTTTAAACATGCTTCTAAAAAGAGCTGTAGATTAGGCCAAGTGAGAGTTGCTATGGCTAATCAAAATGTTAGCAGATGTGGCAAACGACATATCTGAGCAGAAGCTTTAAATATGATTGTGTGGTCCAGTTTGGCCCTTGATCGTGAGAATAGTATCTCTAAATTACAGACTATTCCTTCAGCCTAGATACTAAGCAGAGGCACAGCCAACCCGCAGCCTTACATATCACCTGAATAAGAAATAAATTCAGTAGTTGCAAATCACTAAGATTTGGCGGTTGTCATGGGGCGCCTGGGTGGCTCAGTGGGGTAAAGCCTCTGCCTTCGGCTGAGGTCATGATCTCAGGGTCCTGGGATCAAGCCCCGCGTCGGGCTCTCTGCTCAGTGGGGAGCCTGCTTCCCCCTCTCCCTCTGCCTGCCTCTCTGCCTACGTGTAATCTCTCTCTCTGTCAAATAAATAAATACAATCTTTAAAAAAAAAAAGATTTGGCCGTTATCTGTTCTACAGAATAACCCAGTGAAAGATGAGAAATACATCTCTCAGGAATATTTCCCAAAAAGATTAAAACAAACCTGAATAAGAATAGCAGCCTTCTCCCTCTGTTCTTGGATAGTCACAATGTTTTCTCTTTTTTCTTTCTTTAAAATAGTTTTATTCTTGATGCAGTAATTTGGCTGGGACATCAGGGGTCCTATTGCAGCAGTATGTAGCCTTGTAGAGAAATGAATACGTCTGCGCACGATGTAACCACGCCAGTATGCCTGGATTATCATAGCTGCCATACTATTAAGAAGAGAAAAAAACATGTTTAGTATCCATGAAAACACAGTTGTAGGTGAGAGGTCCTCATAAACTATTTTTGTAAACATAAAATACATAAGGTATTAGTTAAAAATAAGAACTTTTGACTTAACTATAGGCACATAAGTAAAAATGGGATGGAAAACCTTCAAATCTGAAGGAGAGAAATGGGCCAGTAACTTAGTGAAAAGAAGTATTCTTATCTGAAGATGAAGAGATGACAAGAAGAATCTGAATAAACAGGCCTTGCTAAATTTACCCCAGTTTACTATGCTTAGCTCTTACTCTTTGCCCTAATCATATTTTCCACGATCTTCTACTTTTCATCAAATCTAATATAAAAGTGCTCAGGTTTAACTATTTCTATAGGTCTTTATTTCTTATGAAGGCTCCCATGTCATGTAAAACTTATATTAAATACATTTCCTTTTTCTGTTTTATTTTATTTTTTATTATTATGTTCAATTAGCCAGCATATAGTATATTTCTATGCTTTTCTCATATTAATCTACCTTTTATTACAGGGATTCCAGCTGAGAACTTAGAAGGGTAGAAGTAAAAGTTATTTTTCCTCCCCTACAGAGCAAAAGCAATTGATTAAATAAATTAATGAAATATAAATTAGGAAGCGTTAGAGCTACTTTCAATAAAATTTTAAAAAATGTTTTCGCATTAGGGAATACATACAAGTTTCAGCATATCAAACTTTTTAACATAACTTTCAGAAAAGAAATCACCATTCATACAACTTCTAAAAGAATAAAGACTAGGAAAAATAAGATTAGCTACTGTGATACTCTGCATTCAGCCCTATTCAGCACCTGTTACTATAGGAGAAGCTGAATTTAGCCATTTTTAATTTTGTTGGCTTGATATTGAGGCCAAAAGTAAAAAAAAGAAAAAATAAAGTTGACAAGCCAGAGTAAAAAGTAATATTTGCTAGTTCAATAAAAAAATAAAGCTATTAGCTTTATATATTTTTTTAAAGATTTATTTTATTTGAGAGAGAGAGATAAAGAGGGCATGTGAGCAGGTAGAGGGGCAGAGGGAGAGTGATAAAGGGAGAATCTTTCAGTAGACTCCCCACTGAGCAGAGAGCCAGCCCTATGCATGGCTAGATCCCAGGACCCCATGATAGAGATCAAGATCATGACCAGAGCCAAAGTCAAGAGTCAGATGTTCAACCAACTGAGCTACCCAGGCACCTGCCATTAGCTTTTTAAAAGTATTTCATAGTTAGCAAACCATAAAACAGACTCTTAACTATAGAGAACAAAACTGAGGGTTGCTAGAGGGGAGGTGGGCAGGGGGGGTGGGTTAAATGGGTGATGGGGATTAAGGAGGGTGCTTGTGATGAAAACCAGGTAATGTATGGAAGTGTTTAATCACTATATTGTACAACTGAAGCTAATATTACTCTGTATGTTAACTAACTGTAATTTAAATAAAAGTTGAAAGAAAAAAATAAATAAACTAAGAGTGTTTAATAGTTGAAGGGGTATATATGATTAATCTCGAAGAATACTGCCACACTTTATAGGTTGTTATGCCAAAGTAAATTATAGCACATGCATTCAAATCCTTGCATAGATGTTTATTATATGGTTCTTAGATCAATTAGCAACTAAATGGCATATGAAAAGGTATGTTTTAAAAAATGAAATTACCTGATTATTCAGTGTTTTCTTTTTATTATTTTTAGAATAGGAAAATGTTTTATTTCTTCTTAAAATTCATTTTAATTATTTAAAGATTAGAAGGCAATGGGGTGCCTAGGTGGCGCAGTCAATTGTCTGGCTTCAGCTCAGGTCATTATCCTGGGGTCCTGGAACTGAGCCCCATGTCAGGATCCTGCTTAGTGGGGAGTCTGCTTCTCTCTCTCCCTCCTCCCCATCCCCACTTGTGCTCTCTCTTGCAATTTCTCTCAAATAAATAAATAAAATCTTTAAAAAAAAAAAGAAGACAAAAAATAATTTTACATGTACTCGTTTTTTAATAAAATATTAGTCCATTAAATCGGAGCCTACCAAAGTTCAGTAAAATTAATCTGTACTATAATTAATAATTTTTACACACATCATAAAAACATAATTAAGGGAATTACTATAAAATACAATCATTATTTAAATCCTTACCAAATAACCATTTGGTAAAATTACCTAAGACTATCCATAAAAAATAAAAGATATACAACTGTAAAAGAAAAACATTCTATAAATCTTACATTTTTTTATGATGTTCAGTATTTTGGCAATTCCACAGCAGAGAACTTGTCATTATTGTTTCCATGAATGGGATTCTTTTCATGGGGATACTGTTTGATTTGCTGTCTTCTCTCTTCTGGTCTACTATTTCTTCCTGATTTCTTCCTTCTGTATCTTCACATAAGGAGTTGGTTAATGTGGAATGACTAGAGCCAGAGTTCATCCATTTCTCAGAGGTATCTGGTGAGTGCAGTTTATATTTGTCTGCACAAGAGT
Source organism: Potos flavus (assembly GCA_028534135.1). Classification (NCBI taxonomy): domain Eukaryota; kingdom Metazoa; phylum Chordata; class Mammalia; order Carnivora; family Procyonidae; genus Potos; species Potos flavus. The sequence goes on from CM052897.1 coordinate 29,747,509, forward strand.
GGAGAACTCTATTTTGCAGTACGCTATCACTATTTGTAGGGGTCAAATGATTTTGCTGGGCTTCAGAGTCTTCTCTCTGGGTGACACTTACATTCCCATGTTCATGTGAATATCGGCATTCAGTACTAAGTGTCATTAATTTATTAAAATAATGGCAGAGATCTTCTGCAGCATCCAAGGTGACAAAATTTCTAAACAAACAGTGAAGACATTTAATAAGAATTATATCAGTAAATATTAAAATTTGTATAGGTTTTGGAAATTTCCTTGTGTGGTTAACATGAAATTAAGCTTTACTACAACATTCATTAAAATCTTATTACTGGTTGTTTATGTAAAAATGTATCTCATTTCTAACAAAATTTGAAAATATTTGTTTAGCTAATTTAGATCTGTCAATCCAGACAAAATGTCTGGAAGTTTTAGAACCATTTTTATTCTAGGTATTTTTGGTACAATTGAATGAGAAAAATCCATGCTTTTACTACCATAAACATGAGAAATCATGGCTGCCTAAATTTGGAGAAGTTATTTATGAAACAAAGTTAAAAGTATTTTCTACATTGACTCTTGCCATGCAAAATATTTGTATTGGACTTTTAAACAAAGAACTTATATTATGGGAAAGTTTTTATTCTCATTTTTCTCTGGAAAAATAACCCACTGCAAAGAGAATTCAAATACTTGAAGGCATAAATGGTTGTGATCCTCTTAAACAACTGTTGAATTTCTATCTTATTGAGGTTATGGCTCACATAATTAATCAAACTTTCTGTTTGCCAGATTTGGGGATCTCAATAGCAAATGTAAAAGACTTTGCACCTGTATGAGCCTTTTTCTTGGCTGCATTTTATCTATCTTCCCTTGTTTTATCTTTAAGAATTTACTTACTTCAAATGTATATTTTCTGACTGTATTTAATATATAACCACAAGCTGCCTTATTTTTTTTCTGAAACATTCAGGATATAAATAAATATAAAACGTTTAGCCATATCATACAAAATGAAAGTTATACTTCCTAAACTGTAGAGATAAACAGTCCTGTGTTCACAGAAGTAATATTAGGCATTAGCATAGGCTCCTCTAATGTATTTTCAGTATTTTGTATTTCATTCATTTTGGTGGCTAATAATGCAGAAACGGTTTGATTCGATACTGGAATATTAAGTGTGTATGACTGGTGTTGAATTCACCACCATTTATTATTAATATGAAATATATTATTTTTTCCATTATCAAATGGAAAATGGATAAATGAAACATGTTACAATGACAGAGATTATACAAAGGAATTGAGAAATCTGTTTCAACATGAGGGTTATTAGGGTCACCTTTACACAAAAAAATTCTACATTACCACACATATACAAAGAGATATAAGTTTAGTTTTCCACAAAGATAAATGTAAATAACCTTAGTATTTGTTAAAAGCAAATATTAATTATGTATAACAATTGGCATCATCTTTAAAGCTGTGAGATTTGTTTTTAATCTGAATAGACTGTATTAAAAACATTTAAATAGAAAACAAATCTTATACAGATGAGCATGTATGAATATGTGAAGATCAATATTAAAGACTGTAATTTAATGATTAAGTTTAGGTATTTGGAAGCACATATTACGGTTATAATTCAGTTATAATGCAGAGTCACCATAAGTGAAATATGAAATCGCTTTCCTTTTTCATTTGTGTTTTCTGTAGCAATGCGAATTAGAAAATACAGTTAGAGAAAGATCAATTATAATTCATTCATACTAACACATTCCTAATTTGGGATGGGAAATGGAAAGTTCTCTTTCTTTTATATCTGATTAGGTCTCTACTCTTAGCTTCTGCTCCTCTGAATATGTGCATGTGTTGACTGCTTTTCTCTATTGTGCTCATAATATTTTAATATACAAATATAATACATATACAATATATATTTTTCTTAAGATTTTATTTATTTATTTGAGAGAGAGAGAGAACATGAGAGAGAAGGTCAGAGGGAGAAGCAGACTCCCTATGGAGCTGGGAGTCCGATGCGAGACTCGATCCTGGGACTCCAGGATCATGACCTGAGCTGAAGGCAGTCGCTTAACCAACTGAGCCACCCAGGCGCCCCATATACAATGTATCTTAATATATAATAAATGTTATACTTATAAAATTTGCCTTGCTCCATTGTAACTATTTGTCTAATTTTCTCTTATGTTAATCTGTGAATTAAGGAAAACGTGTAATACTTAGCTTATTTTTGTGTCTTACCTACAGTAATTGTCAAATAAATTTATGACTGGTTAATTGAATGACTGACTGAATGGATGTTTCATTCTTGTCTTGAAGCTATCCTCATGATTTCACTTATTTTACCTAATACTTTAGCATTTAAATTATAATTTAAAATATATTTTATAATTTAAAATATATTTAAATATATTTAATATAAAATTTAAATTTTATAATTTAAAATATATTTTAGGGAAACTATCCCTAAAACACACAGTCCTAACCCAAAAAAGTATCATTGTATTAATCAGAGTATTTTTAAATTATATACATAAATTGAATTATTTCTTTAAATTATGACAAGGGGAAGTGAACAGTCTTACCCTTTTCCAGTAATATAGCTTTCAATTAGTGAGTTGAATTCTTGAATCTGAGACTGACAAAGTACCACAAAACGTCCTAATTCTGGTTCATAGTATTCTTCAGTGTGCCTTTCTGAATAAGAGTTTAGCATTTCGCCATTGAGGATTCTTAAAGCTGGTAACACTTTAAGTAGAAAATGCCTATTGAAAGCAGGAAAAAAATTAATCATCTTGAAAAGGAGAGTTTATATTTAAAATAACCATGTACCTATTACTTAAACAAGATAAGCACAGAGTATATCTCAGAAAATGCTATTGACTTTGTAGAGAAAATTATACTGTTAAATTTCTTTAAAAATTTTATGGTATCATGTCATGTACAAAGTTAGGTTTTAGAGACTTAACAAACATTTACCCATTTTCTTCTATAACACAAACGGGAAATTTAAGCAGCTGGAAACTTGGGCTGGGAGTAAATAAAAGGCTATACCATATAAAGAATAATATCAGATACACTCTTTTAAAAAGATGATAATATAATAATCTTACTGAAATTTGATGTTTATTTCAGAAGTAGAGGTAAATTCTGTTGTTTCTCTTGGTAAAACATACTTAATAATAGGGCTAAAACAAGATCAGTAAGAGATCACCCTGTTTATCATGACCTGAAAAATATAAACATATTTCTTCCTGAATCTTGCTAAAGATTATAATAAAACAAATCTTTGAGGTATGAGCAAAAGTCTGTATCACTTTAAAAGCCTAATTCTGTGAAAAGCCAAGTCAGACAGCAAGAGCTGTCCACCAAACCTAGCCATTTATAAGTACTTGCTAAAGCTTTCACAGGGGTACTGCGGGCCTCTTTTATAAGTCCACTAATGATCACAGGGTTAAAATGGACTTCTTAAATGAATAAAACCCCTTAGTTAAAAACTAACATTTCCTATGAGGAAAAGTACAAACTGATGAAAGATATCAAAGAAGTAAATAAATGGAAAGATGTCCAATGAAGATATCTTCAGGGATAAGAAGTTCAATATTGTCAAGAAATCAATTCTTCTCAACTTGATCTATAGACTCGATGCAATCCCACTAAAAATATCAGTAAGGTAATTTTTTGTATATCAACAGACTGATCCTAAAGTTTATAAAAAGAGGCAAAAAAAGCCACCCCAGAATAGCCAATTCTATATTTTAAAAAAAGGATTCTATATTTAAATTCTATGTTTAAAAAAATAAAGTTGGAAGACTAACACTTTTGACTTCAAGACTTACTAAGAAGCCACAGTAATCAAGACAGTATGATATTGACAAAAGAATAGACAAATAGATCAGTGGAACAGAAGAGAGAGCCCAGAAGTAGATACGCATGAATAGACTCAACTAATCTTTGACAAAGAAGCAAAGGCAATACAATGGAGCACAGATAAATGATGCTGGGACAATTAGACATCTATATGCCAATAAATAAATACATACATACATACACACACACAGACTTTGTACTCTTCACAAAATTTAACTCAAAATGGGTCACAGACCTAAATGTAAAATGCAAAACTATAAAACTCCTAGAGGATAACACAGGAGAAAATCCAGATGACACTGGTATAATGCTGAATTTTTAGATATAATACCTAAGACACAATTCATGAAAGAAATAATTTCTTACACTTAAAAAGTTTCATTACACTTAAAAAGTTCTGTTCTGTGAATGGCAATGTCAAGAGAATGTGAAGACAAGCCACATACTAGGAAAAAATATCTGATAAGGGGTTGTTATCCAAAAATATAAAACGAAAATTTTAAAACTCAACAATTAGAGGGGTGCCTGGGTGATTCAGTTGGTTAAGCATCTGCCTTAAGCCCCACATGGGGCTCTCCGCTCACCAGCAGTCTGCTCCTCCTCTCCCTCTGTTCGTGCTCTCTCTCTCTCTCTCTGTCTCTCAAATAAATGAATAAAATTGTAAAAAAAAACTCAAAAATAAGAAAATAAACATGCCAATTAAAAAATGGGCCAAAAACCTTGACACCTCACCAAAGAAAATATACAGATGGCAAGTAAGCATATGAAAGATATTCAACATCATTTGTCATTAGGCAACTGTAAATTAAAATAACAAGATACTAAATAAATAAATAATAAAATAAAATAATAAGATAGTACTATCTACCTATTAGAATGTCCAATCCAAAATGCTGATACCACCAAATGCTGGTGAAGATATGAAGAAACAGAAACTCTCATTCACTGCTGGTGGAAATGCAGAATCCGTGTAGCTACTTTGGAAGACAGTTCAGTGGTTTCTTACTTTTACTATAATCCAGCAATGTGCTCCTTGGATTTACCCAAATTAATTAAAAACTATGTCTGCACCAAAATCTCCACAAGACATTTACAGCAGCTTCATTTGCAATTGTGAAAACCCGGAAACAACCAAGATGTCCTTCAGTAGGTGAAAGGATAAATGAACTGTGTTACATCCATACAAAGGAATATTACTTAGCACTAAAAAGAAATGAGCTATCAAGCCATGAATAGACATAGGGGAATCTTAAATGCATATTACTAAGTGAAAGAAGACAATCTGATAGGGCCACATGCTGTACAATTCCAACTATGTGAAATTCTTGAAAGAAGCAAAACTATGGAGACAGTAAAAAGCTCAGTGGCCAGGGATTAAGGTGGAGAGTGGGATGAACAGGCAAAGTGCAGACCATTTTTAGGACAGTAAAACTATTCTATTTAATACTACTACATAGTGGATACGTGTCATTATACATTTGTCAAAACCCATAGAATACACGACACTAAGAGTAAACTCTATTGTAAAGTGATAATGATGTGTCGGTGTATGTTCACCAATTATAATAAGTATACCAATTTGGTGCAGGATGTTGATAGTGGGGGAGGTTGTCCATCTGTGGGGACAGGGTGTATATGGGTATTCTCTATATTTTTTGCTTAATTTTGCTACTTGACTTTCTCTAAAGTTTTTTAGGGGCGCCTCAGTGGCTCAGGCGGTTAAGTGTTGGCCTTCAGCTTGGGTCGTGATCCCAGGGTCCTGGGATGGAGCCCCACATTGGACTCCCTTCTCAGCGGGGATCCTGCTTCTCCCTCTTCTGCTGCCTGGTGCTCCCCCTTGCTTGTGCTCTCTCTCTCTACATATATATATATCAAATAAATAAATGAAATCTTTTAAAAAAAGTTTTTTAATTAAAACAAAACAAAACAAACTTACAGTTTCTAAAACTAAATGAAGGATGGCAAGATAGGATTACTAAAATGCTAAGGTTTAAGAAGGAAAACTCCAGTCAGTTATTCCCTCTACCTAGATGGTGTAGTCAGAGTGGACATATCCATTTCTATAAACACAGTTGTAAAATATAGTTTTATATATTTATATAAATAACATATATAATTTACATTTTTATATATTTATGCATAATTTATATATAAATGAAGGATGTGGTCCACTAAGGCACAAATTCTAAAGGCTAACTAAAGTCATAACACATTGCTACGTGTAGTTACAATCTTGATAGTGTTTAATAAAAGATAATCACAAGAAAGGTATAAATACATCTCCTTAAATTAAAGCAAAAAAAAAAAGAAGAAAAACACCACAGTTTTTCACTTACTGGGGACACATGATTAATTTCTCACCCTTACCTCCCTTCACTCTCTGAGAAATAACACCTTTTTTTCTTACAGCTATTTGAGTAAGGAAGGAAGGAACACAAATAGATTTTGTTCTTCAAGGTAATTATTAGATGTTTTACAATGTTAAAGAGTTTAAGCTAGTTAAGAAAACTTGAGTCCATCACTTCTTGGCCTTTTGACTAAGATCAAGTGAAAATATGGGTCTATATATTTTGAACTTTTTAAGGTTTTTTTAAGGCTTGAAGCTACCAATATTTCTCCTATCATAAATTACCACACTTACCACAAAGGGTTAAATAAGTGGCATATATTATATTTCTGTTTCAATTCATTTTAAGATGTGGTTCAAAAGCAGAATGCTAATTAAGATAATAGCTATTCATCACAGAGGTAATGAAGTAATCAGAGGTAATAACACAGGTATAATACTAAATATAACATAAAATCTTTGACTGAAGTTATCGTCAATGCAAGGAAAGGTTAATCTCTGAAATTGAAGCTGATAATAATTAAAATATAAAGGAGAGATTATCCATATTCTATCCTATCAAATTATTCATTTTATTACTAGTGAAGCTACATTGCATTCTAAATCTCCCTCAAAGTATCCACTCAAATTTTCTTCAAAACATGACTGTAATGTCAAACTTATTTATAGCTATAAAATGCCAGGTATGAAGTAAAGATGTTTTTGAAATGTGATAATAAAGGGTATTAAAAATTAAAACTGTATAGGTGTTCATAACAGCTTTAAAAAGATGCTCTAATCCTATTAATGATCTTATTTCTTTAGATCATATCTCCTAAAATACAGAAAAGCAAACATAAGCCTTCAATAACTTGATGGAACTAGCCCTAGGCAATAACCAACAGCTGTAATTCTTTGTGTACCAAACAAATTTCTGTCTGATACCTTGGTCTCAAGAGTGGACCCAGCCAGCAGAAGTAATGAGGTATTCTAATACCAGGCTTTTGTCTTTGAATAAGCAAATCTTATAAGGAAAATTAGATAAAGCAGATTTTCTTACTGTAAATTGGATTTCTTAAGAGGTAGGTAAAGCTGATTTATTTCTATTGTTCAGTCATTTCTGGTTAAACAATAACAGTAAGCTGTTGGACCTATAAAACTTTTCAACAGGACCCTAGACCCACAGTGATAGTGCAGATGAAGTAACACTAAGACCCTCTTGAGCAGCCATCTTTCAGGTCTCATTTTGCCTATTTAAGGAGGTGTCAACAAAAGGAAGAAAATGCTTGTGCTGTTATCATGAGAGCCACAGGGTCTCAAACATTTATTTTTTTATCTTAGTCACTCTATAATTCCACTGGAATGGGAGTTCAAGGCTAGATCCCTCTGCGTGTCTTCAAACCTGCAGGGCAGTGTCTCTGAAAAGACTGTCCTTGTACTGTATTAGCGGTACCTGGGATCCTTTTTTAGATTTAGTTATGCCCAAAGACCTCTGTTGGTGGGACCTGCGGAATTTGCATTTTTAAAATATAGCCTTTCTTATGTACGTTAAGGAATTAAGAACCATTGCATTGGGAGGAAAATAGACTACAACGAGTTATGCCAAAATCAAAGATGCTCAGGGCACCTGGGTGGCTCAGGTGGTTAAGGTTAAGTGTGTGACTTGGTTTGGTTCAGGTCAGGCCATGGTCTGAGATTGAGCCCCATATCAGGCTCTGCACTCAGCAGGAGTGCTTCCCCTCTCCCTTTTCCATTGCCTCCCCAACCCTCTCCTTCATGTGCACATATGTGCATGTTCTCTCTCAAATAAATAAATAAATCTTTAAAAAAAATAAAATCAGAGATGCTCTAGGTTGAACTTAAAAAAAAAAACTCTGAAGTTCTAATCATTCATAATTGTCTTAAATTTTCAAGAAAAATATAGCTTCCTTGAAAACTTGTAGCATGTCCTATATGTCAAAGAATTTGCTAGAATAAGAGAGATCGTAGGCCTGGACAGTTAATTCCAATGATCTGTTTACTGATTAACATTGCCATTGGTTTTACGTAAATGATAAGAAAGTTTCTTGGAAAAGTATTCTTGCAACATTGAAGTTACAGAGTACATATATCACATATACAGAGAAACCAGCTTTCTATTTAGAAATAATTGATGACAAAATGAAGAGCCATTTTAACTAAATAACCTAATATAATCTTAGAGGCAAAAATATAAGAATTTGCTTTATCAGATTAATGAAAAGATCAATATTTTACTACCAGTATATTGTATTTAATACAACCGTTTATGTTCTGAACAACTAAAATAATTGTTTCTAGATATTGCAAATAGCATTATGTGGAAGCTGTTTGGATGTTAACTAACCAGATCAGCAAGGGGAAAAATGATAATTTTGCCATCAAATACTATATTTTGGATATGGTTATTGATATAGATATCATTATGTACAATATTATAGCTACAGGAAATAATTATAGAGAATGTGCATCAACAGGGCTTGAGTTTTCACATTGAAAATATTTTGATGTTATAATTCATCACCTTTATATTAAAAAAAGTTCCCAGTTTGAGTCAGAGTATTTGAAACTTCTTTGGATATAAAAATTTAGCTTATTTAGATATTCAAGACTATGACAATATCTTGAAATTTGTGATTTATATGATAAATATCAACATTAGACTTAGTGTTTTATGTTAAACATTGTTTCTTATTTATTTTTTTAAGGAATAGTTCTCAGATCTGTATAAATTAGTAGTGCAATGGGTTGGCCTTAAGTTCAAATGCAGCCTTATAAGAGTCTATGATGAATATATTAGAAAGTGCTATAAAAGTTGATTCATATTGGAAATGAGAAGTATAAGAATACTGTGAGATCTCAACATTAGTTTTTCCAGCTGGGCTCCTCCTAGCCAGGGGCTGAATCAATATTTCATTTAGTGAAAACTTCCTGGTGAATATTCTGTCACTTAAGAGACTCTATTCATCATTAATGAACGAAACACATTCCCAAAGGAGATTCCAAACTGAGTCTGTAGATTAAGTTTTAAAAAGAGATTTTTTTTAGTACATCAGTTTTGTCCATGTTATCACTGGCCAGACATAAAAGTAAGAAGCCAATTGGGAAAATCTATAACTAATCCTTTTGTTCGTATGAAGGGGTTATGTAAAGTTCATTGGAACATACTGCTTAAAGTTTGACTTGATTCTTTCATTAACAAATCCATATTTTATGGATTACTGGATTTTAAATCCTTTAGATAACTGAATCTCTTCTTGAAATTATGAAAGCTGTATTAGGCCAACTGATCAAAGTGAAATTTGATAAGTAAAATTTTCAAGTTGGTAATAGTCTAGTCCAATAAAGTTCATTTAAGCATAAAAATTATAATACCTAAATAATTGTACATGTCTATAAGTACTACCTTTTTCTTTCAATATTATTTCTAACTAAATATTTTCTTTAAAACTGTAAAGTACATATAATAGTAAGTATAATATATAGTAGTACAGTACTAAGTACATGTATTTAGTAGTATGGTAGTACTAAAATGTGAATATTTATATATTTAAATAGATTTATATCAATATATTTCTCTATCGGCCTATTTGATTCAACAAACTAAGTATTCATTCTTCATGCAAAAAAACGTAATAAAAAAATTCAAAGATTATTCAGGATATAGGTTTGTTTCTAGTTATTGCAACTGGCAACATGGCAGCTGTTTAAATAGAAACTGACAGCAAATAAGCAAGAGAATTCATGTTCTATTTGCCCAACGCCTAAAAGAAAAACCATGGTCCCCCAAAGAGTTTGCTCTGAAGAATGGGCACAACCACCTATTTTTGTTTGTCATCATAGATTTGGTCTATATAGCTACTGAGGAAAATAAAGATATCTACCTAAAAACAATCCATCTGGTATTTTCATTATAAATAAAATAACCTGTCAAGCAGAGCCTTTTGGACATAGTTATACCCACTTTTTGTATGGAAAGTTTCACTTTAAGGTGTGTTTTCTAATATGAGGACCCAACGGGGCACCTGGGTAGTTCAGTTGGCTAAGCATCTGACTCTTGATTTCAACTTGGTCGTGATCTCAGGGTCCTGGGATCAAGTTCCAAGTTGGGCTTGATGCTCAGTGTGGTCTGCCTGACCCTCTCCCTCTGCTGGCTCCCCTCGAGTGTTCTCTCTCTTTCTCTCTCTCTTGCTCTCACTCACTCTCTCTTTTTTTTTTTGGATTTTTTTAATTTTATTTTTTCAGTGTTCCAAGATTCATTGTTTATGTACCGCTCTCTCTCAAATAAATAAGTAAATAAAATCTTTAAAAATTTAAATAAAATAATAAAAATAAATGAAAATGAGGAGGCCCAAACCTGGGGATTAGGGTTTTAAAACCCAATGTAAGAAAAGCACAGCCCCAGAACTTGAGCTAGTACATCTAGATGGAGATCTTTACTACTTTTATTCCAAATGAGAAGGTCCTTTTCCCAGCTGGCAAGAGGTCTAGAAACATATTTAGGGGGTCTTTTCACATATATACACAAATTCTTTAAATAGCTGCAATGCCTGATCTCCTTATAAGTTGATATTAACTAATAGTTGGTATTTCCTATAGCAATTTGTCCTGAGATCAGTTTTTCAGGAAACATGAGGAACCTAACAAACATTATGGTTCCCTAAAAGTCTAAGAACTCCAGCTGTAGAACTGACACTGATAATTACTGCAAATCAATAATAAGATCAATTGTCAATTTATAGGTAATAACACTTTTGATCACTAAAGTAAATTTTAAAAATTCAATAGAAAAATCAGAGGGCCTGAAATATGCATTTTTTTCAAGCTTTTACACATTATAGTGTAAAATTCTGTAATGTATTCCTTCAACAAATAATTTTGGTCATCTATGATATATATGTGTCATATAGATCATACACATATATATCATATACATACATATCCTATACACACATATATATAGTCTATATATATAGTTACCTAGGAAAATTAAATATCTATATAAAAATAATCCATCAGATATTTTCATTATAAATAATATCACCTGCCAAGCAGATTATTTAGTAATTATTTAGACATAATTACTCTTCCTTGTGTGTGAAAATTTTCACTCTAAGATCACTCTTCTAGTTCTAAACTAGAAGGATCTGTACAATAATCTGTGACCACTTCCACTGCTTAATTTTAGCCCTTTTTTAATGCCTGGATGCTCTAATAACATTTAATTTGGCCACTTTTCCTAATCTCATCACTTTGCTGCTGAAAAAATATCTTCCCCAAACACTATTTTCCTTTTCATACAACTATTCAAAATTTCTCTATAGGTGCTTAAAAACAATGGCTAACATTTGCCAACTGTACTATATGCTAAGAACTACTATAGAATGCTTTTATGCAGCAACATATTTAGTCCTCACAAAGACTATTGGAGTACTCTGGTGGCCATGTTCTTCTCTACATTTTTCTGGCCTCTTCTGCAGTTAGTTTGGCCTTATGACTGATGGCAGCTAGTAGAATATGAGAGAAGTGATCAACACCACTTTTGAGAGCAGAGTGGTTAAATGTCAATTGTTCTTTCTCTGTGGCCTCTTTCCCCTCCCTAACCAGAATCTACTACCTAAAAAGTCAGATTACATTGAAATTACACGACACAGAGCCACAAAATGGAAGTATCCTGAGTTTCTGAGTCTGCTTAGAGAGGCCAAACTCACATCAGACACAATATAAACAAAAAATAAGCTTCTATTGTATGCAACCACAGAGATTTCTGGGTTTGTTGTTGTGTAGTACAACCTGTATTACCTTAATGGATAAATCCTGAGGTAGCTACTATTATTATATCCATTCTATAGATGAAGACACTGAGACATAGCTAGATTAAGTGATTTGTGCAAGGCAAACAGCTAGGAAGTGGTGGCACTAGACATGCACCTGAGCAGTTTACTAGCAAGGCCCATACATATATCTAGTATGCTACAGGCTCTCTCCATGATCACTGGATAAAGGAGACTTTCTTATTCCAGTATACAAGACCCTTTACAATCTAGCAGCAATATATCATGTGACACAGTAAAGCAAAGTATTTAAATTTCAGGCTTTAGAACTCAAATCCCTCCCCTGACACTTAGATCATAACTGGGCAAATCACAAGGAATCCAAGCTTCAGTAAATACCTCCGTAAAATCAGGATAATAATTATAGAATCCAACTCAGAGTTGCTGTGGAGTAATACATGTAGATAGTAGGCCATTCTCTGACCCACCTTGATTTATTTCCTTCCAAAGGTATTTCCCACTCTATCTACTTTACACCTGAATAGACCAGAGCCTAACCTTGCCTTTTGCATTCCCTCCTCTTCATCGATATTTTCCTTTTAAACTTGATTTTAAATCTTATCAAACTTTTGAGATTTAACCCAAAGTTTGCCTTTTCAGCAAAGATATTTTTTCCTGGTCACACTAAATTAAGGTGGGATATCTGTTGCCTAAAATAGCCATCTGACACTGTTTTAGGTACCGAAATCTAAGAGTCAAAGAGCACAAACTGGAGCCATACTGCATGGGTTTGAATTCTGGCTCTTCTATTAGCTAGTTGTGTAAACTTGGGCATGTTATTTAGCCTTTTTATGACTCTGTTTCGCCTGTAAAATGGGGATACTAGCTAGCTACTTTATCAGGCATATTGTAAGTATTAAATGAGAACAATGCTGGGCACAAGGTAAACACTATGATAGGGTTTGCTATCACTATTAGTTTTCATGGCTATCATTTTTTGCATCCATTTTATTTCCTATCAAGATCATAAACATGGTTTAAAATCATGGAGTGCGTAGAATTTCCTTTGTAGTGTCCAAAATGTTGGGACAATGGCTGGATATAGTAGGCATACACTAAATATTTGGTGATTTAATAAGAGCCTATAGTGTTGTTAGCCTTGACATGGAAAATAGTAGATTTCTAAATGTTTACCATGTTCCAGGAATTGTGCCCAACAAAATATGTGTATTATGCCATGCAATTATCATAACTACCCCCATAAGATAGGTACTATTATTACCTTCATTTTACCAGTAAGGTTCAAAGACATAGGAAAATTGTTACTTGTCCAGGATTACACATTATAGGGCAGGAATAGGATGTCCTTGTTTAAAAACACAGTGATTTCCAGACTTTAGTGTGCATCAAATCATTCAAAGGGCTTATTGAAACACAGATTACTAAACATCATCCCCTAGTTTCTGATTAAATGAGTATAGATAGTGTCCAGGATTTTGCATTTCTAACAAGTATCCAAGTGATGATGAAGTTGCTTGTCTAAAGACACACCTTTGAAAACCACTTCACTGGGTGATAGTCTTTCCTCTATACTACACAGCTTAAATTGCACCTAGAAACAGATGTTCCTAAAGTAGAAGTTGACAAGTTCTATTCTAAAACATGTAAAAACATACCAGGTTTCCCTAAAAAATAGTGTAACTTTAGAAATTTATGTGGAAATTGAGCTTTAAGGAAAATAGAAAAACAGATTTTCTGGCAAAGATAATAACTCTTCTGTGATACACAAGCTATCAACAAGTAGCAAATGACACAGGTGTTTGACTTGGTATAAAAATGCTATTTTCTTAATGAAAGACCAATTAACAAATTCGGAAAATCAATACTTATGGAGAGTGTCAGAGGTTTGCAGTGGCCTCAGACAAGGGAGGGAAAGAGACTACTTCCTAGACTCTCTTATCTTGTTCTATAAGTGGATTAAGTCAGATATAGGAATTTTAAATGGCCAGATCATTGGTTCTACCATAAGATATCTTCCTTTGTAAGTCATCAGAAACAGAATCTTCCTGGCTGTGGCCACACATCACAGGAAAACCAAATCAAGACAAAGAATCAACTGCTTCGGCCCTAGGGTCAGATGTCACAACTTTCTTTTCAATTATGTATCCTTCCTTGTCTATATTTTATTCATAAATGTCATATTTTTACTACCTGATCAAATTGATAAGATTAGCAGATTTGATCCAAACTCTGAGGATCCTGAAACAGGTTTTTCACCTGAATTTCAATACATATTTGCCTTTCTCTATACTTAGTGCCTTGTCAAACTTATCTTGCTAAATTAGGCTATAAGTCCTGTCTATTCTAGGCCTTTTCTGTCTTCATGTACCCATGACTTTACATGATACAAATGTTAAATGTATAATAAATCACGTTAAACTGTCTTACAAATGCACGCTGCTAGACATAAAAAAAGACAAGATCAGATAAGAATCATCAGCAGTACTAGAAAAGTGGACATACGCAAAGTCTTTCAGAATTCTGGGATTTAATTCACCTGGGCCTGGGTAAATGAGTAATGCTCTCAGGATGTATAAGAGAAAACCACTTAAGGCCACAGGCAAGAACCAGGGAGAAGCAAGAGGTAGAAAAATTACAGGAACCCATATAAGGCTAGGAATAATTCTTATCAGCCAAAGGTGAAAGGATATATATAAGAGGCACCAGAGAGTCAGTCCCAGAGCAGAAAAGCTATACTGGCACTAGTCTAAAGATTTCTTTGAGACTTCCCTAACAGAACTTAAAAGCAAGCTTTAAAAGTATCTCACTAATTTCAAGTAACTTAGCTGCTATACATCAGAAACAAAATAGATGTTGCCTAAAGAAAAAGAACAAAATTAAGAAATCAAGAGGACTGGAAGAGATTTGCTGAGTGAAATAAGTCAAGCAGAGAGAGTCAATTATCATATGGTCTCACTTACGTGTGGAGCATAAGGAAAAACATGGAGGACATTGTGAGAAGGAAAAGAAGGGTGAATTTGGGAAAATCGGAGGGGGAGATGAACCATGAGAGACTGTGGACTCTGAGCAACAAACTGAAGGTTTTGGAGGGGAGGGGTTGGGGGGTTGGGCAAGCCTGGTGGTGGGTATTGAGGCGGCGCGTATTGCATGGAGCACTGGGTGTGGTACATGAACAATGAATCTTGTAACACTGAAAAAATAAAATAAAAGTATTTGGAGAAAAAAAAGAAATAGAAAAAAATAACTATTAAAAAAAAAGAAATCAACAGTACCAAATTTAAGATGTACGGATATAATCATAATTGACCAAGCATGCAGGAAGCAGGGCAATATGAGCAAGAATTGGGGGAAAAATCAACAAATCCAGACCCCAAATGATACAGATGATGAAACTAGAAGAGAAGGATTTTGAAACAGCTATTATAAATATTTTTCATATGTTCAAGGTGATTCAGGAAAACATGGGCATGATTAGGAGAAAAATTGCAAATATTAAAAAAACAAATGAAATTTCTAGAGATGAAAAACACAGTACTGAACTGATTGGATGGGATTAACAACAAAATAAATTTGTAAGAGGAAAATATCAGAAAACTTGAAGATACAGCAATAACTGTCTACAGTGAACTACAGGCAGAAAAAAAGCATAATATATAGAAGAACAGAGCAATAGCAACTTCTAGAATATATCAAGTGATCTGATATTGGTGAAATTGGCATCCTTGTACAAGAGAGGAAGAAGGCAGAAAAAATATGTGAAAAAATAATGGGCAAAAAATTTATAAATTTTATGGAAACAACAAATTCATCAGATTCAAAGGTTCAATAGATCTTAGAAGAGTAAATCTATATAAAACCATAGCAAAACACGTTATAGTCAAATTGTTGAAAACCACTGATGAAGAGAAAATTTAGAAGTCTCCACAGAGAAGAATGTCAGCAGACTTCTCATCAGAAATAATGAAATCCATTAAGGAGTGGAGAGATATTTTTAAAGTCTGAGGGAGCCAAGTGACTGCAAAGGACATGACATAATTTTTTTAAGGTGGTAAAAATGTTTAATATTTTAATTGTGATGGTTTCTATACCATATTAATACTCATAAATAAAACTGACAAAGTTTGTAGTATGAAAATTATCTCAAAAAAGCTCATCAGGAAAAAAGATGCTGGTCAATCAATTCTGGGGGAAATGGTATTAGCACAGTATGAGCATTTCATATTAGAAACATTTTTTAAAGAAGAAAACTCATCCTAAAAATTATAAAACATTTTTCTTCTATTACATCTAGGCACTACAATATTTCAAAGAGAGGCATGGATTCACATAGCTTTATAAGTCATACTTTAACAGACACCAAATCTCTTTTAAGAAAATAAAATCAAGTTACTGGCAGAAAAAATAATTTTAAGTAGCAAGCTACGTGATTTAGATAACATGTAAAAAGTAATTCCCAATAAATGTGTTTTCTATAAATACAAGCACCAAGTTAACATTATACTAAAATTGTCACATAATCAATGGTATGGATCAAAATAATCATTTTAAATTTGCATACTTCATGCATGTGCAAAAATTATTTTAGGTTGAAGATATTTTTAAAACTAATATTGCAAAAATTTCTTGTTTTGAATAACTTTTAAATTATTTTACTACCTTTTCCCAAGAAATAAATATACGCAGAACAATTTTCATCAAATTGTGTTTTCTGTAATTATAATAAAGTATATAATAGAGTGAAACAATTTTTCTTACCTCCAGTTTATTTCTTGAAGAAGTGGGTTTCCAGAGAGAGACAATTCATGGAGAGAATAGCATGCATCAAACCACCTAATGGCACTTGTAAGATCTATAGAAAATAAACAATAAAAATCACTATAGAAGGTAATTACATAGAAAAATAATCATAAATCAGTGACCATTTATTTATTGGCTAGGTATTAAAGTTATAAAAATTATTTATTTTGCAGAATACAGTATGCTTTTAAAAAGAGACTATGTTAAGAACAGACTCTGGGGGTGCCTGGGTGGCTCAGTCATTAAGCGTCTGCCTTCAGCTCAGGTCATGATCCCAGGGTCCTGGGATCGAGCCCCACATCAGACTCCCTGCTCCGTGGGAAGCCTGCTTCTCCCTCTGCCACTCCCCCTGCTTGTGTTTCCTCTCTCACTGTGTCCCTCTCTCTTTCAAATAAATAAATATAATCTTTAAATATATATTTTTTAAATTTTTAAAAATTAAAAAAAAGAACACAGACTCTACTCTTAGAATATATATTTCTCCCATTTAGCAGCTTTGTGAACTTATGCAAAACATACAATTGCTTTGTGATTCACACTCATACCTATCTTATTGGGTAAGGGCTAAATGAGGTAATGTGTGTAAAGGGCTTAGAACAGTTTGGGCCAGATTGTTAGCATAAAATTTGAAGAAGTGAAATCTAAAGTAGTAAGTGGTAAAATTAAACACATACCTAAATAGAGTTACATGGGCCTATTTTACTTTCAAAAGTAAGAATAGTAGGTCAATCTAGGGTACATTACAGAGTAATTTATATTAAATTGTTCTCCCACAGAAAAATATCACAAAACTAGACAATACATAGGAAGCACCTGTTTTTAAACTTGACTCTGAGAGATGGGAAACATACCTGGTGAGCCTACGATCACAGTGGTTTTCTGTCTCAATGCAGTTTACCACTTCAGAGCAGTAGAGACCAAATAAAGAAGCTCTTTTGCTGAGTGAGGAGGCAAATATTAGAACAAGCTGGAATTTATAATGAAAAGTACTGATAAGAAGCTGTGTACATGAATGTTGTGAGGAGGGAACTGGGGGAAGAAGTCTATGTGTAGACTCACCACAGATCCATGGACAAGTGTGAGGTGTCATACACACAGGGAAAGATTGAAAAACCTAGCAGAAATCACCAGCTGTAAGACTGAAAGTTGAATGATGACACTAAGTTCATGTAGCAGCGAAAGGCATTGGAGTCTCAGCCCAGCCAAAATGAGACCTAATTGAGTATCTCACAGATTGAGCTACAATCCAGAAAGACTATGCAGTAGGAGTGAACACAATGCCCTGGGGTAGGAGCATGAACTGAGTTAAAAACTAAAATGCTGTGTCCTAAGAGAGAATGAAATTAAAGACAGAAAAAAAAGTACCCATAAATGCTTTAACTGCCTGCCAGAATTGAACATAACTGCCTTTAAAAGGAAGACAACAATTTCTAGACTCACTGAACTGTATTATATACAATGTTCTATATATAGTTAAAAACTACTAGACATATCAGGGCACCTGAGTGGCTCAGTAGGTTAAGCACCTGCCTTTGGCTCAGGTCATGATCTCAGGGACCTGGGATGGAGCCCTCCATCGGGCTCCCTGTTTAGTCAGGCTCCTTGTTCAGGTGGGCTCCCAATTCAGCTTCTCCCTTTCCTTCTGCCCATCCCCTGTGCTTGTGCTCTCCCTCTCAAATACATAAATAAAATATTTTTTAAAAATTACTAGACATATCAAACAAAATAGATTTTACTTCAGACAAAACACAATAAAACAAAGACTGCAATAAGAAACAAAGAGTGTTACATAATGATAAAAGGGGTCAATCCAACATGAGGATATAACATTGTAAATATTTATGTACCCAATGCAGGAACATCTAAATATTTAAGGCAAATATTAATAGCCTTAAAGGGAGAAACAGACAGCAACGCAATAATCATAGGGGACTTTAATATTCCACTTACATCAATGAATAGATTATCCAGACAGAAAATCAAGAAGGAAACATATGTGTTAAACAACGTTAGACCAGATGGACTTAAGAAATCTTTTCCAACACAATGATATGAAATTAGAAATCAATTACAAGAAGAAAATGAAAATTCACCAATATGTGGAGATTAAACAACATATTATCAAATAACCAATGCTTCAAATAAGAAATCAAGAAATTTAAAAGAAATCAAGAGAAATTTAAAAAAATACCTTGAGACAAATGAAAATGGAAATGGAACATACCAAAATTTATGGGATGCAGCAAAAACAGTTCTAAGACGGAAGTTCACAGTGATAAATGCCTACCTCAAGAAATAAGAACCATCTCAAATAGACAATCTAACTTTACACTTCAAGGAACCAGAAAAAGAAGAACAAATGAAGCCCAAAGTTATTAGAAGGAAGAAAATAATAAAGATTGGAGCAAAAAATAAATGAAATGAAGACTAAAAAGACAATTAAAAAGGTCTATAAAGCTAAGAACTGGTTCTTTGAAAAGATAACAAATGGCAAATCTTAGCTAGACTCAGCAAAAAAAAAAAAAGGACTCAAATAAATAGAATAAAAAATCAAATAAATGTTACAATTTTTACCACAGAAATACAAATGATCATAAGAGATTACTAGGAAAAATTATATGCCAAAAAATTGGAACAACCTAGAAGAAATGGATACATTCCTAGAAACATACAACCTACCAAGATTGACTCATGATGAAATAGAAAACCTGAACAGATCAATTACTATAAGATGACTGAATCATCTTAATCAAAAACCTCCCAAGGAACAAAAGTCCAAGATCAGACAGCTTCACTAAAACATTCACAGAAGGATTAATACTAATCCTTCTCAATCTCTTCCAAAAAATAAGAGAGCGGGAACTCTTCCAAACCCATATTATGAAGTCAGCATTACCCTGATACCAAAACTAGACAAGAACACCACAAGAAAATTATAAGCCAATATTCCTGATAAATATAGATACAAAAAATCTTCAGCAACATATTAGCAAACTGAATTCAATAATATATTAAAAACACATCACCATTATCAAGTGGGACTTATCAACATCCACAAATCAGTCAATGTAATATATCACATTAACAAAATGCAGCATAAAAATCATATGATTATCTCAAACAATGCAGAAAAAGCATTTGACAAAATTCAGCATCCACTTATGATAAAAATGCTCAGTGAAGTGTGTTTGGAGGGAATGTACCTGAACATAAAAAAAGCCATATATGACAACTGCACACTAACCAGCTAACATCATCCTTAGTGGTGAAAAGGCGAAACTTTTCCTCTAAGATCAGGAATAAGACAAGGATGCCCACTCTCACAACTTCATTCAACACAGTTTTGGAAGTCTTAGCTAGAGCAATTATGCAAGAAAATAAAACAAAAGGTACCCAAATTGGAAAGAAAGAAGCAAAACTGTAGCTATTTGGAGATGACATGATATATAGAAAATCCTAAAGACTCAATCAAAAAACTGTTAGTACTAATAAACAAATTCACTAAAGTTGTAGGATACACAATACACAAAAATTTGTCGGGTTTCTTTACGCTAAAGAGCCATCAGAAAAGTAAATTAAGAAACAATCCTATTTATAATTGCATCAAAAAATAAAATACCTAGGAATAAATTTAACCAAAGAGGTGAAAGACCTATATATTGAAAACTACACGATACTAATGAAAAGAATTGAGGAAGACGAATAAATGGAAAGATATGTCATGTGCTAGATTGGAAGAATTAATACTGTTAAAATGTCCATACCACCCAAAGCAATATACATATTCAATGCAACCCTATCAAAATCCCAATGGCATTTTTCACAAAAATAGAACGAACAATCCTAAAATTTATATAGAATCACAAAAGACTCTGAATACTGAAAGCAATCTTGAGAAAGAGGAAAGTTGGAGGCATCATGCTCCTTGATTTCAAACTATATTACAAAGCCATAGGCATTAAAATGGTATGGTATCAGCACAAAAACAGACATAGAGATCAATAAACGGAGACCCCAGAATAAACCTACACATATATGTTTAATTAATTTATGACAAAGGAGCCAAGAATATACAATAGGGAAAGAATAGTCCCTTCAACAAGTGATGTTGGGAAAACTGCACAGTCACATACAAAACATGAAACTTGACAATTGTCTTACACCATATACAAAAATTAACTCAAAATGGATCGAAGACTTGAACATAAGACCTGAAACCATAAAACTCATAGAAGAAAACATAGTCGGTAAACTGATGATTTTTTTTTTAATCTAACACCAAAAGAAGCAACAAAAGTAAAATAAACAAGTGGAACATATCAAACTAAAAGCTTCTGCACAGCAAAGGAAACTATGAACAAAATGAAAAGGCAACCTACTGAATGCAATAAAATATTTGCAAATCACATGTCTGATAAGGGTAATATCCAAAATTTATAAAGGTCTAATATCCAAAATTTATAAAGAACCCATACAACTCAGGGGCACCTGGGTGGCTCAGTCAGTTAAGTGGCTGCCTTCAGCTCCAGTCACGATCCCAGGGTCTTGGGATCGAGCCCCGCATCGGGCTCCCTGCGAAGTGGGGAGTCTGCTTCTCCCTCTCCCACTCCCCTGCTTGTGTTCCCTCTCTCTCTGTGTCTCTCTCGTCAAATAAATAAGTAAAAATCACAAAAAGAAATTTAAAAAAATAAAAAAAAGAACTCCTACAACTCAATAGCAAAATTCCAATCTGATTAAAAAATGGGCAGAAGATCTGAATAGACATTTTTCCAAAGAAGACATACAGTTGGCCAACAGGCACATGAAAAGATGCTCAACATCATTAATCATCAGGGAAATGCAAATCAAAATCACAATTTATTTAACATCTATTATCAAAAAGACAAGAAATGACAAGTGTTGGCAAGGATATGGAGAGAAGAGAACGCTCTCACACTGTTGATGGGAATGTAAATTGGCGCAGCCACTATGGAAAATAGTATAGAGGTTCCTCAAAAAATTAAAAACAGAACCACCTTATGATCTAGCAATTCCACTTCAGGTTATTTATTTAAAGAAAAAAACTCCACTGACTTAAAAAGATTTATGCACCCTCATGTTCATTCATTACAGCATTATTTACAATAGCAAAGATATGGACACAACCTAAATGACCATTGATGCATGAATGAAAAAAATAATTGTGGTATTTAGATGTACAATGGAATATTATTCAGCTATAAAAAAGAATGAAACCTTGCCATGTGTAACAACATGGATGGATTTCAAGGGCATTATGCTAAGTGGAATAAGTCAGAAAAAGACAAATGCTATATGATCTCTTTCACATATGGAATCTAATACAAAAACAAAAAACAAAACAAAACACAAGCTCAGAGCTTGGATGAATTTTTTTTTGTTTGTTTGTTTAAATATATTGGGAAAAAATCCTTTGCAAGATATATGTTTATCCTGTAAATGCCTGTTTAAATCCAGAAGCAAAGGGTAACATTTTAGTACCAAGTAGAACTACTTAGAAAGATGAATCTATAGGATCAGAATTTGGAAGAAAACTTCTAGTTCTAATTAACACTATATGTACCATTATATAAGAATTAGCACTCATTCTTGCAACCAGAGAACCTTTGAACTAAAAGTCCTCTGTCTCCCTTGCTATGGTACTTGAACTATATATCTGTACTCTCTGGAACTGCGCTATGTATATAAACTGTACAGATCTGTTTGAAAGACTTACCGTTTTAGTCATTTCAAAGTTTTCCCAACGATCTGCTAACAGAGCTAAAGTTGTCCTCAGTAATATGGCTGTTTCTGTTATCTAATATACTAAGTTGTTCATTTTCAAAAATACCACCTCCATCACCTGAGTGGGCGGTTGCCTTATGGAAGCTAATTTTGTCCCGAGAGAAAACCAAAGGTCTTGAGGAAAAAAGCCTTTGGGACCCAGCAGCCTGATGTGTGAAGAATACCAGGAAGCCCAGGAGACTGCAGTGGAATGATAGGAAGGGGATAGGGGTGTAGCAGAAGCCAAGGTCCAAGAGGACTCTGCTAGTCATCTGATTGTATATGCACTGAATACCTCTAGGGAGCACCAACCAGCTAGTAACTTTGGCTGCTTCTGGAGAAGCAAGGCTAAGGAGAATTTTCCCTGAATTCCTTTTTAAACCTTTAGAATCTGGATCCATGTGTTGCTTTTCTAAAATTTTTAATTAAATAAAGCATCTCATGAAAGAATTACTAAACATATAAAGAAATAGGAAAGTATGATCTATCATTAGGTCAGTTAATAGAAAAAGTTAATAGAAACTCATCCCAAAGTAAGTCAAAAGTAAATAAAATATTTTGGCAAACACCAAAGTAATTCAATGATGAAAAAAGCTTGTTCAACGAATGTTGCTGGAATAAGTGATATCCATATTAAAAACTAAACTCATCCTCTACTTCGTACCATTCATAAAATAATTTGACATGGATCATAGACAGACTTAAAGGGAAAAACTAAAGGTACAAAATTTTTATAAGAAAGCAAGAAAATTTATAAAATCTTCTTCTCAAACTGGAGGTAGAAAAATACTACAAAGGACACAGAGAACAAGAACTACTAAAAATAATGAATTAAATTTCATCAAAACTTAAAACTTCTGCTCAGGGCGCCTGGGTGGCTCAGTTGGTTAAGCGGCTGCCTTTGGCTCAGATCATGGTTCCAGGGTCCTGGGATTGAGCCCTGCATCAGGCTCCCTGCTCAGCAGAGAGCCTGCTTCTCTCTCTCCCTCTGCCTGCTGCTCTGCTTTCTTGTGCTCTCTCTCTCTCTGTCAAATAAATAAATAAAATCTTAAAAAAAAAAAAAAACTTCTGCTTATCTGAAAATAGCATTAATAAAAATTCATGGTTATAGAAGAGACCAGGAGAAAATATTACAAAACATATATCTAACAAAAAATTACATCCAGAATATACAAAGAACTTATACATATCAATAAAGGGCAAATAAGCAATAAAAATGGGAAGACATTTGAACAGACACAAAAGAATATATAAAATCATCAATAAATTAGAATGTAAAAAGGCTTAATAGTATTATTCTTTGGGGAAATGTAAACTAAAACCATAAAGAGATAACACAAATAAAATATTAAACATCCTCTAGAATGCAGCAATTGAAACTCCAGTACATTGCTGGTGTAAAATGTTATAACTATTTTGGCAATTTTTTTTCAGTTTCTTATAAACATATACCTACTCTATTATCCAACAATTACACTCTTACACATTTATCCCACAGAAACGAAAACATATGTCCACAGAAAGATTTATATAAGAATTTCCCCAGGAAATTCCATAAGAATCATAGCAGCACCAAACCAGAAATAACTAAAATATCGATCAACAGGAAAACAAAGTGTGATATATTCATACAATGGAATATACCTCAGCCAAAAAAAAAAAGAAAGAAGAGACAACTGACAGAGTGGAATGTCACATAAATGCTAAGTAAAGAAAGCCGGAGGCAAGAGAACTTACCATTTGATCAAATTAATATAAAAATACAAAAGAGTCAAGTTAATCTATGGTGACAAATTTAGAACTATGATTGTCTCGATGAGGGGACTGGCTGAGAACTGGGATGTGTAAATTTAGGGAAGGACTGGCCAGTTAAATCAGTTGATCGTTCTTTAATTTAATAAACTTTTAATGGGTGTTTATACATGTTAGGAGTCAACAAGTTAGGAAATTAATTTATTCATCTTTATTAGGCTACTTATTTCATAGATAAAAGATACATGAATTCCAAATAAAAATATAATTGTGATATTTGCCCAGGTGTACCAGAAAGATATGGAAAAAATATGATTTTATTTTATTTGTTTTAAAGATTTTATTTATTTGTTTGTTTATTTATTTGACAGCGAGAGAGGGAGTGAGACAGCACAAGCAGGGGGAGCAGCAGGGAGAGAGAGAAGCAAGCAGGACCCTGGGATCATGACCTGAGCCAAAGGCAGACACCTAACTCACTGAGCCAACCAGGTGCCCCAACAATACAATTTTAAAAGTGGAAAGAAATTTAATGGGATGATTTCACCATGCCTTTGAAGGAATTCAGAAGTTGCACCCCAATATACCATTCTAGCATTTTTAGTTAAAGGCATTTAAAAAACAGATTCAAGAAGGACATTGTGACCTTCCTTTTTTTCTTACAAGCAGAGATGAAATGCCTTTATGAAAGATATCCTCCCTGTATTAGAAGAAAAGAGACATTCTCATCAAAAAGATAGGAAGTAGAGGGTAAGAAAAATACATACAAAAAAACTTGCAAAAAAAAAATGAAAAAAACAATGACAAGTTGTATTCTTTGCTTCTAAATCTGTCTTGTATCAGTTTAATTCTTAGGCGTAGCCGAAGATCTTAAGAGGGTACAGGAGAAATTTTTCCTCCTCTATGCCTTATTGTATAGATATGTTATTTGTAAATGCCATTGACACATCTATCCAAAACAACTCCCTTACCACATTTGGAAAAGAAACTCAAAAGCTCATTACATACTTTTTATTTTTATTTATTTTTTTTACAGATTTTATTTATTTATTTGACAGAGAGAGATCACAAATAGGCAGAGAGGCAGGCAGAGAGAGCGGGGGAAGCAGGCTCCCCACTGAGCAGAGAGACCAATGCAGGGCTCCATCCCAGGACCCTGAGATCATGACCTGAGCTGAAGGCAGAGGCTCTAACCCACCGAGCCACCCAGGCACCCCTACTTTTTAAAAACTATATATTGTTCTAAACTTACCAGAAAGACAATTGTTGCTGACATCTAGTTTTTCCAAAGAAACTAAATGAAAAAGAGGTATGATTTTGGTCAAGCTGAAAACAAAAGAAATAAAATTCATAAAAATTTTAAATAGGGATGTCCTTATTATTGATGTAACTATATAATAACATTTATATGACACAATTATGTGATGATATGCGATTATATATAAATATATATATTTGTATAATAAAATACAATTATAACATTAATGGTACTAAATAAAAATGTAGTAATTATAAAATTCCAAGTATTTACTCTATAATGGAAGATTTGTATTCATTTCTAAAGGGAAATTACCATGGACTATTAATTTCAATGACCATTATCATCGAATTTAATGTGTACTGGCTATTTAAATAAAAATAGATTTTTTTATTGTTATTGTTTTTGTTTTGCTTTTGTATAAGATCTAATTTATAGAGAATTTATATTATCTGTATATTTTCCTGGCTCAAACACATAACTTAAACCATTAAGAGGTAAAAACATAAAAAAATATATTTTTCACTTTTCGACGGTGTAACAGCTTAGAGTTACTAGTTTTGTTTTTAATTAAAAATGATTTTTGTTTACCAGATTGAAAGTATTATAAGTACTGCAACTATCCAAAGTTACACTAAGATTATTTCTAAGTTAGAAATATGCTTCCAAGGAACATAATAATAGAAAATACTTTATATAGAGAGAATAAACTTAAGTTTGACAGAAATATGCTAACATTTAAGAATAATACTTATTATTAATGCATGTATATTTAAATTCTGGTAATAAGGACTTTTCAAAAAGTTTCTATCACTTTCTAAGATATAATTGTCGTTAAGAACCCAAATTCAAGCAAGGGATATAAGTGATATTCAAAATATTCACATCATTGGAAACAAAACCCATGAAGGGAAAATTAATTTAGTTTGATTTGCATTTCCAACTAAGACAAGTATACACTTATACTGTAATATAATATCACATTACCATAGCTATTTGGAAATAAAAATTGAGCCAACCTTTCTAAATCTTTAAACAACAACAGAAAAATTCCTTTGCTTCATACATAATCTCATTACAAATACAAGTCTCCTGAACCAACCCCTGCCCCCATAAATGTTGGAACTCTATACAATTCAAAATATGCCTCAACTACAGAATATTTCTGGTACCAAAGAAAAAAAGTATGCATTAATTTCCACTTCTTTTGGTTTCTTGTATTTTATACTGTCCTTCCAGTTTTCCTGGCAGACATTTTTATATCTTTATTTCTACCATCTCCCTGTCATGGAAAAAAAATCTATTATTCTAAGGTCAGAAGCTTATAGAATAATACTGTGACTGGGAAGTCTCATGGGGTCTGGCACAAAACTAACTCTGGTACTAACCTTGACTCCTTTCTTGTACTATCCTGCTCTGCATTAGCCGAGAGACAGAAGATACTATTGATGAAAAACAGACTAAATAATGAGGATGGAAAAAGTTCTCTCTGACTGTAGTTAAACCTAAATACAATATTACTATTTTTATCAAACCTACACAACACCACTTCTTAAATACAATTTCTAGGAGGAAAAAAATCCAAGGTAATAAAAGAAAAAATGATAAAATATTGGCCATTACATTTATATATATATATATATATATATACTTCATTATATACATATATATACTACAAATAGTAAAATTTACTGAAATGTCACATGTACATTGAAAAAGAAAGAAGTAAGGGAGGGAGGGAGGGAACGTGGGAGGAAGGGAAGCAAGGGAAGAAGGAAGGAAGGGAGGAAGGAAAATTTAAAACTTTGTTGATACATAATTAGTGGATTTAAGTCCTAGTTTTATGATTTTCCTACTCAGGCATGTTTTGGATCATTATTATTACAAGTAAGAAATTTAAGTTCTTCAATATAATTCTAATACATTTATCATCAAGAAACTTCTTACTTGTTTTGTAGCTTTAACTGATTTTCTAATACTAAATATTTGTCCTTCTACTAAAAGGGTTTTGAAAGATAAACAGATCATGAGTTTTCCCCTTTTTCTCAGACGAGTTCATGTTTTTAACCAGTAATTTATATATGGCAAAGTATAGGTAACATATAGGTTATATGAACACAACCAGTAAAATAACCAATGAAGTCATAGAATTAAAAATAAAATTCTCTTTTCAAAAATCAATCCCAGTAAAGAAATATTTGGTTTGACAAAATATTTTTATATTAAAATGTTATCTTTTCAGATAACCACTCTTTTAGAATCATGTTCTTTTTCTTTTTTAAAAAATTTTGATCAAAAAAACTGGCTATTCATTCACCTTTATGACTATTCATTAGGATGGTAGAAACCTAATAGTAGAATTCCTTTTTTTTAAACCTCTAGAACTTTTCCTTTCACTGACAATCTGTGTGTGTGTTTTTTCCAAGAAAATTCAAACCAGAAAGACAAAGGACATTAGTGAAAACCTAATACCATTTGACCTTGTCACATTAGCCCTGGGCATAAAAAAGATATAAATTTCAAAGACGACAAAAAGCAAAAGATTTGTACAATGAGCAGCCAATGGGTAATAGTTTCCACTTTCTGCTCCTACTTAGAGTCTCACTGGAAGTAGAAAGACATGAAGCCGTGAGTCTTCCAGTTAGGACTCCGCTGAGTCAAACTTAAAACAGTCATATGTCCTAATGAAAATTTAAAACAGAAGTCAAGATGAAACATGTATTTCAAACAATATGTACTAAGTATCAGTCTTTATTGTATTCCATTTTGGGGGGGAAGCATATGGACACATAATTTCTTTCTTGTGGTGAAAATATTTATCAGAAAGTAGAAGAAAAATATATACAATTTAAAAAACATACCAATCACAAATCCAAATATCACATTTATAAAACTCATCTGAGGTTTGGAAAATGTATTGACATATATTTTCCTTTTGGATCAACATTTGGAATCCCATCAAATGATAAGATAGGTATTACTACCCCTTTACATGTAAAAAAAAAAAAAAACAAAAAAAAAAACAAAAAAAAAAAAACCCAGGCTCTGGTAGTAAGAAGAGAGTTGCTCAAGGTCATCTGACAGGTAAGTTGTAGATTCAGAATTCAAACCCAGAGTTGTTGATCCTGAGTTTTACCAAACCTGATATAGTTCTGAAAAAGTAAATGCACATGTAAAAGCTTAATGTATGATGGGTAATTCCTACAGTTAATGGTATTAGCTTATCGTGAAAAATCCTAAGGCTGAAGATCATTTTTACACTATGATTTCAAGAAATGATTTTACTACTCTTTATGTCCATTTCTATCTATCAATCACATTTCCCTGATGTCCCTGGTCCTTTTCCCTTGTCCTTTCAGAAATGATAGAAAGTTAAATGTGCAAAGAACTATGAGAGATCATAAATAATATATTCAAATATAAGTGACAGTATTATTAAAAAATTCAAAACAGCATATATTATTATATAATAAATTGACTTTTTATATAGTTAAATTCAAAAGATTAAGTTCTTTCATTCTTGAGTTTTTTATAATTTTTTAATGATTTTTTTATTCAATTGAGAGGGAGAAAGAGCGAGCACGGACACGTGCGCGAGAGAGAGAGAGAGAGAGAGAGAGCAGGTGTGGGGAATGGGGAGAGGGAGAGAGAGTCTCAAGCAGACTCACCCTTGAGCATGGAGCTGCATGCAGGCCTTGATCTCAAGACCCTGAGATCATGACCTGCGCTGACACCAAGAGTCAGATGCTTAACCCATTGCACCATCCAGGCACCCGTTAAGAATTTTCTTTATGCTAAGGACATATATTACTTAGTTCTGTGCCCCCCAAAATAGAAAACACGACATCAATATCCAAATGTTATAAGGTTAAGCAAACAACAACTTATAAATAGGATTATTTGGATTAAGTACCCCAATTATTATTATTAATTCTAACAAATGTCTAGTGATCTAGCTGATATAATTCCTAGTCATATCAGATTGATATGGGAAAGAAGTCCTATCAGACTGATAGGGCAAAAGTCTATCAGCTAGTATTAATTTTAACTTTTAAAAGTAGATTTCTTTGATAGTTTAAGTTGTCCAAAGAAATTAAAGGCATTATTTCTAAAAAAAAAAAAAAATGGTATTGATTTGAATATTTCCTAATCTCTTTTAATATTATTTTTGCTCGAGATCCACTCCTATAAAATGTATGAGGTATGTCAGTTACTGAGTGATTTACTGCATATGTCCAAAGCATAGCTGAGCATTTCTATTGAAATTGTGTTTCTTACCTGGAAAATATTGTAAAAAGATCCAAAAGTTTGTGGATGGCCCAAATTATTTAAACAGTGCTATCTGATAGACCTGGCTCTACAATAAATGCCCTTTAAAAACCAAATCAACTTTCATATGTTAGATCTGATTAAAATAATTTGAGGGAATTTTTGAATACAGATTCAGTTTTTGCTTTGTCAAATAGTGGAATAGTTTAATAGGTGGAAGTTAAATCATTTGGGACATACATCCTCAAAGGATGAGCACTATTGTGGAGAGAATGTGAGAAAATTTTATGGTTCTTTTAGGAAAAAATATGTATGTATTAAAATTGGGTTGTACTTGTTCACTTGTTATGCAAGAGTTGTATAACTCAAAAAAAGCAATTTCTTGTTAAAGGTGGTTTCTTTCCTCTACTCCATGTGCCTTTGATGAACAAATTAATCACATTAGAGTGAATAGGTTTCAATGAAATATTAAGCAGAGGGAGACATACACATACTGTGCTCCTGTTTTGGTTTTAGACAGTTATTCTCTGCAAAGATCCAGATGTTTGGTGGTTTCAAATGGATCTTCTGTGTCAGGTACCCATCTCGGTTTAACATTAAGGTATTTTTTTAAGTGTTACTTTATATCCTTAGGGAAATCGAATTTAAATCAATCTTAACAGTTACAAAAAGACATGCAAGTTGAGAGCAGATTAAAAATCGTTCTTCCAGGACTTAATAAATACCACTTGAGAGAATGAGACATCCTTCTGAATTAAATTAACTACCTCCTGCATTTTCCAAGGACCATATTCTTTACAAATATAAACAAACCTGCTCTGGGAGATTTCTACAAGTATGTCTGTGAGAAGAAACAAAATGAGTAGGATAAGTGACAATTAAAATTCTACTAAAATTTGAGGGTATGCCAATACACTAACTTTTTCAAGTCCTATAAAGTTATATTTCTA
The DNA here is from genome assembly GCA_028534135.1 of Potos flavus. NCBI lineage: Eukaryota > Metazoa > Chordata > Mammalia > Carnivora > Procyonidae > Potos > Potos flavus. The sequence continues at coordinate 29,778,334 of CM052897.1, forward strand.
ATTTATGTACTAATTTATTGCGATGCACTTCCACTGAATTGTTGGTAAGAACTAACAACCTTTCTACTTGTTATGAAGATCAAGCACTTACTTTAAGCAGTCATTCAATGCATTTAGTGCTTATGCAGTTTGTTTTTACCTGTTTTGAGAGATAGTCAGGTTCTGTAGTAAAGGCAGCCAATAGGAAGAAAGTGCTTCCACAGTTGAAATGCTGTTATCATCCAAGTGCAATTCTCTTAGTAGAACATGATTCTCCAAGGACGGAAGCTATATTTAAATTTGGGTCATTAGCTTATATTAAGTAAAATATTTTTGTCATTCAACAAAATTTAAAAACATAAAATCTACTAAAACTAACAAAAGGTTTATTCTGTTAAACTACATATCTAAATCAAATTATAATGTTATGAGAATTTTAGGATGAATAAAATTTATAAGAATTAACTTTACAATTAGAATTTTTTAATAAAAGTTATTTCATGGTAAATTTTTTTTCTTCATGGTAAATTTTAATTAGAATTTCATTACAGATACATTTGGCTTCACTTACATACTGAAATATAACTGAAAAGTTACGATTCATTTTAGTGTTGTGAAAAACTTATGTTAAATTAGATTTCTTTACAAAATATTCTATGTTGAACATTTGTTTTGTTTTGTTTTTCCTGAGTTTGTTCAGATTTTTTTTTTTTTTTCAGTGTTCCTAGAGTCATTGTTTATGCACCACACCCAGTGCTCTATGCAATACTTGCCCTCCTTAATACCCACCACCAGGCTCACCTATCCCTCCCCCCCAACTTCCCCACCAAAACCCTCAGTTTGTTTCTCAGAACATTTTTTTAATAGAGAGAAGTATGTGACAGTTTTAAGTAAACTGGAAATCACATACAGATGTTATGCAAAAAACAAAGAAAAATTAAAGTTGATTTTAAAATATGCAGTTGATTTTTCTACCAAAAGAAAAATGTTGTGTTAATCACAGAAGCCAATAATTCAAAGAAATTACCTCACTTAGATAATTTCCCTGCAACTTCAGTACCTGGAGCAATCCACAGTTTTCAATACCTTCAACTTTAGTAAGATGATTATGTGAGCAATCCAGGTATATAATGGTAGGAGTATCACAAAGACCTTTTGTACTAATTAACTGATTGTGGTCCACAATTAGTTGCTGAAGATTTCTCAAAGATTCTAAACCACCTGGAAGAAAAATTTTCCAAGATCACTTATATCATACATTCTTCTAGAGACTAAGGTGACATTTCTAAATAATTGCACCTTTCTATTTTCCAATATTTCTAATTACAAGTGAAGATTTAGCCCATATTCCTGTGAAAAATGTGTAAGTGTAAAATTTATTATTTTTTTAAACTTGTACATAAAAGATATATTTGTGAATGACCTTGTTATATACCAACTGAAAATTGAACAAAATACTAAAAAGTATACATTGGGCAGGGCACTGAATGTTTCATTTTCAAATGGCAACAGAAGAAGGGAGAGATAGAAGGACTTGTTTCATTAAAAAAAAATAGTTCCCAACTCAGTTTCAGGGTCTTTGAAGTTTCATTACTTCCTTAAGATTGAATATATAACATTGGAATGCTATTTTCCTACCATCCCATCGAGATAGCTGTCTTAGATTCCCAAGTGAAGTAGGTGCAACCATATTAACAACAATGAAATATTACCATATTCTTCAGGTATTTCAAGATTGTCACATGTATTGTTGCCCAGATAAGGTTAAACCAATATGATACTATATAAAAAATTCCAGAGGAACCTTAGACTATAGCTCAGCACTTATAAGGAAAAAACTGAGAAGGTTGTTCAAGTAAGCCATCAGGAATTAGCATTGGAAAGAAATGCTGAGGAAGTCTGTAACATTTCACGAAAGATATTAAAAATACAGAAAATGTTACTTAGATTGAATATTGGACTAGATATGATCTCTTTTGGTACCACCCTATTATATGAAATAGGCAGTTCTGGAAACTGGAAATATGGTTTAAGGTCTAAAGTAGGTACTGGTAAGCAGACTGTCTTCAGTGAGTATTGTACATATGGGAGTCACAGAGGCTAGACCTTGGAGAATCGAGCTTCATTGTGATTTTCTTGTTTAGTCCTAAAATATTTTATTCAATTAAATGCTGGAATAAATATGAGGTTTTTGACCAAAAAAAAGGTATTTGATAATAAACTGAAAGGTAATCTTGAAAGAAACATAATTAATGTATAAAAATAATATTTGGAATTTATGTAATAAATTTATCCTGGAGAAATTTAAAGCACCAATTCAAGGTTTGTTCTTTTGATTATACATTGTAATTTACAGAAGGAAAGGGCAGACAGTCAGCTTATATGAAAATGGAGAAGTAAAAGGAAGAATCAAGTAATATCACCAAGATTTCACAAGAAAACTTAATGCTGTATCACATTTTAAAAATTTAGATAATGCAAGAGAATTGAGTGTATTGTACAAATATTTCATAGAGATACATTTGAAGAAAAATTATATTTCAAAATTGCAGTGTTTCTAATAGCTTGAGTCAAAACAACTTATTGTTATGGATGCTTATTCTGTATAAAAAGGAATAATAAAAAAAGAATACATTTTTATGCTAAAGAGTTAATTTTCTTATAATAATAAATTACACATTATCTAAGAAAAGCAGCAAAATGCATAGAAAGACCCATAGAAGAGACTTAAGTTTAAATTTAGGCAGTAATTTTACATTTTTTAAGTTCTTATCTAGGATTAATGTACTGGTATTTTCCTGTAATGTAAAATAGCAAGTATGACTTAGAAAAAATTGTCATCTGATATTATTCAAGGAGTGAATTTTTCTGCCCAGTAAGATAGTTGACTAAATTTAAATAACAGAGTCAACTATCTTATATGTATTATATGTTACATATTATCAATTCCAAGGTATTAGAAATAGTATATTACATATAATAACATATATTAGCTAAAATGTAATTTAAAGTCTACTGAAATAGAAAATACTTTGGAATTTAGTATGCCTTATGATTATATCTAATGAACATCAATTAACCCACGGAGGCAGTTTAAAGGCATTAAAGGAGGAAGGAAATACTAATAAAAAATTGTAATTGTGTAAAATAAAATGTCCTTTATCAAATATTTTAACATCTTAAGCAATCTACTTGCATAAGCTTAGTATTTTTAAAAGCCATGCACATTACTCTTAAGTTTTTCAGAGCTATTCAGAAATAGAATCTTCTATTAACTCATTTAAAGTTGGGAATGCATTGGTGAAACTTCTTAAAGGTTACCCAAGAAGAGAACCAAGAATGAAACATCAGGTCACATATTGAGGAAAACTAAAGGATTTGGCATAAGCAGCTGAAAGGAAGTAGGAGATAAAGCAGCAGAACAATTGGAAGAGAACAAGAGGAAAAGGCAAACAGAATTCTGTGATGATGACAGTTGGTTAGCAAAAATAAAAATAAAATAATATAGATTTTACAATTATCAAAGGTATTTTTAGTTACACTAAGTTATATATGGTCAACAGTGTGCCAAGGAGTAAGAAGAGGCCACTACCTTGGCAGTCGTGAAGTAGCTGAAGACTTTTGTTAGAGGCAACAATAGAGTAATCAGGGTGGAAGCGACAGTGCAGTAGAAGTGGGGACAAGGAGTGTAGACTATGCTTTAAATATTTGATTATGGAGAGAACGTCTTCTAAAGTCTTTAAAATGGCCCATAAAGCCCTATCTTTGAACTCATCCTCTACTCCTGTACTCTTCTCTTGGTTCATTTTAGCATGTTAACCTAATTGCTGTTCCTCAAATATGCCACACATACTTTCACCCTAAGGGTGTCTGTAGATGTAAAAACCAGTATCAGTCTGTGACATGTTAGGCTAGGAAGAATTAAATAAAGTCTATCAGCTAACTTGAAATATTAAGACACCATGATTTTCAGCCAATATACACAGAAGATATAATTAGTCTACTCAATAATCTGTTTGAGATTTCAATTTGGTGGAATTACCAAGCCTCAGATTTGGTGGATTTCAAGCCTCAGATATTGAGGAATATTTGACAGAGCATTTCTGTTTATAGGAATCCATTACATAGTAATACACACACAACTATAAAGTAAAATGTAGAGAGACTCCTTTCTGTATTATTTAAAACAAAGAAATGGAAATAAGTTAAATGTCTATCATTAAGGGAATAAATAAATTACGGAGTATCTATAAAATGAATACACATAACCTTCAATATGAAGTAGTCTGCCAGAGAGGGATGTCCATAATCTACTACTGTGTATAAAACCTAATTTATATACATAGGCTTTTAGCTATTGAGTGAGTCTGAATCTAAATCTACACATCTATACTTGTATTGCACAGAATAAAATCTCAGTTGATCCATAAACAACTGAACAGTGAACTGTGGTTACTCTTGAACAGTAGTTACTCTTACAAAATAAGAAACAGAAGAGGTAAACAATGTTTTATTGCTTACATTATATAATTCTCTATTTAAAAATTTTTAAATGATAATACACTTATTGCATAATACATATTTAAAAACAATCTATTAGGGGAAAAAAATTCAGAGCAAGTATTGAATAGAAGTGTTATTTAATCCTGACTACCGTGCTCGCTTCGGCAGCACATATGATAATCCTGACTACCACCACTACCAATGATTGTTGACCTGAAGAAAACTTGGGAAACCTGATACTGCTATTCATTAAAAGGGTTTGTTATATAGCCAAAGTAGGGGAACTCTGTACAGAGATAAGAGGGCATACCTTTTAGATTTTAAGATGAAAGTTTTAAAGGAAATTCAGTGAAATAGTAAATGGAGACTGAGTAAGATCTCTAAAACATCTGCCTATATATAACAGTGAGGGAGGATGTGCATTAAAACACACACACACACACACACACACACACACCCTAAAAATTAGCTTAATGACAAAAAAAGGAAATCATTTAAAGAATATGTGGAACTGAGCTGTGCCGACAAACAAATGAATGAGCTTGGAAGTAGATCTTTCAGCTTTATTGAGCCTTGAGATGATAGTAAGCCTGGCTGACAGCTTGACTGTAACCTCTTGAGAGATCCTGAGATATAACCACCCACTTAAGCCACTCCCAGATTCCTGATCCACAGAAAATATGAAAAAGTAAGTGTTTGTGGTTTTAAATTGCTGTTTTAGGGTACTTTGATTCACAACAATATATAACTAATACAGTAAAGATTCTATTTGGAAGAAAATATGAGAAAGAAGAAAATATGTTGAAAATGCTTTGGGCGATAGAAGGATATTTAAAAAATTTAATGTAACAAGAATTCAAAGATATTAAAATAACAGATGTAGGTAAACAAATGGACCAAAATAACACCATGACAGAACTAATAAACAATTTGGAAATGACATTATACATTCAGAGAGCTAAACCTTGGATTGCCCACAAAAAACAGATGATCACACTGAGAATAAAATATGAAGAAAGCCAAAAATAAAAACACATAGATTAAATTAATTAAATAATAATAGACATGCAAGACAAACTCAACCAAAATATGGATCATCTATAATTGAAAAATAGAACCAAAACAAAAAAGTTTTCAAATATATAAAAACCAAAATTTTCCAGAAACAAAGGAATAACTTAATCTGTAGTTTGAAAGGTACATTACATTCCAAAACAATTTTATGTGGATTTATTGACTATAATACATTTCTTGGTTAAGTTACTGATCAAGGACAAGAAGTGTTATTCAGGTATCTTCACAGAAATCGATCATAAGAACAGATAATCAAGTTAGCCTCTAACTTGCAATAGCAACACACAACATCATGTATGCAGTGAAGCAATGTCACAAAGTACCAAGTGAAAGTGTTACCTAAAAATAGAATGCACAGCTTTCTTCTCATTCAAGAATGAAGGCCACTGACAGACATTCTCAAATGTGAAAGAATTCAGGGATTACAGGATCCATCCTTCTTTGAAAAAATAAGATTTAAAAAGAAGTATTGAACTAGGTAATCCAGATAAGAAGAGCATGAAAGGAACAGTTGTAAAAAGAACTGGTACTAACCCATTGTCATATAGATCTAATGCCACTAAAGGATATATACATAGAGTCATAAATCCTGATGGGAATAATAAAAATTGTGAGAGGAAAAGAAGATTAGAAAAAGGACAAATATTCTAATTTATTTTATTTTCTTAAAGGGGAGTTAATATTGTCTAAAATACATTAATCAAAAGCACATGTTTTAATAATTTACTAAACAACAAAGAAGATATTATAACTGGCAAAACTGGAAGGTGGAGATGGAAGTGTAAATGAGATAATTTTACCATCTTTAGCATGAGGAAGCCAGTCTAAAATTTTGAGGTCAAAACAGTTTCATATACACTCTTGCTCTATTGTTTAACAATGCTTTTGAGTTTTTAAGTATGTCCCATCTTAGTAAACTGTTTGTAGAAAAATTGACTGAAAAGGAATGTTCCCAACCAGTAATTCACATAGGGATGATTTTTGTTGTTGTTCATCATAAGATTATTTTATATACGTTAATATATTTCAACAATCGCTTACTTTATAAATCATGGTACTTTTTAAAAATTCAAATTAATGTCTGACTTCAGTAGTGGTTAAAGTTATGTCTGCATCATCTCAGAAGTAGCACTAAAATGTTAACTGTTTATTTAATAGTAATAAAAATTACATGCCTAGAGCTTATCTCTTTATATGTACTGTAATAATGACAGGTATTATTAGTTTTTCTACAGTTTAATTAAACTTTACTTAATTACCTAAACTTTTTAAAATTAAACTTTACCCTAAGTACACTTATTTATATAGGTAAAGTAAGCATGATTGGCTGAAGAGTTACCACATTCATTTCGAGTGATTTCTTATTTTGAATACTTTGTTCTTTCACATAAATGCATCCTATATATAGAAGGACATTTTGTTTACCATTTTATATTTGTTATTCCTCAAAGATTTTTGCTCTATTTAGGTGTGAGCTATGGTTTTTATAGTTTTATTTTCTTAATACTGGTTTATGACAAAAAATTTTTTTAAATTTTTTGAAATAAGCATAGAATATCCTATATATAAACACATACAAGTCACTTATATTCTCCACATTTCTACTAAAAATATCAAAATCTATTTTTCAAAACAAGTTTTATTTGTAATATAAAGTTCATCAGAGACTAATTCTAGTAATTTCAGCCCTGTGTTATGTCCACATGGAAATAGAAAAATAGAATCTCTGCTCAAATATCTCTTACTTGATCAATTCAACTACTATTTTTTAAAATTTATAACATGTAAAAATGTTAACAAGTTATTGTGAACTAAGTTACAACACAATATTATTACATTAGAGTTTTTTAAATGGCAGAAAACAATCTGAAAAGACAGAGCAATTATGCAAGAATTTTTAAAAAATCCCGTTTATAATTGCATCAAAAAATTAAATAAAATCCCTAAGAATAAATTTAATCAAGGAGGTAAAAGATCTGTATATTGAAAGCTACAAGACACTAATGAAAGGAAATGATGAAGACAAATAAATGGAAAGACATTCTGTACTCATGGATTTAAAAATTAATATCATTAGAATGTTTATATCCAGAGCAATCCGCAGATCTAATGCAGTCCCTATCAAAATCCCAATGGCATTTTTCACAGAAATAGGACAAATAATTTTAACATTTATATGGAACTGCAAAAGACCCTAAATAGTCAATGCAATTTGAAGAAAAAACAAAATTGGAGGTATCACACACCCTGATTCCAAACTATACACCAAAGCTATAGTAATCAAAACAATATGGTATTGGCATAAAAACAGACACATAGATCAGGGGAACAGAATAAGGACCCCAGAAAAAACCAATTAGTTTATAGTAAATTAGTTTACAACAAAGGGGCCAAGAACATAAAATGAGGTTTGAACAGTCTCTTCAATAATTGATACTGAGAAACTAGACAGCCACATGCAAAAAATGAAGCTTGACCACTGTCTTACAACATACACAGAAATTAACTCAAAAAGAATTGGAGACTTGAATATAAGACCTGAAACCATAAAACTCATAGAAGAAAACATAGGTGGTAAACTCCTTGACATGGATCTTTGGATGATTTTTTTTTTTTTTAATCTATCACCAAAAGAAAAAAGCAACAAAAGCAAAATAAACAAGTAGAACATATCAAACTGAAAGCTTCTGCACAGCAAAGTAAACTATGAACAAATTGAAAAGGCAACCTAATGAATGGGATAAAATATTTGCAAATCACATGTCTGATAAGGGTCTAATATCCAAAATTTATAAAGAACTCCAATCCGATTAAAAAATGGGTAGAGGATCTGAATAGACATTTTTCCAAAGAAGACATATAGATGGCCAACAGGCACATGAAAAGATTCTCAATGTCATTAGTCAACAGGAAAATGCAAATCAAAATCACTATGGGATATCACTTCACATCTGTTAAAATAGCTATTATCAAAAAGACAAGAAATAAATAATGTAGGCAAGAATATGGAGAGAAGAGAACCTTTTCGCACTGTTGGTGGGAATGTAAATTGGTGCAGCCATAATGGAAAATAGATGGAGGGTCCTCAAAAAATTAAAAATAGAACTACCTATGACCTACCATTTCCACTTCAGGATATTTATTTAAGCAAAAAATGCTCCGGACTTGAAAAGATATATGCATCCCCATATTCATTCATTATAGCATTATTTGCAATAGTGAAGATATGGATACAACCTAAATGCCCACTGATGCATGAACGAATAAAACAATTTTGGTATTTAGATGTACTATGGAATATTATTCAGCTTTAAAAAAGAATGAAACCTTGCCATGTGTGACAGCATGGATGGATCTCAAGGGCATTATGCTAAGTGGAATAAGTCAGAAAAAGACAAATGTTATATGATCTCTCTTATGTGGAATCTAGAAAAACTAAGCAAACAAACCAAAACACAACCCATATATACGCAGAGAGCAGATGGGAGGCTATCAGAGAGAAAGGGGTGGGAGGGCAAATTGGGTAATGGGGGTCAACTGTATTATGACAGATGATAACTAGATCTACTGTGCTGATCACTCGTAGTGTATATATACAAAAATCAAATGATGTACCCCTGAAAGAAATATAGTGTATCAATTTTATCTCAAAAAAGAGAAATACTTCCCAAAACACACACCAATAAAAAAAAGAGAAGACTTTAAAAAGTGGGTGAATCCTAATATCGATATTATTAAATAATACTATCTTAAGCCATTCCAAATACACATACACACAATAAAATTCATGACAATAATAGCATATTCATTTGGGAGTGAATAAATAAAGTTTAAATTTTCTAAGACCCTAGAACTGCTTTGAAAAAGTACCGAATAAATTTAGATTTAGTAAATGAAGAAGGCATGGCGTATCTATAGTAAACAAAAAGAATAGTAAAATAATATGTAACTGGTAATAGAAAGGAAAAAGGAAATAATTTAAAACCTCAACTAAACCAAAAAGAGCAAGAAAAGAGAAAAAAACAGAACAAACAAATAGAATCAAATAGCAACATAATAGACTTAAACTCAAAAATACTAATAATTGCACTTAATTATTAATTAAACTTAATTAGTTATTAGAGACCAAAGGCTAGAAACAAAGCTAAAATTTGTCAGGCAGCCTAGATAAAACAATAACAAAAGCAACACATTTTCATATTACATAAAAGAAACATACCAAAAATAGAACACGTAGAAATACTGTAAGTAAAAGGATAGAAAAAGATATATACACACTAACCTAGTGATTCTCAAAGTGTGGTCCAGAGACCAACCTTCTACAGACACTTTTAAAGGTTCCATGGAGTCAAAACTATTTCATAATAATTCTAAGATGTTATTTGCCTTTTTCACTCTCATTTGCTCAAGAGCTTATAGTGGAGTTTTCCAGAGGCTACATGAGGTGTGATATTGTAGCAAATTGAATGCAGAAGGAAATACGGAAATCCAGCTGTCTTGTGTTAAGCTAGACATTAAAAGAGATTTGCAAATACGTGTAACAATAACCCTCTTCTCACTATGTCTTTTTGGTAAAAACTACACTTATTATTTATAAAACTATTTCTAATGGAAAAACTTTATTATCTTAAGCTCTAAATTAATAAGAACAATTTTTTCTCATTTTTTTCTATACAGTAAATACTGATAAATATAATGCGCATAAATGAAAGCTGTTTGAGGCGGGTACTCAATAATTTTTACAAGCATAAAAGGATCCTGAGTCCAAAGGAAAGCTAGTTTGGGTAATACCAGACACAGAAGACTAAGGCAGAAAGCTTTACTACAGACGAAAAGGGATATTTAAAAGTTATAAAATAGGTCAATTCAAAAGAAATATACAATTATAAATTTATATAAAACAAATAGCATGGCCTCAAAAATATTTAAAGCAAAAAAAATAGGCTCTAAGAATAAAGATCTACGACCCACGATCATCATGGGAGTCATGTATGTAGCTTTTTATCTATGACTATGCTAATAACATGGTCAGTAGCGCAGGTTGATTACAGGCAGTATGGCATAATAAAAAACGAATAGGCTCTGAGGCAGGCAGACCATGAATTTCAGGTCTATTCCAAAACTAGCTGTATGAATATAAACAAGTTACCTAACTTCTCTGAGTCTTTGTTCCTTGATTTGTGGAGTGAGGGTGATTTCGCATTATTGGGAGGATTAAAAACAATATTTGAAAGTAGCTTGTACAATACTTTCACATATTGGCTACTAAAAATAATAGCTATTATTGTTTCCTAACAATTATCCTCAGTGAAAAGTAGTTAATAACTGTTGTGACCAAGTAAGACTTCGAAGACAAATGTTTGAGCTCAACTTTGAAGAAAAAATAGGGTAATTAATACACACTTTCAAAAAAATCTATATACAATTGATTAAACAGTAATTTGATCCAGTCAATGCATTTGGCTCAAAGGGGGAATCTAGATGGGAAGGAAGTTAGAATAAGTTGCCACCCTTCCTCTTTTAATCTTACAAGTTCTCTGCTATCAAATGAAGGAAAACAACTGAGCAAAATAGACTTAGAGCAAGTCTTACCTTAGAATAATACCATTACTTTCTGAACATCTCAAAGAAAATGATTCTCTCCCAGTCAACATTCTATTTCGTCCACTCCTCAACCCAAACAAACCAAAACAGTAGCCACAAAAATATTCAAGACCTTCTTGCAAATATGTAAATATAACAAATATAAAGTATCACTTAAATATTCTTGAGTCCACTGCTTCAATTTATTCTTTATTAACTCTTTAAAAGTTTCCTACATCTCACAAAATAGAACTGAAGCCAAGTGTGTTTATCCTTCAAAGGGCCCTTGCCCATGGCAAAATTAGCATTTGGCTATACTTGCTACAAATATCTATTTCAAAGAATTCCTCCCACAGAAATGAGCCAATGGTCTAATAAAACATTCCTGTCACAGTGGGGGAAAAAACTCTCCTGTAAGGAACAGCAAAACTAGAGATGTTAAATTAGGCTGGAGGTTTTCACTAAATAAGTGTTTGGTAAAGGTCTACCTCCTTTAGCTACTCAATGATTGCTATATTTGATAGTTACATACAAATTTGCTGAGTTGCTCTTCAGATTTTTAATTTCAATGCAAACGTTCTTCAGGATCTTACATGTTGTGTGGAAACAGGAATCCTGAAACAGGAATCAGAAAACGGATTCTAGCCCCACCTCCGGTAGGAGTTTGTTGAAAATTATGTAGGTCTGTTTTTTCATCTATAAACTTAAGAAGCCTAAATTGGCAGATCTGTAAAATCCCTTTCAGCTTTGTACTGGGCATTGTTGCATTTTAGAACTGAAGAGTAAGCTAGCACCATCTAGTGGAATACAAGGAATTCACTAAGTATACAGTAGTGAAAAACTTTTCTACAAGCAAAATATCCAGAGCTTTATTTTATTTTACTTCATTATTTTTTTCTACTGTTCCCAAGATAACATTGGGTAGCAAGAACTAAGCCAGGAAGATTTCCCCTATGAGTCAAGACAGTAATCAATCTTATGTGGAAATGTCACATTATTTCAATATCTTTCATACTTTCATAGTGTCACTTCTTCAGAAAGCAGTATTATCTGAAAATAAAGCATCAAGGAAAAAAAATCTCCTAAGACTTCTATTTACAATAGTTTCTAGGAATATATCACCTGAAATTTATAAATTAACAAATTAATTGCTGGCATTAAAGAAACATGTTTTTCCAGATAAAAGTTTTCTTCACATAGCAGAGATAGAAGCTTCATGAATGAGAAGACAAAAATAATTATTTGTTCTTACACATTAGCATCATACTTTTCATTTTTACTCAATAGTCAATAAATGAAATATAGCAATTTATTCCCATTCTCTTTTCTCTATGTAAATATCACTAGATAATCTTGGTGAAAGTCAGTATACTCACTTGTTTTGCTTATTGCTGCATCCTCAGCAATATTCTAGTACTATGTTCTAGTGCCTGGAAAAGTGCTTACACATAGTAGGTGCTCAATATTTGTTCATTAACAAATTTATTAATTAATAAACCTTATAATATTTACTTATTTTGGCATAAAGAGTTTTAATATACTCTCATATGTTAAATGCATATTTATTGCAGAGGCAGTGGAATGAGGCAATGAGGCAATTAAAAAATCAGATACCAGGAATAGACTGCTGAGTTTTGAATCCTGGCTCTATCATTTACTAACTGTATGATCTTAGATAATTTATTTAACCTCTCTGTGCCTCAATTACCTGGGTGGGGGGGGAAAGCATTTAATAGTAACTAACTCATTGCATTTATATGAAAAACAAATGAGTTAAATGTATAAAGCACATAAATATATGGTGGTTAAAAAAGTAATCTATTACTATATTTATCATATTAAGTTGTATTTTTTCCTGTAAATAAGATTTTATAAAACAATTTCATCATATAGCATGAATTTTTTCAAATTAATTTAGTTTCAGAAGGTTTCTCTTAGAAAGTCAATAAAATCCAACATAAAAACAGAAAAAAACAAAGAAAATTAAATTATAAATTATAAATCACCTATTTTTCATTTGCTTTGGCTATTTGTTAAAAAATTAAGTCAAAAATACTACCTCAAAATATGAAAAACTTCTCACAGATATTCAACACCCATTCAAGGAATGTTTTTGTATATTACTTTTGGAAAACAAAATGTTTTACCAATTTTACCTGAAACTTACTTATAAGAAATTTCAGGCAAAAGAAAGCATGAAATATCATAATGATACCATAACCTTAAAATTTAAACTGCAAATCACCCAAATTAAACTGAGTTATAAAAGACAGCATAGGAAAAAAAAAACTCCAGAGGAAAAAAAAATAAAACATTTTAGATTAATAAAAAGTATGATGAAATCTGTTGTCTGATTAAAATAAATCCATATTTAAAATCATCAACTAAAGTGAGCTTAATAAATTAAAATTAAGCAATTATTTTGACATTTAAAATATCCAGTAACTCCAGATCTAATCAGAATATTCTACAATCAGAAATGTGCTACCCAAATAGAAATATTATAGAATTATAGAAAATAATATTAAAATGTTATATGGTAGTCTTTAAATTAGCCACAGCACACAATATGTTTAAACATTAAATTAAACATACTTAATTTTTATTAGATTAAAACTATATAATTAACTTTACATAATTTTCAATTTGTAGAATTACATTTTAAGTTGTTACTTTTAAAAAGTATCTTTACATTGTGTTTCTATTTCTGTAATTAAGCAGTTTCATTAGAACAGAAAAATTTAGCATAAATGATTTCATGAATTGCGTTAAACAGACTGATACAGTTCCTATTCTCATTTACTTAAATGCAATGAAATTCAAGTAAAAATGTACATTAATGTTTTCTAATAAAAAGAGTAACTAAAGCTAATCTTACATATTAACTACTGCAATAACTACAGCTTAGTAAGAATTAGGAACAAATTAAACTTGAAACTACGAATGTAGAATACATGGTATTGCTTCCAATTTTATTTCACCTCCTTAAGAAATATTATAGCATGGAATAGTAACCTATTAACTTATAAACACAAATCTATCTTTGTGCCCCTTCATAAGAGTTCTTAGCATCAATACATCATTGAAAGACAAAATCTATGTTTTTCCCTTAGCTCAACCAGAATCTCTGTAAGCAGTTTCTAAAGATGAAAAACAGACTCCAAACGGTTTTCAGAAAATCTACTTTTTCATGTATACTCTTCTCACACTCAATAAATACAGTGTTTTCATTGTACCCAACAGACAGCAAAGATGTCTTTTACCTTGTTTGTTCTGTACTACATAAAGATACCTCAAGTACATCAATTAATACTATGGCAGTTTCCACATAAATCTTGCAGATATCCTATCCCAGGAAATCCACTGGTTACAAGAAATCCCATACAGCCCTGCTGGCAATGAAAATGAAGTGAATGGGATTTAAAACATTTCTTCTCACAAACAGCCTTTTTCTTTTTTTAAGCTTGCTTCAGTGTGTGCCAATATAGTAACATACATTATCAATGCACTTGTCTTCATTCCAACAACAACAAAATTATTTCTGTCTGTCTTTTAAACTGAAATTTAAAATAAAAAAATTGTATCAAAAGTATCACTATTTCCATACAGGAGAAAACATGAGTAGTCCCAAAGCAAGTAGCATAGACACACAGGCAAATAAACATTAAAGAGTATTATACATTTTATTTTCAAAAGTGTGCCTTAAAATGTCTGTAAAAGCTTGCTTTGCAAAAATAACTGTATTTTCTCCCATATTAATAAAAATCAGAGATGACAGTGACTGCCTTGATCCAACTTTCCCCATACCTCCTCTAGAAATCCATAATGAACAACAAATAAATAAAAATACCCCAATCTATCTTTCCAGTGTAAATGGGAGGTGAAGAAATTACAAGCTGAATTTTTCTAAGTGGGGTAATAAGTATCCACAACCAACACAATCCAGACTAAGTCCACACTGGTACAGAGGGAATACTATGGGAACCGGCTGGATAAGTAAGAAATGGAGATGCTCCAGTGGCAGAAGAACCCATGTATTATCAACAAGGCCTCCTTCCAGAAAGGGAGCATCACCCCAAGTGAGACAGTATTAACACCAAGGATGTAAGCTGAATTATAAGTGCGAATGGCCGTGCTCTACATGAAACAAAAACATTTAAAATTGGATCAAAAAATAAAACCCAAATCTATGCTGTGTAGAAGTACACACCTAAAATAAAGTGTTTCTAAAGTTTTGTGGGGGTTTTTTAATGGCCAAGTAGACAAATACAAACAAAGAAGCAAGGTAGAATTTAGTCTCAAAACATTAAAAAGACAAAGAAAGAAACATAAATTTCAAGGCTAAAATTCACAATAAAGATAACACGGTTAAGAATATCTGCAAAACAGCATGGAGCGACACAATGGAAAATGGAAAATGTGACGAAAAAATGGAAACCAAAGGATATACAAAAAGAAATAGGCTGATTAATAATAAACATATTTATACTAGCTCAACTCAGTATATGGTAGGTCAAGTAGACATAGAAGATCTAAAACAAATGATAACCAAGATAGATCATAAAGATAAAAATATTAACTCTATATTACAATTAGAAACACAATGACCTCTTTTCACATGCACATGAAACACCCCTGAAAATTGACCACATATTACAAAATCACAATAAGTTCCAAAAAGCAGAAATGGTACAGAAATAATTCTCTTACTATAATGCAGTAAAACTAAAAAATAAAAAAGAATTAAATATTTAACTCAGAAATAGAAGGAAAAAAGTAATAGAAGAAAAGTAGATGAAACTGGTATTAATAGTGTATGAGTGGTAGGAGTGCAAAATGGTATAACCCGTAAAATGTGTCTGGCACTATTTTCCTAAATTACAGATGTCCTTTGCACCAGCAATATACATCGCAGAAAATTAATCTAAAGATATAACTGGTAACGTATAAAATGATATAAGTATCAGATTAGTTATTATGGCAAATGTGGAAGACTGGAAACAATCCAATGCCAATCAACCAGGAACCAGTGGAATAAAACCTGATCGAGGGCTGCCTGGGTGGCTCAGAGGGTTAAGCCTCTGCCTTCGGCTCAGGTCATGATCTCAGGGTCCTGGGATCAAGCCCCACATCGGGCTCTCTGCTCAGCAGGGAGCTTGCTTCCCCCTCTTCCTCTGCCTGCTTCTCTACCTACTTGTGATCTCTTTCTCTCTGTTAAATAAATAAGTAAAATCTTTAAAAAAAAAATAAAATAAAGCCTGATCGATCCACAAAATCAAAGACTATGAAACCATGGAAAAAGAATGCTCTAAACTCCATAACATGTTGTTAAGTGAAAAAAAGCAAGACCAAGGACAGTACTTAAAATATTCTATACTTTAATTCTAGAATTAGGATTAGTATATATACATATATTTCTTAGACATATATGTGTATATATGTATATTTATATGTACATACACATACACACATAAGTGATACTCATATTATTAAACACATATAGATGTTATATGTGCATATATACAAAAACACCTATATATAAAAGTATATCAGAGAACAGAGTGAAAAGGTCAGGGATGAGAGATCAATCTCTTTGAGTATGCCTTTTTAAATGTAGTTTGGCTTTGAAACATGTATTTGTTTTATATATCAAAAATAAAATTAAATCAAATGGGAAACAGGAACTTACTTCCACTACCCCATCTGCTCCCATCCTACTCCCTGAAATTTCAATCCGGGCCATATTTCCTAATGATTTTAGGATAAGGAGGTAGAAAAGATAGTACCTTTTAGGTGTCCAAAAATTTAAGCTATTAGTATTGTACCAGAGTAAGATTTTTACCTAGTTCCTGACTTTTTAGCAATCCTTGATTATTCATTAACCATTATTTAAGTCCCTATCAAGTCCCTTGAGAATCTCACATGTTTAAATAAAAAATAACAGTTAATTTTAAACTAGGTAGTAAAAAATATAATGAGATTTTTATTTTAGAATTATCACACTGCTAACAGTATAGAAGTAAGTTCTTCCTTTCAGTAGGAAGAAGAGGGAAGTTGGGTAGTAAAAAGTGAAAGCATGAACAGAACACTTTCACAAAATTTGACAGCAAAGGGTAAGAGAGATGAGGCAATGGTAGAAGTAAATGGCAAAAGGAACTGTTTGACAAATGACAGGTGATAAAAGATAAAGTATCAAAGGAGACTGACAATTATATTTATAGAAAATAGAAGGGCTGGCCTTAAGAATACATTCTCATTGCTGAATTATATGGATTATAAAGTATGAGGGTGGAAACAGATATAGATAAATACAGATATACAGATGGAGAGATGTAAAAGATTAGGGAGATTCAAACTGATGAATTCTTTCTTTCATGTGGTGGTTGCCTTATTTAAAAAAGGAAAGGTTAAGACAAGTGGTGTGGTAAGCAAGGAAAGGAGTGATGACAGGGATTTTTAGGAAACAGTTATGGCAGTTGCTAAGTGCAGAAAGCATAGAATAAATCCATAAAAATATGATGGCACCGAACCAGGGTATCATATTCTCCAGTAGAGCTCAGATCACCACTGGTTAGAAAAAAAGGAAGAGATAAGTGAATATACTAATTTAAGGAGCCACTGACAACTAGCCATTTGCCACTTGTGGGAGCATATTTCCTTTATATATATTAAAAATAGTCTTATTTCCTTCATGCACCTGGAAAAAAAGATTAAATAAGTATGGCATATGTAAAATTAAAAAATTAGTTAGAGTGGCCTATTCTTGAAAAGGAATAAATGAAACAAAATGTAATCATGAGAAATAAATGTCAATAAATTCAAATTCCCTTGTTCTTACCAATTCGAGTGATTTTATTATGTGAGAGTTCAAGATTTTGGATATTAGTGCAACCAGCCAAACCATGAAAAGAAGTCAGTTGATTTTTATTAAGAAGAACAACACAAAGATTTTCCAAATTTTCACAATTGATAGTCTCAATATGGTTTTCCTAAAACAAAGAACAAATGTAATTAGTTTTAGTTCAATGGCTTATTAATGGAACATTTAAAGCTTACAAAAAGAAGGATGAGATATGATCTCCAAGTAAATAGCCGAATCTCTGGCTTTTAAGACAAACATGCAGAATGTTATACTATCTAGATGAAAATATTAATTATCTAATAAATAAGTAACTGATGTTATATTTATTAATCCTTGAAAATACAGAAAATATAGAGGATCATGACAAAATATTTCAAACAATCTAAATGAACAAAAATTAACACGAGGTCCTTTAAAACTGTTAAAGAAACCAAATATTGAAAGAGTTGAAATCCCCCTACTTCCCCCTCCTCCATCCCTTTTGCTCCCTTCCTCTCCAAAGAACACCGATATTGTGAATTAGGTATGTAGCTCATGTATAGGTTTATACTTTTACTACACATACATATCTCTGCAATACATAATATTGGTTTCAGTGTCAAGATCATGTGTCTAGGATGTAACAGCAATTATATTTTTTAAGACCTCAGAAAAATATATGGGCTTTTAAGACTCTTAAGTGTGTAGTCCCACAGCATCCCTCTCAAAAATATTTATAAGCATAGCCTTTGTCTAATAGAGGGAACTTAATAAGAAAAATGAGAAATCCACAAAGTTTTCAAAGAAAATCACATTGGTGGAAGCACTGTGTGAACTCAGAAGAATATAAGTCAAATGAAAAGAAGTTTCTAGCCTACACCCCACACCTCATCTTCTATGGGAAAGAAACAGGCTCAGGAAAACTCTCAGCAGCAAATAGCACGTCTTATGGAAAAAGAAGTATGCCTTGAGAATGTCAAAACCCCAGAGGGCAGAACCAGAGGTCATAGAAAACCAAGTCCTTATTAAGGAAATAATAATATATACTCAGCGATGGAATAGAGACACTGTGGGCTTCTTATTTTCTTTCATTTTGAATAGGAATAGTTATTGTAATTAATCAAACCTATCTCACCACTGTATGTGAGTGTGGGGGGCGAACAGGAGGAGAGAAGATATTTTTCATTGTACCTCACAGATCTCTGAGTTGAAAGAGCTCTACCTGAGCAGATCATCTCCACTTGGATCTGATTTAGATGAGATAATTTTGTGCTTCAAGTCTAAGTCTGATGCCACAAGATGATGAGACTTAGGGATCTCTGGGACATGAGTGTATTTTGAATGTAGGAAGGATGTGACTCCTTAGCAGCCAGAGGATAGACTGTGGTAGACTGTTACTTTGCCCCAATAAACCTCACAACCCAACATTCACAAGTCCAACCAGCTCCCCTCCCATACAAATTCAGGTTTGGCCAATAGAACATTAGCTAGCATGATGCCGGCAGATGCTTGATAAACACCTGCATATTGGAGCTTGTCTTTTGGAATGCTCACTCTTGGGACTGGGCCACTCTGTAGAGAAGCCCCAAAATGGAAGAGACAGAGACACAGACACAGAGAAGGAAAGAGAGAGAAGGAAAGAAAAAGATTGAAATTCTAACCTCCCAAGGCACCAGACAAGGCATTTTGGACATTCCAGCCCCCACTCCAAATTACATAAAAGACCCAGGCAACAACACACAAATCAGAAGAAATACCCAGACAAGCCTGGCCTCAATTCATGGCTGATCCACAGAAGCATGAGCAAATAAAATGGTGGTCGTTTTAATTTACTAAGTAATGTAATTTGTCATACAGCAAAAAGTAACAAAAACAAAAACTACATCATCTGCAAATAAAGATAAGTGATTTCCAGGCCATACTTCCTAATCATCTTTCCTCAATTGTTCTCACAAATGTTGTTTGATCCTTGATATCTTTAGAACCTAGGTTACAGGTTATTATTTATAGAGTAACTATTTCTTCAAAATTGTCATTGCTGAAATATAAACATAAATCCATTTTCTATTTTATTATAAGATAAATAATGAGGAGAACAGAGGACATACCTGGGCATCAATATGCTTCAGTTTTTTGCAGTTACTCAAGCTGTGCAAAGAAATTAATCCACAGCGTCGAAGAGACAGAAACTGAAGATTTGGACATTCTTCTAGAGTGGAGAGACTACAACCTGGCAAATCTTGAAATGTAACTGTTGTAACCTAGAGAATTCAAGAAAATTGAAGTCTATAACATTATCTAACAATAATGAATATAAACTATATCAGCCTTGCAAAATTTCTTTTTAAAAATTCATCAAGGGATGCCTCGGTGGCTCAGTTGGTTAAGCGTATGCCTTTGGCTCAGTTCATGATCCCAGCATCCTGGGACGGAGTCCCGCATCAGGCTCCTTGCTCAGGGAGGAGCCTGCTTCTCCCTCTCCCTCTGCCTGCCACTCCACTTGTTACTGCTCTCTCTCGGTGTCAAATAAATAAATAAAATCTTTTAAAAAAAGTCATCAAAAAAACTAATGATATCTATTAAAATTGCATTTGTTAACAATTCACTTTCAATTAAGCTATCTAATTCTACTTTGTTCCTCACATAGAAAGGCAAAATAATGCAATTATCCATGACCAATTCAAGTTCAAAAGTCATATGCACAGAAGCAATAATATAATCATCTATTAGCTCAATAACTGATTTTTCACCTACTTCACTTTCTGTGTGAATTATTTTGGCACTATTTTCAAGATTGTACTACACAAATGCTTAAGATCTGTGTTTGACAGTATCCTAGGGATACCTGAATAGTAATAGTAACAGGAGCCACAATACATCAGGGGATAGATTCTGTGTCCAACATGCCATGATTCAATTAAAATGGCTCAACTACCTTCCAAAAACAAAGAAAGTTTCAGGAATTATAGAACCTGCAATAAATAGGACCATGAAATAATAACTAAACCATGTAATAAAAAATAGCTTTCTATTACAAGTCCACTGGTATGAAACATTCCTTACTGTTGAATAATGTAATATACCCAGAGCATATAGAATCTGTGGTATAAAATAGCATGAATGGTATTTTTTTCTGTATTTTCAAACATTTTGAAGACCACACTATGAGATTCCTTATTATTGAAATATCACCCTGGACTCAATAATTCACAAAGCTTTTTTCTTACAGAATTTTTCTACCATTTTGGTTTTAGTCTTTTAACTAAAGAAAATTTAGTATCAAAGAATGTACTCAACTTTATGGTATATATACCACTTATAGTTGCACAGGAATATGTCAGATAACAGGAATATCTTTGGATTACCGAAAAGCACTCTACTTATTAAACTCAAGAACTCTCAAATAAAGAAAATGGCAGAGAAATAAATATAGTGTATTGGTTCTTCACTATAATTAAGTCCATGCACTGAAATAACTATATATATTAAATCATTTATAGTAAGAATTATTTCATATTGTCATATCAAAAATCCGAAGGCCAGGTTTCCCATGTACTGAAAAACAATTTTAATAGTATTAGCTTTATAGGAAGAGTCTAATATATATCATACTGAAACAGAAATTTAAAAAATGTTCTATTGTAATTGAAAGCATTATTGCTTCAGAAAAAGCTTAAAAAAAGTATGAGACTCTTAAGTATAGTAACCCCTCCTCATCCGGAACATTTCCTGTGCATTAAATTAAACTAAAAGTTTTAAATTTACATATTTATGTAAGTGAATGGGAAGACCATATGTTCGTGGAGATATAAAGAAGGGATTAAGTCCACTCCTTGCTTTGAGTAGCAAAAGTTATAAATAATATTTGTCAAACTTCAGGTGAATAAGTTTCTCATTTCATAATTATTTCAGGAATTTCTGTTATTCATAGTCTAAAATAACTTTTGAACAAATTTATATTTTATGGTTTTTCAGAAAGAAAAATATCCATCCATTTGTGTCAAGAAAACCGCTGTGTATTACCCATTTAATTTGTCCACAAAGAGAACCTATAAATTCTCTAACTGGGGAGTTAGCCGTATACTAACAAGTGAACACACTATTTAGAACTAAGCACTTAAAAACCAAAAACTCCAAAACTGTAGCTTTATAGTAACAAATGCTTCTCAACATTCTTATTTATATTATCCTGCCTGACATAATCATATGCTGCTTAAAATCACCTACGGAAATGGTTAGAATCTTGTTTTTACAGTGGTAATTTCTCTAGTTAGTTTAATTATAGTACAGGAGTGACAACTGCTGCAGTGTCTTTATTAATGGTATCTACTTTTGAATATAAGGTATTTCATAATATTTCCTCCTCCCTCTTATGGGAGATTTTTTAAATTTCCTTATGATTCAATAATTTATTATCTATCCTACCCTAGGTTTTTCCAAACATATGAGATCAAAATAAATTTTTACATTAATCATTTGATACATGCATGACAATAATCATATAAATAACTGCTCTATGCTCCAAATATTAAGGTCAATATAGAATTAGTACTCACAGGTGTTCATCACTGCATGGTCTGCTTGAAAAAGAACAACTGGAGCATAGTAGATGTTCACTAAATGTTTTAGAAATAAATGAATAATAAACTGCCCTATGGCAAAACTAAAATATAGCATTCATAGTTTCTTTTCTTAAAAAAGGGTATTATAAAGATATTTCAAAAACTAATATTTTCAGGTTCTTGTAACTTGAAAATGAACTGTTCTACCTATAGAACTTACGACTCATTCATTATATTTTAATAAAAGATAACAAAATCAATTTATTACTTAATCATCTATATTTCCCTAAATCCTTGACAGATCATGATACATAAAATAGCTATGTAATTTTAGAGATTTCACTTTCAATTATTCTTGAGTTCAATGCAAGAAGTGTCAGTCATTTATGGTAGACTGTAATTACAAAAATAGTGAAAGCAGTGACTCTTGGTTTTGCTTTTGGCAGAACATCTGTTCAGTGATAAAATTTTAAATCTCCTCAATCTAAAGAAATAATATTTTAAAAATCAGCTGCAAAGAGACTGAATCTGAGGTATGATTACCAGATTAAATGAAGCAGAATCTAACTTCTAGTAGCTCATGCACCGTTACGACACCAGTTTATTAGAATTTGCCTTGTATAAGATGTGAGACATTCTGATCTAAAAGTTAATCAACAGCTAAAATGTTATCCTTCATGCCATGTTATAAACCCATATAAAAAAAATCCTTAAATTCTGTACCCTCTTTTTATGATTATTTAAACCAAGTTATCACTAGTAGCAAGATACCAAAAAGAAAAATGAATTAGTTAGAACACTAAAACTAGAAAAAATATATACATTAGTTGTCAATAATCTCTGCTTAAGATCCAAGTTTGACAATGACTATTATATATACTAGGAGCCCTAGACTATATTCTTTGTATCTGTTATTTTAAAATTCAACAATCCTATCCAATAGATAATGCTCTTCCCAGTTTATAGAAGACAAAACTCAAAAAGGCTCAAAAAGGTCAAGCACCTTGCCCAAGGTGACACAACCAGTAAATGGCAGAAATAAAATCAGGACCCTAACCTTACGCGATACAGGGCTTATTAGTTATACTCAAATTGAATTGACTCAAACAATTTTACATTAATTTCCTTTTTAATCAATATACTCTATCTAAATGGTGAAGCTAGCGGTAATATGGAGATAAGATCAACATTCAGTCGGACTTATTTATTCATCCACTTGTCCATCTTCCCACTCATCCACCCCACAGTCAAGTAATGAAAACCACTATTGTCTGACAAATCGTAAAGAAGTATAGACAAGAGGCAGACCAGATTCCATGTGCTGAAGGCTGAAAGTGAGAGATTAATATAAGCAAAATGAATTCATCACTGGGTGAAATTCTAGAGGAGTACACTTTTTCCTTCTAAAGGTCTTCTCTAGAAGGACCTTCCAAAGATGGCAGTGGGTGATCAAGGTAAGGATAAAGATGTGAAGCTAAGAGATTAGAAAATCAAAGTAAGAGAGTCATGGGTCAGTAGCAGTAGTGAATAAAGACACCACTATAAACCATCTCCCAGGGTCATTACAAGATGGCATTTTATAACACTTCCACGTTTATAGACACATTCATAAATATTTTTCAACTTTATACTGTATACTTGATGCTTCAAAGAAAAATTAACTGTTGGAAATAGTTGCTTGAGCAGTAGTCAGAGGATTACAGTGTCTTTTACAACACTTCTAATCATATTAATCCATGGGCCAGCACCAACAGCATCATCCAGGAGCACTGCAAAAATGCAGAACATTGGGGTGCCTGGGTGGCTCCGTTAAGCCTCTGCCTTTGACTCAGGTCATGATCTCAGGGTCCTGGGATAGAGCCCCACATCGAGCCCCACATTGAGCCTGGCATCGAGCCCCCCCCATGGGGCTCCGTGCTCAGTGGGGAATCTGCTTCTCCCTCTCCCCCTGTTCATTCTCTTTCTTTCTCTCTCGCAAATATAAAATCTTTTAAAAAATGCAGAACATTGAGACTGATCACCAGACCCAATGAATTAGAATTAGCAGTTTAACAAATTCCCAGGTGAATTGTATACACATTACAGTTTGCGAGGTCTTGCTCTAAGAAGCAAAAGGAGTAATCCCAACTTTATGTATATTGACAAGAGTTTCACAAAAGGAACAGAGTGGATAGAAGAAACACCAAGGAGACAGGTTCACACATCTTAACTTCCTCAGTTCTCTTCTCATTTAACAGAGTGGAGACCCACAATAAAAGAGAAGAGCACACCTGTTTTACTAATTTAGTTTACTTTAGAAACAAGTACACCATAAGCATGAAGCTGTCACTTATGCCTAGCTCAAACAGATATAGGAACAGGTATAGGAAATTACCCAAAATAAAAGTTAGTAGCTAATGTTACCAATTCAGAAAGCCTGCACCAACATCTTAGGGAAAGTAGAAAAAGAATGATTCCAGAGATAACGTACCCAAAGAAAATAATTAATAGAAGAGCTAATGAGAGATTCTACATGTAGCTCTACAGATCTGATGGATATGAAAGCACATTGCCTAGGAAATAGAGGAACTTCAAAGTAGTTCTTGTTCCTTATGACTGCTTTTACACACCCCAGAGATTTATTTAAAGCCCATTATCTGGGCGCCTGGGTGGCTCCGTGGGTTAAAGCCTCTGCCTTCCGCTCAGGTCATGATCTCAGGGTCCTGGGATCAAGCCCTCATCAGGATCTCTGCTCAGCGGGGAGCCTGTTTCCCCCTTTCTCTCTGCCTGCCTCTCTGCCTACTTGTGATCTCTCTCTGTCAAATAAATAAATAAAATCTTAAAAAAAAAAAAGCCCACTATCTTCTTATCCTTTTAAAGAATACCCTGAATTCTTATTTACAGCAATTATCAAAATACATAGTAATGTATTTATTGGTATATTTATTTGTTTAAAGCCTTTTTGTATACCAGAGTCAGCTCCATAATGTCAACGACTGGGGTTTCTTTCTGTCCCTTTAGTCCAACAATAAATATTGATCCATCATATTGGACAGATAAATGTTTGCTGAGTGAATAAATAAAAAAATTCATATATATTATCATGAATGTTTCTTTTCCTAGGCATCCGTCTATATCAAAAAACTAAATACATTTTATTGAATACATTTCAGTTTCAGGCCCTAGATAAAATACATGTATTTTAATCGTAAGTCCTTTCTAGTCTACTATTTGAAATATTCTTTCCTGGTTTTCTATACATTTGTTAGTTTCTGTCTTTTTTTTTTTTTAAAGATTTATTTATTTATTTATTTGACAGAGGAGAGAGATCACAAGTAGGCAGAGAGGCAGGCAGAGAGAGAAGGGGAAACAGGCTCCCCGCTGAGCAGAGAGCCCGATGCAGGGCTCGATCCCAGGACCCTGAGATCATGACTCGAGCCGAAGGCAGAGGCTTTAACCCACTGAGCCACCCAGGCGCCCCAGTTTCTGTCTTTTTTTTAATATTTTATTTATTTGAGAGAAAGAGAGAGCATGCACATGAGCACACATGAATGGGGGGAGGGGCAACAGGAGAGGGACAAGCAGACTCCCTGCTCAGCAGGGAGTCCAATGCAGGACTCAATCACAGGGTCCTGGGATCATGACCTGAGCCTAAGACAGACGCTTAACCAACTGAGTCACCCAGGCACCCATTAGTTTTTGTCTTAATTTTGGTTGAAAATACGGACTTTATAAACATAGAAAATTCACAGCGGTTGGTGATGATTATTTAAATTTCAGGCATATATGCACTGTGTTTATATAACACATGACTAAATATGTTTCCATATAGAAATTCCAGAGTCTTCTATCATAAGCCCTTCTTTCACAGCCCTTGTCTTTCACAGCCCTTGTCAGGTACAGAGAAATCCACTTCATTCCAAAAGGAGCCAGTAGGTGGTGGTGTGCCCAAGACTATAGCAAACTAACTGAATGTCGATTTTGGAATTTTCAACTCTAATTCAACACTAAATTCCCAGATCCCTCCACTCTTAGTAGCTTAATAATGGCTACAGGACCCTTGAACATGGCTTCAAGATATAAATCAAAGCTTTTTGTAGTGCTACACTGAGGGAGAAGATGCCTTGAAGAATTTTAATCAAGAAGATCTTCTAAATACATCCCCTCTCAAATGGGTCAATATTTCATTACCAATTTCACCAATTAAGAGACAAAATTCTTGGATACAATGTCTTCTGCTGATATTTTTAAAGTTACATTTTAGAGAATCAATTGTAATTAAATATGAAAAAGTATTATAAAGTTATAAAATACCTGCTGTAAAGTATTCCAAGGGCCACATCGAAGAATTTCTAGTGTATTCAAAGGGGGCATCATGTTGGCTGGGCATTTTACAGGTCTCTTCATCCTGACAATTTTTTTTTGTTGGTTTTGCTTGAAAATTTCAAACCAAGGTTTAAATGATTTTATCCAAGCTATCCTCTTTTCTTCAATAGAAGATAGAAGTGTTGGCTTTGGTAAAGAACAGGTCACAATACTTTCACATTCAGCTCTATTTTCATGACATTCTTCCGGGATTTCTTTAAGTTGAGACTTAAGAGAATTTACTTCTTTAAAAATTAAGGAGTTTTTTGCATTATAGCTACCCAAGTCTTCACAAAGAGCATTTCTACCAAAAATATAATCTTGCTCATTTATTTTGCCTTCTATATTTATCATGGAATCACTGCTGTTAAAAATCACATCCCTATTCAGAGTATTGCCTTTTGGGATCTCCTCAGTTTCTTTGTATTTTAAATAAACTTCTTTTTCTTGTATTACTATATTTTCCCCTACAACTTCAGAATTTTCTAATTTTAGTGCTTGTTGCTTCATTGAAACCTCTGAAATATTATTCTCTTCATATAATGTTCCATTCTGTTCTGATAGCTCTTCTTTTTCTACTTTTTGTATCTTATTCTGTTGATTATCTTTGATTATTTTCCATGCTTCATTGTTTTTCACCTTGTTAGTTTCTTGATTATGTCCTAATATTTTTTGGGTGTCTTGTCTCATATTCTCATTTAGGGCAGCTTTCATATTTTCCCCTTTTTGTATTTGAGGCTTTAATTCTTGCAGCTGAAACTGCTCTTCCACCTTTTCTTTCAGATCTGGGTTTTCCAATTCAGTTTTTTTGTCTATATTTTCACATTTTCTTTCTTCCTTGACAATTTTTTCAGGACATTGTTGTTTTGACAGGTTTTCATTTTTTACTTTAAATTCTGCCAAAATTGCCTGGTTTATAATAGGATCTTTCGATTGCACTTGTATTGACTCTTTTAATACAAGCTGTCTACCTACACTCTCTGTCCTATTTGATTTTTCAAGTAGCCAGAGGGGAACATCTTCCCATTTCTTTGACTTTTCATCCCCTACCTTTTTGGCTATATCATCCTTATTCCTTGATGTATCTTCAATACTCAAATGTTTGATATTATAGTCATCTTTCTTTAATGTTCTACTTATTATTAGCTGTTTGCTTGCATCTTCTCTTAATCTTAATTTTTCCTTGTTTTGTAGTTGCTCTTTTTCTCTTCTCATGATGTTCTTTTTTTCTTCATATTCTTTTTCTCTCCTTCTCCTTTCCTCCTGCTTCTGCTTTCTTAGCTCTTCTTCTATCTTTTGCTCCTCATCCAATCTTACTCGTTTTTCTTCTTCCATCTGCCGTATTTTTGCTTCCTTTTCTTTCCACTCTTGTGCTTTCCTTTTCTTACTTTCTATTTGTTCTTTTATGATGGGGTTATATTTTCGGTAGGCCACAAAGGCTTTATATTTAGCCTGAATTGTTACAGCTGCGTTATGCCGCAGTTTTAACAAACGCATTTTTTCTTTTTCTTGTAGATCTTTAAATCTTGTTCTTTCTTCTTCCATTTGTAAATGCAAGCTTTTAATAAACTCCTAAAGTAGAGTAAGATAAATAGTAGTCAGCATAGACTAAATATATTATTAAAATATAGGCTGAAAACAAATAGTAAAATTGAAATCATAATGAAGTTGCTATAAAATTCACTTTTTTAAAAGAACTAAAGCCATTTATTTCAAAGGGTATTAATCTTTTAAAATACTTGGGAGTTTTGATCATATTAGTAAGCTGATATTCTAATATTAAAGCTATACTAAGCCACTCAGATATAAATTGAGGAATTCCTTGAAGATAGAAAGCATATGAAAACAATGACACAGAGATAAAGCAAGAGAAACCACAAGCCAAAATGTGTGTAGGAGAAGAGGATTTCAAACTTTCTGAGATGGGAGGTCTGATAAAGGAGACTCCCAGAGCTAGCACAGACTATAGAAGCAGGGGACTATTGGGTGAGATTGTGGTACCAGGAAGGCAAGGTAGAACATATATATAAGCAATATGAAGAACTAGCCCAGTCACACATTTTATCCTTTCTCAACTATGGAGAAAGCTGATAAGCACATATTGCATTAAATGAAATCTTTTGGAGTTAGGTGAGAAAAATGTCATTGTCACTACAGTCCTAAAACAAAAGTAAACAAATCAACAAAATTCAGCAAATATTTGAGGAAAACTAACATAAAGGATGTGAGGCAATCAAAATAGTTCAATAAATAGAAGGAAGAACTAGTTTCTGAGAAAGGAGAGCTATTAAACTAAATAAAAATTTACAAAAATTTTTTAGGAAAAACATGTTTAGATAAGAATAACTTTGCATAAAAAATGAAAATGCAAGTGCTCAAATAAAAAATATGACTCACTCAAACAAAAAATCAAAATACAATGGCTTAAATAGGTGTTGGCTAAATAAAAACTTCCAAATTAGACACTTCCCTGGAACAACATACAAAATAACAAAGACATGAAATCTATGACAAAAGACTTTTGGGTATAAAGGGGATGAACACAGAAACTCCAATATGACTAGTAGGAGTTACAGCTAAAGATCCAAGAAAAATTGAAGGGAAAAAAATTATAGAAAAATGTTTTCAAGGGCACCTGGGTGGCTCAGTAGGTTCAGTGTCTGACTCTTGATTTAGGCTCAGGTCATGATCTCAGGATCCTGTGACTGAGCCCTATGATGGGCTCTGCACTCAGCGGGGAGTCTGCTTCAGAATTCCCTCTCTCCCTCTGCCCTACTCCCACTCTGGTGCTCTCTCTCTCTCTCTTTCTAAAATAAATAAATACATCTTAAAAAAAAAAAGTAATAAAAAAAAGAAAAATGTTTTCTAAACCAAAAAGGTCATAAGATAAAAAGTGGAGTTATATTTTCATGCATACACATAGACAAACACACTGATACACTCACATGGATGCTAGCAATATTTCAGAACCCTAAGGAATTAAGCTCCATGAAGGCAGCATTTTCCATTCTATCCACTGCTATACCTTGACCACCCAGAAGTGACTGGCACGAAATAAGATATCAGTGAATATGTGTGGATAAATGTAAAATGTAAAAAATCCAAAGGCTTCAAAAGAATGTAAGGGATGAGTATCAAATTTACAATGATAACAGGCAAAAATATACAATATGCAATAGAGTTATATCTTTAAATTGTTAAAACCAAATGGTAATAAAACTGGGTGCTAAATGCCAGGAAACTAATTGTTTGGTTGTTAAAGCAAAATAAAAATATTTTCAAGTGTACAAAGACAGAAAATTTGCTATACAAAAATGTTTGCAACAAATATTTAGGCATACAGGAAATGAAAACTGAGACCAGAAATCAGGGGATGACTCAGGATTCAAAGAACACTAATGATCAAAGAAACCATTAACACTTAACACTTAAATCGTTTTGTTCTATTATCTTCTTTCCATCATTTCACTTAAGCCAGCTAGTTGGTCCTTTTAGATAATGTGCCTTTTTGCTCCAGCAGCTCTTATAACTTCTCCCCCCTTGTTTTGAATTTCAATCATTATACTATTAAATTCCCAGGTGTGATTTTCTCTGTATTGATTCTGTTTGGAGATCATTAATCAACTTTGAGTGTTCAGACTGATTTTCTTTTAAACTATTTCAACTATTATCTCTTTACCCATTGTTTCTACTTCATTCTCTTTCTCCTTTCCTTCCAAGACCACTATTATACACATTTTATCTTTTCACTATATATCACATATTTCTTATACTCTCTTCTGCTTTCCAATTTTTCGTCCTCTCTGTGCTTTAATTTGGATATTTTCTATTGATCTTGCTTGTTTCACTAATGCTCTCATCAAACAGATGCATTAAATTTTTAATTTTATATGCTGAACTTTTCAACTCTATAATGTACATTTGCTACTTCATTGTAGATTCTAGTTCTCTTTTCCTATCACCTCTCTGTTTAGCATTTTGCTATTGTATGATAGTTATAAGTATTTTAATGGCTCTCCTAACTCCAACATTTGGGTTACCTGTAGGTAAGCTACTATTGCCTTTTTTTTTTCTTTTCCCTTGCCATTCATCTGAACTGTCTGTTCACATGCCTAACCAACATTTTAAATATGAACAGTAGAGAAAATCATATTACAATATATGACATTATTAAATCAATAGACTGTATCCATTAAACTTACACAGTATAAATGTCAAACATATTTTTTTTTTAAAGATAGGTAGTAAACCTTTTTCTTGAAAGAAAGACTAAGATAGTATGGTTAGCCAGATATCAGGATTTAAGAAATTTTATCTACTTCATGCTTATACTTAAAATTTTACATAAAATCTTTGAGGTAAATAAACTTATAACTTAATAAATGTGTCATCAGAATGATCTTAAATTCAAAGGCGTTATTTAACACATTCAATTGTGTTCAAGAAATGATTTAACCTTTTATAACCATCTTCAATCATAATAAAATATTTATAATAGTATGCTTCCTCAAACCTTAAAAAAATTGTAGAATTATAATCTTATATAGACATGTTCATTCACTAAACTAGTTTATTTTAATTTTTAGGACATTATATTTCAGGGAGAATTTCTGATGATTAAGGAATATTTAAAGCTTTAGTAAATTAAATCCTATACCAGCTAGGCAATATTACTTTAATATGTCCACTTAGAATATAATAATCTATTTCAAATGAAGAATGATTATTGTAAAAATTAAAAACAAGAAATAGTTACCTCATGCTCTTTAAATTTCTCTTTCCACATTTTCTCTTCTTTATGGAGTTCATCATTCATCTTGTCCTGTTCTTGCTAAACATATGATAATACTAAGATATGTTCAAATATCAAAAAATATTATGTTCATTATATTCAATTCTGACAACCGATATTTATAAATAATAGTTAACAATAAAAACTCACCCAATGATACTCTGTTATTAGTACGGGGATAACAACTTTAATCTCAACCTAAAGTATCACATAAACGATATCTAGGGTTCCCATTTTGACCACATAAAGATGTTTGTAACCTGGGAAAGTTGTTTTATTTATCTGAGTATGTTTATTCACATAATAAAATGCTTTGGCTAGATATGCTCTTGGGTAATGCAAAGCTTACAAATAATAATGTTTGCAATATGAATTTTGCATTACAATTTTTTCTCTCCACACCAACCCATTTAATTCACATAATCCATCACTTCAGTGGATAATGATTTTCTTGATTAGCACCTATTTTGTTAAGGCTGTAGACAAGAATAGACAAGATCAGTAAAATAGAATCCCTTTCCTCTAAAGTTTTACCTTTAATATGGGAACACTATTGTAAGTTCACATAGTACTTCAAATTTAGCAGAATAAATTTATCACAAGAGAAGACTATAAAGGATCACAGTAGAAATAGGCACTATAATTAGAAGATCATGAAAAGTTTCATATAGAAGATTGTATTTGAAGGCATTTATTAAATGTTTTCCAACTAGGAAAATGTAGCTCTGTTTTTAGGAAAATTAAAAGGTTACATTAAAGACAAAAAGCCAAGGAGTCACTAAAGAGATCAAAGAGATAGGTATTAGAGAAGTCCATGTAA
Organism: Potos flavus; assembly: GCA_028534135.1. Taxonomy (NCBI): domain Eukaryota; kingdom Metazoa; phylum Chordata; class Mammalia; order Carnivora; family Procyonidae; genus Potos; species Potos flavus. The sequence continues at coordinate 29,810,832 of CM052897.1, forward strand.
GAAGCAAGGAGGGCTTTGATGGGCGTGAGAACAGATACAAAGACAATGTAAACATGAAATTGCTACAAACTGCCAAGTGCCTGGAAATAAAGGAACTGGGAATCTTTCTTTGGACATAATCTTATACAATGAGAATTAAGCAGAGAAATAACTTTAAAAAGTCCTTCTGGCAGCACTATGGTGATGGGTTTGTGGAATACAAGACTAAAAGTACAGAGATAATTAGCGAATTTAGTGACTATGCCAAGCTAGACATTAGGACACCCTGGACTACAGAGTAACAGCAGATAGGTGGGTAAATAAGAAGATGGACAATATAAATATTAGAGGGAAGAGGATAATAAAGAGAAGGAAGAGCCAAAGATGGTCTTTATCTTTCTAGCTTAGACTATGATGACAGTGTAGATCATCAAAATGATGTATACCAGAGGAGAAGCACAACAGAGACAATGCCTTCAGTTTTAGACACATTAAGCTCTGAGTGTAAAGTATCTGTAGGAGAGTTATGTAGCTCATTTTTCTTTTTTGTTATAAATATAGATTTGTTTCTGAACAGCTAAATAACAGATTTATGTCTGTCAGCTATGAATGACATTATCAAGAGAGAAAGTATATGAAAAAAAAAGAACAAAGGAAGAAATCCTTGGTAGTACCATATTCAAGAAGGGAGAGAGAGAGACAGAGAAGGCTAACATGGACATAAAGGAGGAATTGCCAAACATGTAAGAAGAGACTCAAGGAGTTGTGATCCCACAAAAGTCAAGGAAGAGAGAAATGGTCAACAATCAAATTTTTACTGGCATAAAATGCTACAGAGGCTAATATAAGAACTGAAAAAGAAACTGAATATGGAAACTTAGAAATCATTGGTTATTTTTGTTGAGAGCAGTTTCATTTGGTGGGGTGGTGGTGATATATACCTCGCAGGTTTAGGTTTCAATGAGAGACAAGGACATAAATATAGCAAAACTACTCTTTAAGAAGCCTTACTATGATAAGTAGAGCCAAAAAGAAGCTAAAATGAGACATACAAACAAAGGTGATCTTGTGATTTTTCTTTTGTTTTATTTCTAGGATGGGAGAAAACTGAACATGCTTATAAACAGTAAGAAAGGAGGAAGTTGATGGGGTGTTTCAGCATACAAGGTAAAAGAAAAAAACAAAAAAGCAGGGGTAAACTGAAAAATATTATAGAGCAGAGCAGGGAAAGCTAACCTTTAGTAGAAGAAATCTTTCCTACTGAGTGTAAAGCAAAGACAAGGAAAAAAGGTAGGGTGAATACAGAGGTTGGTGCAAACTAGATATAGGATTAGGAAGAGGAAATTTGCAATTGATGCAAAAATATAATGTGATCACTTGCCCATAATGAGGAGGGAGAAATTGGGTGAAACTCCTAAGTAAAGAAATTTACAATAGCTTTCTATTTCATTCCCCCAACAGCTAACAAAGGACTCAGAAAGCAACTACTGAAAGTCAGTAAATTATATATTTACAGTACATCGTTATAAAACTATGGCATGGTCCCATTGGAAAAGTTTTAAGGCCCAAGGCATAACAAAGTATACATTTAGGAATTCATTAAAATATTTTAAACTACAAAAAAAATTTTTAAACTACAATCTTATGATGAAGCACAAATTACTTTTAGATCTCTTTCATGTCATTGAACCACATAGCTGAATGCTTTGTCATTGAGGTAGTCAATAAATTTTTTGTTTTAAAACAATTAAAAATGGCAATTTGGGTAAACAGAGTTTAAAAGTCAGATATTTTCTAAATCTGAAAACACCACTAACAATCAACAGCAATGACGCATTTCAGCATAAGACAACAAACACTACTCCTATAATCTAAATTATACTAAAGCCTATCCTGGAGTAAAGTTTCTGACTTTTGGAAATAACCGATTAATCTGGTCTATGTAAAGGAAAGCTAAGGATCCATAGTTCACACTACTAGAAAAAGCCACAGCCAAACTGGGTCTACAGCATAATCACTTTAAATTTATTTTCTATAATCAGGAAATTCAGTGTAGTCAACATGGAGGGCTAGAATACACTGAACTGCCAAAGGGACCACATGTCAACATTCTCTATATGTAACTCTCAAAACTAGTAAGTGTGGTAATATGTAGGTCAATTTTAGTAATGTAAGACAAAGAAGTCGGTCCTGCTTGTTATCTACACATTCTAACGATCCTGATGGCCGTAAAGTAGGGTCCTAAAAATCCACCAGTTTCTCAATATACCACCACCATGACCTAAAGGTATGGATCTCCTAGGGTAGAGTTAGGAGGAAACAGAAACAAAACAACACGAAACTTCACACCAAAAAACTTCTAATCTCAGGAATTAGCTCAATTATGGGAGCAAGGCACAGACCATTACCTACATGAGTGAACTTCTAAAACCAAATATGTTTTATGTAATTGCTCTACATTAGACCACATAGCAAGGACATTTCATGATCAAGAAAATTTTGTTGCCTTCTTGCATGATTAGAAGGGTATGAAAAGCAACGTTAATATCGACCTTTCTAGGACAATCTTTGTAACTTCATTGACCCTAGGGGGCCCCCAAGATCCAAAGCAGCATCTGAAATTTCAATGAATTTTAATAAATGTTTAAATAAATTAAATTAAATTAATGTATATAATCAAATAAATTTAAATAAATTTTTGAATGCAATAAATTTAAGGAAAACTAATCAAGAAGTCCATAGTAAATACTGTTACCACAGTCAATTGCTTCAATTATCAAGAGTCCATTAATCCCATAGAACAGAGCTCAACCCACGCCATAATCTAAAATGATCAGTACTATTCAGAAGTAGTTACTGATTCAAAAAATGTATAAAGAGCCCAGATATCCATTGACTGATGAATGGATAAAGAAGATGAGATATATATACATATATAAAGGAATATTACTCAACCTTCGAAAAGAATGAAATCTTGCCATTTGCAACAACATGGATGGAACTAGAGGGTATTATACTAAGCAAAATAAGTCAATCAGGGAAAGACAAATACCATATGATTTAACTCATATGTGGAATTTAAGAAAAAAACAGGGGAATGAGTATAGGGGAAGGGAAGGAAAAATAAAATAGGATGAAAATAGAGAGAGAGGCAAACCATAAGAGACTCTTACCTATAGGAAACAAATTGCTGGAGGGTAGGTGGGGGGCGGATGGGGTAATTGGGTAATGGGCATTAGCACTGGGTGTTATGCAACTGATGAATCACTAAATTCTACCTCTGAAACTAATAATACAGTGTATGTTAATTAAATTGGATTTAAATTTAACAAATTTAAAAAGAATGTATGAAAAACAAAAACAAAAATTAAAAAAAAATTTACCTTCTGAATATTTTCTAATTTCTTCTTTTCAACTTCAAATTGTTTCATCCAGCAATGTCTCTTTTCTTCTTCTTCTTGAAATTGCTTTTCTTCTCTATCCCTTTGAGCTTTGAGAGTTTCTTTCTCCTGGTCTTCCAGTTCTTTCTGTTTATCTTGCCAAGCCTCAAAAGACTGCCTACATCTTTCTTCCACTTCACAGTATCCAAAATTTATATCAGCATCATCTGTATTCACGAAGAGAAACATTATTATTCTTAAAAGCAAGCCTCTCAAACCTGACCTAACATAGAATATGAAAGTAGTTTTGAAACGAAGAAATAAGATCAATGTATTACCAAAGTGAAAGTGATAATATGCAAAAGAAAAAAGGCATTTTTGAATATACATAAAAATCCTATTGCAGTCATATTCAAGGAAATTCCACTTCAGTTAATAAAGAAATCACATAACTTGCCTTAACTATACCACAAAACTTAATATAAAAACATAATGTGTGTGTGTGTGTGGATGTGTGTGTGCATGCTGCAGTTAAAGGAACATAGTTCAAGGATACTTAAAAATCCAAGCCTGGGGGCACCTAGGTGGCTCAGTCCATTAAGCTTCCGACTCTTGATTTTGGCTTATGTCATGATCTCAGGGTCCTAGGATGAAGCCCCACGTCGGGCTCCCCACTCAGCAGGGAGTCTGCTTCTCTCCCTCTTCCTCTGCCTCTCCCCCTGCTCACTCTCTCCCTCATTCTCTCTCTCTCTAAAATAAATAAATAAATCTAAAAAAAAATATCAAGGCTAGGTATATCTATTTCAGTCAGATACACAGATGGAAAAATTTAAATATATTTAAATCAAGTTAATTTAGGAGGCATAAAAATCTATGAAAATATGAAATTAAGTAAGTATGGTAAAGGCATAATAATTTTCAAATATCATGATTATATTTTTCTAAATGTCAAAAGAAAACTGTCTAAATTTTTTTAAGAGAACTACGGTCAATCACATAAAAATTATCAAAAATATCATTGAGCAATTTAGTGCACCTGGCAAAACATGTTTATCCACAGGCAAATCATGAGGACTAGGCTCTGGAATATAATCAGGACTGCCACAATGGGTTTTATTCCTCAGAAATTCTTCTTTTTCTATTTCAGATAACATCTAAAAGGTTAAAGAATACCAATAATCAAAGAAAAAGTAAAGCAATCATTTTTAACAATATATCAAGCTTTATGTACACATAACTATAACTTTATTTACTTTCAATTTCTCTCAAATACAACCCTACAGCACACTAAAAATCTTATTCCCATGCAAGCAGACTGTATTTTATCCTTCTTATTTTTCAGAATTCTAATCATTCTCTTGTATTTATCCACAATATTCAAATAAACTACTTGAAAATCTGTGGAATGAATAAGTCATGGGAATAAAAGGTAGAGCATTAGGAACATAGTCGATGATATTGTAATAGCTTTGTATGGTGACAGATGGCAGCTACACTTGTGGTGAGCACAGCATGATGCATAGAGGTGTTTTATTACTATGCTGTATACTTGAAGCTAATGTAATATTGTGTGTCAACTACACTCAAATGAAACCAAAAAAAATTGCTTGAAAATCATTTCAAAGTGTTTCTACTAATGTTTGCTTTCTTCCTAATAAATTTCTGTATTTCTTAATGCAGTGATTGCTCACATCTACAAACAGCTAATACATTCAGTATGTTTAAAAAACGGAACTATTCTCCACTTTAACCCGAATTATGCAAAAGTCATAATGTTTATGAATACTTTCCCATAATTAGCCTTCTACCATATTCTAGTTGGAAAGATATGGGATATCTATTTTAATGAAGTAGCAGTATGATAATTCAAAATTAATATTTCAAGTTTGTTACCAAAAAAGAGAGTAAGAGACATATATATAAGCAATTTTCAAATTATGTTAGGGAACAGAGTAGAGTCTGGTAAAATTAGAGATAGTTAGATAAAATAGGAAGTAAAATGAGTCCAAGATGCTGAAACTATAGAAGAAATTTCTCAAATATATTTCTGGAGGTTTTAACCAAAATTGCCAGGCTCTTCCTTACTCTTATTTCTTTAGGAATTTTTATATTTTATCTTTTTTTTTAAACTAACGTAAGATGTCCCACATTAATATTTCCATGGGATATTTAAAGTCTCTGCTGGAACATAGTACATTCCTAAGCAGGGTAATAAACATTATATTCATTGTTTTCCTTGGAGTTTTTAGGGAAAAAATATCACATAATATAGTTCTACTGTTTTATCTACATGCATTTTAAATTCCCAATTACTGATGATTGAAATTACTATTTCTAATATTTTTAAAATTGAAATTTGAATTTTTGTATATTATATGCTAGAGGAAAACATAAAGACAAAAATGATTAAAAATAATTAAATTTTTAAGTTTTACTTGGTGGACTTTATTTTTTTTAAGATTTACTTATTTGAGAGAGAGGGAGAGAGAGAATGCACACATTGTGAGGACGGGCAGAAGGAGAGGGAGAAAGAATCTTTAAGCAGACTTGGTGCTGTCGTGAGGCTTGATCCCACAACCCTGAGATCATGACGTAGGCCAAAACCAAGAGTCACCAAGAGTCAGACGCTTAACGCACTGTGCCACCCAGGTGTCCCTACCACTAAACTTTAAATCAGTGAACTATCACCTTTCATAAGAGGGAAAGGTAAATATCTAACTGTAATATTGAGTACTTTCAGTCAAATAGTGATCAGTTACCTTTATTAACTGTTCCGGATGTTCTTTATGTTCAGTTGATAATTCTATCCTTAAATGCATGTGATTATTAGGAACCATTCCATAACTATAGCCTAGAGAAAGAAAAAATATTGTAACTTTAAATATTAGAGCAGGACAAAGCATGTTTTAATCTCAAACCCCTTTCATTATCCTTTAATCTCAAATTCCATCATAGTATATTCTTGATCAGTGACTCAAAACAATACGAAAATAATGAAAAATAAAGACCAGAGGAAATCTGTAATCTTTGCCCTAAAAATAAAAGTAACAAATTTATAAAGCACTCTCTTTCTAGACTGAAGTCTATTTTCTATGTACACAGTATAATGCTGTGTTTGATACTGCAGTGACACCTTGATTAGAAATCAATAAAGATTCAATAAATCTTGATTAGAAATCAATAAAGATTGCCATAAACTAGCAATATAATCTTGCACAAGATACTAAACACACTTTAATAAAAGTATTGGTTTAAAAGATTATAATGACTAATGTGAATGAAATGAGATTTTATTTCTGATTTTATGAGTTTTTTAAATTTTATTGTCCTTTTATCATCTGTGCAGATGTAATTAATTTTTTTTCCTTTTTCAGCCAATGTGTTCTATCATGGTAATCTCATTAACAGTAAACTATTGTTCACAGATGACTGTTTTACTGATTAACTAACTACTCACACCTATGTTGTCAGACATTACAGATTTTCTTCTTCAACACTTATTCACAGTCTCAGCAGCCTTCTTTCCCATGTGAGGGGCTGATGAAGCAAAAATAACATTCTCTAGATTTCTTTGAAGCTAGGTTTGTGAAGGTGATTAAGGTTCTGCCAATTGATATATTTGCATAAGTATTTCCATAAAAATAATATGTGTGAAGAGAGACAGGAGCGATATTTTCATTTTTCTGGCCCAGATTATGATAGAGGGAGGTTTGCGTTGGAGATAGGAGTGTGTAGTAAAAGATTAAAATCTCCAAATATCTTAATTTTATCAAACAGCAGCTCTTTCTGCAACCCAGTTTAACAACGTATCTGTGTGTGTATACTTTTTTTTAAAGATTTGATTCATTTATTTTACAGAGAGAGAGAGATCACAAGTAGGCAGAGAGGCAGGCAGAGAGAGAGGGAAGCAGGCTCCCTGCTGAGCAGAGAGCCCGATGCGGGGCTCGATCCCGGGACCCAGAGATCATGACCTGAGCCGAAGGCAGAGACTTAACCCACTGAGCCACCCGGGCACCCCTAGTTTTTACACTTTGAATGTTAGGACTAGAGTGTATTTCTTCAATTCTATTAACAATTCTGTTATTCATTGGAATAGCTAGTCTCCAAAGATGTCTCTTTCACACTTCCTGGTATGCATATACTGTTTAGTTTCCTCCCACACAGAACCTGGGCTGACCCTTTGTAACCACCAGGGTATAATAGAAATGATGTTGCATGACTTATGAAACGAGATCATGAGAAGACTTACAAGGTTCCACATTAGTCTATTGGGATTTTGTTCGTGGAACTCCTCAGAATCCAGGTGCCATGCAAGCCATAGAGAGATACTACAGGTAGGTGCCTCCAGCTGCCATCCAGGTGCCCCAGTTGAACTCTCACCCAACAATTAGCATCAATGGACAAGCATTTCAGTGAACCATCTTTGGAACTCCAATCCACTAAAAACTTCAGATGACTGTGTCCCTATTCAATATCCAACTGTGAACGCATACAGAAATCTAAGCAAGAATTACCTAGCAAAGTTCAGTCAACCCACAGAACCATAAGAGATAATAACATATTATTTAAAACCATTCAGTTTGTTTTGCAGCGATAAATAACCAAAATGTCTAACTTCCACCCATAAAAACAAAGACACAAACACCCCCAAAACCTTTCTGGCTAACGCAGCTCAAGTAGCGTCTGTATACAACCGAGAGCCCTAACTAATATATCTACATTCATAAATGAAATTAGCCTCTGGTTTCCTGTGTATGTGTGTGTTATCCTTTGTATTTGAAATATGCAGCTTTTTATAAATGAAATATTATATAATCTGTAGATTTATTTATCCTTGATGGATTGTAAGAATTCAACTGTAAAATCATACTCATTTCTTTTTTCTTTTTTTAATCATACTACTTTCTAATGACTTTTGAGAAGAAAACTTTTTCCACTTTCTTGCCAGATTGTTGATTTAATCATGTTTTCCACTTTTTTCAAACAATTTTGATAATTTGAATTTTCTTGGAAAAATATTCTATTCACTGAGACTATCATACTTATTTGATCAGGATTATACATGAGATCTCATAATCTTCTAAACCACTGTTATAATTATAGTTACATAACCTTTCATTTAACTAATTTTCTATAATTGTGTTTCCTTTTATTTTTTTCTTAATTAGGCTATATAATTTCCAATATATTTATAATATATTTTCACTGTATAAATTTTAGTAAATATACATAAACAAACCATTAATATTCCCTATAACTCAACTACAGATAATCGCTGCCAAAATTTGAAGCATCTACATAGAGTAAGTCTTTACATATCCATTCACCCAGGTGCTCAGGACAAAAATCTTGGAGTCAATTTCCTCTCCTCCTCTCATTCCAATCCATCAGTAAATAATTTTGGTTCTTTTTACCTTAAAAATGGTTTCTAGAGGGGTGGCTGGGTGGTCAATCATTAAGCATCTGCCTTCAGCTCAGGTCATGATCCCACGGTCCTGGAATCAAGCCCGCATTGGGCTCCCTGCTCAGTGTGAAGCCTGTGTCTCCCTCTCCCACTTCCCCTGCTTGTGTTCCCTCTCTCGCTGTCTCTCTCTCTGTCAAATAAATAAAATCTTTTTTAAAAATGGTTTCTAGAATATAACTATTTTTCATCATTTCTACTCCAATCACTCTCACTCCTAACCATACTATTTTTTTTTTAGATTTTGTTTATGTATCAGAGAGAGAGTGAGAGACAGCACAAGCAGGGGGAGTGGCAGGCAGAGGGAGAAGCAGGCTCCATACTGAGCAAGGAAGCCAATGTGGGACTCGATTTCAGAACCCTGGGATAACGACCTGAGTCGAAGGCAGATGCTTAACTGACTGAGCCACCAAGGCATCCCCCTAACCACACTATTGCAACAGTCTTATAGTAGACTCTTGCTACCTCAGGTTATCTTTTCTATATAATCACCAGAATGAATGCCTCAAAAATGTGTCAGATATTCTCACTCTTTACTCAAAAACCTTCATATACGCAGAGTACAATCCAAAGCCCAGACCATGATTTATAAGAGCCCTATATGATCTGACCCCCATGCCTTGGCCTTTACAGAGCCTTCCTTCTAGAACACTGGCTCTCTACATATCCATGTGGCTCACCTTCTCATTCACTGAGATATCCATGTGGCTTTCCTTCTCAGTCATTGCTCAAATATCACCTCCTCAGAGAGGCCTTCCTTGACTTACCCTTATCTAAAAGAGCAACCTCCAATCTCTATTCCCTATCTTAAATTTTTTCCTTCATTGAAGTTGTCATTATTAAAATATGACATATTTTTTTGTTTCTAGTCTGTCTCCCCACACTGGAGCATTAGAATAGGAAAGCAGGACCTTTGCTATTTTGTTCTCTGTAATATTCTCAGTGGCTGAAACAGATCCTTTCACACAGTACTATTTGTTGAATGAATATTTATTAATATCCACATTGTAATGTATACTAATATTTGCATAAACAAAACTGAAGTTTATAATAATTTTAAATATTATATCATGAACATTTTTATGCCATTAAATATTATCTAAGCCATCTTTTTTAGTGGGTGTTGTTGGATACACTTAGACCTGTTGAACATTTAGGCTGTTGCCATTTTTTATTAATTCATGGTCAATTCTAATTAAATCTACGATCATTCTATTGTTCTTAGAATAATTCCAAAAAGTAAATTTGCTCAGTTGAAGCAAATAAAAATTGTTAGGCTTCTGATGTAAATATGTTTTTCTCCAAAAAAAATGTATAAACTCATACTTGTAAAATATTCCCATGACTAATTTTCTTTTCTGTAATGCAAAGTAAAGGTGACCCTTGAACAATATGGAGGTTAGGAATGACAAGCCCCCATGCAGTCAAAAATCTGCATATAACTTTTGATCCCCCAAAACACACCTACTAATAGCCTACTGTAGACCAGAATGCTTACTAATAAAAACAGTCTATTAATGCATATTTTAGATATTATATATATTACATACTGTATTCATACAATAAAGAAAGTTAGACAAATGAAAATGTTATTAAGAAAATCATAAGAAAGAGAAAATCCATTTACAATACTGTACTGTAAAAAATCTGCACATAAATGACCCATGCCGTTCAAACCTGTGTTGTTCAAGAATCAACTGTAATAGTGTCTAGTTTTAATTAGGACTGGTAAAACAAACTGTTGGTGGCTAGTATTTATTGGACATATAAAGAAAGTAGTAAGGAAAAAAATTAATGGACAAAATAATCCAGCATATTATAGATATTATAATAGAGAGAAATGCACATACATGTATAAAATAACAGCTAAGAACTTCAAGCAGTATGTTTTTCTAAATTATAAATTATTCATGCCTACAGAAAACTTATCTGTCAAACAAATAAAAACTGTACTTCAAAAAAAAACTACCTACTTAAAACATCAGTATCTTCCAAGTCCTGAAGAATGAGCTCTTCAGCAGTTTTGCTCTTATTCTTTATGATGTTAATACAGTGAAGAACTGACTCAGGTAATTCATCCGAATCCTAAAAATTTTTAAAAAATGAAAGAAACTGTTAAATCGTTTTTGATACAAGTTTTCATACACCAAAACTTTAAGCAAGATGTGTAAATCAGTTCAAACAAGTATATTTGATTAAAATTTGTTTTTCATTTTCAGGTGACTATGAGGTACATCCATGATTCTGTTGCCTTTCATATCCAAATGAAGAATTTCAGAATTTTTTGTCTCACTTGAATTAGCTATGGATAAAAAGACACAATAATATACAAATTATAACTTTCCAAAAGTAATATATAGGTTATTGCATCCTAATTAAAAATGAAAATATAGGGGCTCCTGGGTGACTCAGTCGTTAAGCGTCTGCCTTCGGCTCAGGTCATGATCCCAGGGTCCTGGGATTGAGCCCCGCATCGGGCTCCCTGCTCAGCAGGAAGCCTGCTTCTCCCTCTTTCACTCCACCTGCTTGTGTTTCCTCTCGTTGTCTCTCTCTGTGTCAAATAAATAAATAAATAAAACCTTAAAAAAAAAGAAAATACAATTATCCTTCGAAACTTAACGAATGAGGTTTCTTTGGAAAAAGCTTAGTGGAGAAAATTTCGAAAAAGCAAAACAAGGAATTTGACCTGTTTGATTATTAATAATAAAAAATTACAATAGGGCAAAATTTAACAGAATAATGGAAAAGAATAGACAGCCTTGGATAGATTATATGTATAACAATTAAACATATACAAAAGATAAGACAAATCAATTAAGAAGAGGTAGATTGTTCATCAAGTGACATTAATAATATTAACTAAATATGTGCAGGAAAATTTCTATTTAGATCTACATTATATAATATATATGAAAATAAATTTCCATTAGTTTAAGGATTTTGATGTAAAAGAATGAATCAGTGAATAAATTTTCTAATGATATGAACATTGGGGGAAATACACAAATGAAAAAATAAATTTGATTTCCAAAGAATAACTATTTCTATAGGTCTAAAGATCCCACATAAACTTTTCATATGTATCTAATAACATTAAAAAGCTCATGATTTAAGTTAAGAAAGCAGGAGACAAATAAATAGTTCTATGTATAATACCAATTTTGCAAAAAAAATGCACATATATACATGTGAAATTATAAGTGACTTGTATCTTCAAGGTACTTTTTATATTTAAATATCTAACAATACACATTGTTTAAAAGTGATCCTAAAGTTAAAAAATGAGATAACAACATAAAGAAAACTGAGAAAAGTAATATTTCTCCTACAAAGTTTACGCCAGTTAAAAGGCTCTTAAAAGCCCAGCATTTAACACTTACTGTATTACTATCACCACTCTGGATGTCTGACTTTGAATCACTATCAACATCATCTTTTTCTAATGAAGAAATGCTGATTTTATCCAATTCAGCTTCTATTTCTTCTTTGAGCTTTGTATCATCATCATCACCATCATTTTCCATAATTCTTTGTAATAAACACAGAACCATTTAAAGAAAATTGAAGAGGATAAAATGAGTAAAAACTATGGGTTGTTTAATGTGTCATACCAATCCAATATGTTCTGTGCAAATACATTTTCATGTAGGATACCTTCATCATATCTTACTATGGTTGTACCATATACTAAAGAATATTGTTTTCTCTCTCCATTAATTCATTAGTTCTTTAGTGTTTGACTCCAAAATGGTTAACTCTAATAATACTCTCTTAATTCTCTAAGGGAAAAGTCACATGGAATGGACTGTCTTAGCTTCCTGAACCAAGAAATGTCACAGTAAAATAACTGAGGGTGATATATCTCTGAACAGCTAGAATATTCAGAGACTGGAATACTCATAAGAAAAAAAAAAAAGAATACTCATTAGAGAACAACCTAAGTCTATATATGGGGCAACATATGGTTAGTTTCTACTCATTAACTCATAGTTGTTAACTTTACTATAGATAGCCACATGTTTTTAACAATAATAATATGTTGTAATAATGGATAATATGTGGCTTATAAGGCCAATATTTATATTATTTAAACCTTTAATGCTTGTGATGGATATGGATCAAGCAGTACATTACAGTGTATTTTCATGTAATCATCACCATCATCAACCACCATTAGCTTCCACGTATTGAATATTTGTGACAAGCCAGGCACTAGAAGACACTGTGTGATCGATAATCATCAGAGCAAATGAACAGATATAAGGTCATTATAGTCATTGTAATGATAAGAAAACCAAGGTTTGAAGAGTGTACTTAACTTCGAATAGTAAGTTGTTATGTTAATAAGTAATGAGGACAGGACCCTAACTGAGAGATCCTGAATCCAAAACCAGTGCTTTTCCCACTATGAAATGGTCTCCAAACTTAGTCAAGCTCTTCATCGTCCCAGCAATCCTTCTGAATATCCCCTAGTCCAACAGTCTTCAAACTGCAGATGACAACCCACTGATGGATCAAGACATTAATTCAGTGGCTCTCCATTATAAAGTTTTAATGATGGAATAGGATAGGAAAAATTAAGGTAGGCCAGAAAATAAACTATAAGTGTATTATATTTGTTAAAGATAAAAATTTTTTTAAAACACTTTTGTTTCGATTGGAGGTGGGTATATATGTATGCATGTGTGCCAGAGCTGCAGTGTAAGGTGTAATTTGTTTTACTGTGGGTCTTGGTTTAAGAAAAAAAGTTTGAAAAAGACTATATTCATCAACTATTATTTTATTTTCCAGACTATTTCAAACTTTCATTTTTTCCTCAAGTCCCTGACCTTTCCAGTGCTACCTTTTTGACCCTTCCTGCCTTCCTTCTTTCCTTCCTTCTTTCTTTTCCTTCTTTCACTCATCTCAAAATCAACTTTTTGAGAGCCTACCAGGTACATTTACAGCAGTGCTAGGTGCTATTGATTAAATAAGATGAGTAGCCTGTATTCATAATTTATAGTCTAGTTAACAAAGAAAATGAAAAACCCTCATTTTCCTATTTCTTTTCCTGAAATCTTTTCATATTCATCTTACTTGGAGAGGTACCCCTTCCTAATAAAGTGTAATCCTTTTTTTTCTTTTTTTTTAAATTTTTTATTATTTTTTAATTTTTT